>QPKB01000006.1:22255308-22790227 GCA_003546025.1 Camphora micrantha | reverse complement strand
TATTCGGTCCCTTTTACATTTTCCCAACAGACGAGGCCTGGGTTCATCTAAAGAGGATGGGACTTGCCAACTTGTCTACTAGCGATATCTAAGGCAAGGATGCCTAGATCTTACAATAAACTGAAATCTATTTGGAGCATGGACACTTTGTTGTTTGCTTCTTTCTGCCCATAGAATGGTATCATTCTGCAATAAATTCAAAAAAAAAAGAACCAACAACAACAACAACTGCAAAATTAGGTTGCCGGCGAGTACTTGGTAACTCCTCATCTGCATCACAATGGAGGATATGTATTTCACTTTTGTTTTTTTTTTTTTTTTTTTTTTTAACTAGTAGTTTTCTTAAATAAATAACCCAGGACAAGTATAGAACTTATGGGTAGAAATAAAATGATTATCTTAAAAAAACTGTATTTACAAGAAGAGAATTGTAACCTCAGTACAAATGTCATTGACATCAAAAGGCCCATGGATAAAGACAGTTAACTCAAGAAGGATGGGATCAATTAATTGAAGGCATGATTCACATGTTCTAGCGCACTTCAAATGCGAAATGTTTGGGTTACAAATGTAGACTACATTTCATCTCCTTTAGCTCCTATGCTTTTTTTTCTTTTTTTTCACGGGTAATAGTGAACTATATTAAAAAGATGATTGATTACAATGAAACCAAGCAGGCCCTCACAACCATAAGGAAAAGGTGGGGTATATACCACACAAAAACCAAAAAATTAAAACAACAAATTACATAGTGAGAATAACCAAGTCTGAAGATCTATCAACCCTTTGTTTAGCTAAAGAGCCCACAAAACCATTAGCCAATCGCCCCACATGCTGAAACTTGACTCCAACCAAGGACGATAGATACCTAATTTCTTGAAATATTACATTGTAGGAGACCACATCCAATGGTGATGGGGAGGAAAATTAGAGGACTGTCAATCCTTAGGCTTTGCTTGCTTGTAATGGAGATTCTACCTTGCTGTCAGCGAGAATCTGCTCGTAGAGATCCCTTATCTTCAAACCTACTATGGGTTGAAAGAGACCAGTCCCATTGTTACTGCCAGGGAAGTCTGAATGTTTCAACATTTGCTGTGTAACTTCACCATAAAACTTTGTAGATAGGTTGCTCAGATGGTTCTCCACATAAATCAGTTCATCTAGTCTCTCAAACTGCCCATCCATCTCCAAAACAGAAACCTATTTAGGGAAGTAACAATTAAATGTATCAGACAGCCAACGCATGATAGTTTCTATTTTTCATTACCAACATGTTCCACAATTTTATTAAGATCTAGAAGTACCTTATAATTTTTAACTAAAAATTCAACCTTTGTGTATGGACAGGCCTATCGCATATATACACATCCTGTCACGTGTAACTGATACCCCAAGGATTTGATAGATCCAAATGGCATAGATGGAAATGATGACTGTGACCAAGTTGTGTCACTTAATTTTTCCATACTCCCAAGTCATTAAAGTCTCTTATGACTGGAAAAGAAACATTTTGCACTAGAGGCTACTCATTTTTCAAACTCAGAATTTTGCAGACAACATTTAGATCAACTGAAGCAGTGAAGTGTGAGTTTGTGGATACTATTATCTGATCAAATACTGAAATAAGGATGACTTTTAGTTTTGAAAAGCTTGAAACAATTACCTCATGGGAGAAGTAGGTGTCCGGTCCATAAGAGAATTTGATGCCAGGGTAGGAGCAAGTGAGTTTCCGCCCACAGGGTATCCATGTTAGTGTGGAGCCTTCATCAAACAGGTAGACAGGACTGAAATACTTCACCCCTTCTTTCATCACCAACCTAACTCTCAACACCTTCCCTTCGTCTTTATCAGGAATCAGCTGTGTTGGCAGAACTTCTATCACTGCATCAGCATATTGTTTCTGTGGGTCTTCATGGAAGAAAAAGAAAACGTATATTACAGTACTGCAGACTTAAAAGTAGACAGATAAAGAGAGAGAAACTATTTCTGAAGTTCAAATGTGTTATTTTATTCCACTACTAGCGTGATTGAATTCATAATGGACAGATTTTAAACAGAAGAAACTACTTAATATTTTTTTAAGGAACAGATAAAATACCCTCTCACACATCTGGTGTTTCTTACCCCAGCTTCCACAAGGCACGCACATATAACCATTTTTACCACCAAAATATTCATACAGAATTGCAATTTGAAGCACTTCCAAATGCTCACTTCTAAAGGATAAGTGCAAATAGTTCAGTGTTTTCTGAAAACAATGCAACAAACTACTACTTTGTCAATCACAGGATAAGACTAATGATCAAGAAATTTACCAATGTAAGCATCAAAGTCTGGCTTGCGAGCTTCAATGCTGGCTTTAATGCTTTCAAGACTGTGGCCGCGTTCTGCCATGTCCCTCTGCAAGCAACTCTTGCAACATTCAGACAAATGAACACAGAAGGGTTTTGTGGGTGTAACTCTTTCGCAATTGGTTCAAATATTTTCATGACCAGATGATTATTGGCCCCATTCTGCGTCTGGGGAAATGCAGAAACTGAAAACCAAATTAAGCTGGATATTTTCTGTACTCTTTTCCACCCAAACCAAGATTGGCAAATCAGTAGCACTGATTAATGTGATAAAGATTCGGGGTAGGAATGGAAACTTGTAATAATGACCTCTTATATGATTCCAGTTACAGCATTAATGATACATACCCATGCAGTAGCAATATTAGTATTTAGAACCATTTGCGAATTAGTGTACATCCAAACACACAACATCAGGACTGGATGCCTGTTTACTGACCTGAATTTTCCATGAGAACTTGACCTCATTGCTTATGTCCAAATAGATGCTGAAGTCCAGGAGTTCCCTCACACGAGGATCGAACCTGATAGCCATGAAAGTATTATCAACTAGTGTCAGCTGATCGTTTAATCTCTTTCCATGGAGACCGAATAACTTCTTGTTTCAAAATGCAAAACTACCTATCAAAAAGATGCGAAACTATCCATTTTTATGGAGCATTTTCCATTAATTCTAACCAGCTAATAGTGTCATCATCCATTTTATCACTGTGCTTAACTAACCATTCTCACCTAATGACTAGAATCACCTGATAGTGAGATATTTGGATATCACCCATCCCATTGTGTAGCCAGTAGGATCAATGGTTTATATACCCTTAGATGGCTGTGGTCTATATCACTGCAGGGTTCAAACCCACATAAATCATAATACATCATACGCTACCTCTTCTGATTCATAAATCTAAACAATCTAAAAGGAGATGAAGCTGTTTTTGACAGTGACAACGCTTTTTTCTGCTTTGATAGAAGAAAATAGAAGCACTGTTCAGCTATTCTTAAAACAGTCGATGTATTAGAAAGTGTGCTATTTTAAATCCTAGGAAATTGATGATTCCCCCAACATCTCCACTCATATCATTCAATCTTGACTTCTTCAATACGACATGAGCGACTTCTCCATGAACTTCTCAGAGTTCAGTATGAATTAAATAACAGCCTCTTGCTACCCAAAATAAGACTAATTCTTTCATCAACAACAAACTGTGTTTAGTGGAACTTGAAAAGAGTACATGGAATGGATAATGTCTTCTTTGGAGCCTGTGGATGTTCCAGAATCACTTTAATAAAAAAGAAAAAAGAATCACTTTATATATATATATATATCTATATATATATCTATATATATATGGGAGATGCTCCTATGAGAGATATTTCTCACCTTACTATGAGAGATAAAGTTGGGGCCCCCACATCCAAATCCAATGCCAATAAGTTAAATGTGAGGGCCCACACCTTATCTCTCATAATAAGGTAAGAGCATTTCTCATAGAAGCATCTCCCTATATATATATATATATAAATATATATATATATGAGGAACATTAATGTGCATCTATCCCTCACCATAGGATGAGGGACACTTCCGTAAATGGGGATTTTCAAATACAAAAGTGAATTTTCAAGTACATAAGATGAGATACACTTCCTTGTCTTCATGTGCAAAAAAGGAAAGTGCCCCTCACCCTATGGTGAGGGATAGATGCACATAAATATTCTCATATAAATATATATATATAGATAAAGAAAACCACAGGCTCCATGGATCATAGAAAAATCTAATAAATACCATGGCTTATAAAAATTAAATAGAGGCATCCAAATAATAGGTGAAATTGAAATTAAAACTCACATTGGATGGAGCCCTTCAATGACCAGAATCTTGGGAGGCTGAATAAGCTCAGGAGGGTCCAGCAGACCAGTGACATGATTGTATATTGGCTTCTCTACTGCAACCCCATCCTTGATAGCCTTCACCTGCTCATACATGAGATCAAAGTTATTGGCTGTTGGATCTAGTGCAGTCACACCCATCTCCTTTCTCCCTGTCCTATCAAGGGAGTGATAATCATCCAAGCAAATGACAGTGGTTGTATCACTGATCAAGGTATTGGAGTATGGATTTCCACCCTTTGGTGGCTCTGCTGCCCCACCAAAAACACTAGTCAGCCTCCTCATGAAAGTGCTCTTCCCACATCCAGAGTCAGCTGCCAGCCCAATCACTACTGTCTTTGCATCCCCAGTTGCAAATGATATCTCACTGCATTTGCTACTCCTAGTGATTTTGTTGCTGTGGGTGTAGAAGAAAACTTGCCTCTGGTGAAAACCCAAGTGGTTTTTTGTTGGAGTGGACACACAGCAGGTTGAGTGCAGTGCATGGGTGGTGTAAACTGTACAAAGTGCCATTTTTGTGGGTCTTCAGATTTCTGGTCAAATAGTGAACTTTTCCTTCTCTAATTCATCTGAGAGAGATACAAGAAATGAAGCAGGGATTTCTCTTTTGATCTGAAAGCAAGAAGCAGGAAAAGAAGATGTGGATGAAAGTGTCAATGAACTGTTTCTTGAAATTTTGGAATTTGGAGGAATATGAGTTTGTTGTCTTGATGATTGAATGATTGATTTATGGGTGTGTGCCACTTAAATGGGCTATGGAGGAACGATGGGCACTTCTCAGAAATTTCAGCCTGAGAGCCCATCTTTTGGCAATCCAACCATAGAGCAGATAGGTTGAGGTTTGTTGGACCACCTCTACTGAGTGGGAATGTAACTGTCGGCAATCCAACGGTTGACCATATGAGACTTTTTCACTTAATATTCCCCAAATCTAGAGTGGGGTCCATATGATCAATGGTCTGGATAATCTATGCATGAATTGAATCAAGCATCTTAGCAAAGTACATGCATTTATTAGATTTACTGAGGCTGGAAACCATGGATTCTAGTAGCCAGTCTCCCAGCCTCTTGTTTCCACCGACGAGGCCTGGAAGGATTGTTTTTGTTTGTTTGCACTGACATTAAGCTTTTGACGTGGAAAGACAGAAGACATGGTGGCACTATACTTACGGCGCCCCCAAGGTCTAGCAAACTTTGGATCGTAGGTTCAGATGGTCCATTGATTGGGCATGGTCAGAATTGTAGGGTGCCAGTTGAGCCAGAAGGGTTGCTTTTGGAACCAATCCAAACCCAATTGAACTTGGCTCGAACCAGTATTCAACACAACCCAATCTAAACATGAATGGAATTTCAAATTGGGTTTTAAAATTTCAGGACCTACTGCATTGATGAGCATGGTGAAGTTGCACGTCTCCGGTATAATAGAAGGAGGATTTTATCGGAAAAATACCCTTAGATTCACTATAGATAAAAAAAGACCTAAAAGATATGAATCGACCGTAGTAGTTCCAAGGGTCCTTTTTGGTTTAATTTTTTTTTTATTGTTTCGCTGAGCGATGATATCTCCGCCCACCTACATATACGAGCAAGATATCCCCCTTCTTCTTTACAGTTTAGCAATTATATCGCCGCCAAAGTCAAATTCAGAAAAAGAAAATCTTTCTTTTATTGGATGGTGGTCTAACCATCCAATTTCAGGCCCACCGCTCGATGGTTTCGATTGGCACAAGACGTCTTACAGGTACACAAAATGAGTTTCCACATAGTTCATTTTTCACACAGGAACAAAAGAGTTCTTAGTTCTTTTCTTTCCGTTTGTTTTTTTTTTTATTTTTAAAAGAGTCCTTAGTTCTTACCATCTATCTATTCATTCTACTCACTGCAAATCAACCATATGAGATACTTTTCTTTTAAGATTCCTTAATCTAAAGTGGGACCCATATTATCAACAGTCTGGATCACCTATACATGGATTGAATAAAGCATATGCGTTAGAAATCATGGACTGTAGTAGCTAGTCTCAGCCTCTTGTTTCAATTAAGATGCGTTAAAGGGTTTTTTTTCTCTCCCTTGCCAGTCTAAGCGTCTTGTTTCAATTAAAATGCGTTAAAGGTTTCTTTCTTCTTTTTTTTTAACCTCCCTTGCCAAACAACATAATGGATCGAAGACTGAGATACGAGTATAATAGGCTAATACTACTTGAAAACATTTCAATTCTTATTAGAAAAGCTTCTCTATCATTGGATTGAGTTTGGAGAAGAAATGAAGAAGATGAAAAGTTTATGATTGCTCAGGGTCAACGATGACCCTCACTTGCTATAACGAGTCGCCACCGACCCTCAGCGTATAAAATGAAGGCAGATAGCGACCACAAAAAAAGAAAAAGTAAAAAATAAAACTCATTTTTTCTGTACGAATTCCCTGTCTGGTGTGAGTTTGGCTTAAAGTTCCTTGTTTGGTGCACTAGCCACATAAAGTTATTTTCTTTAATAAAATCCTCAAAAAAAAAAAAAAAAAAAAAAAGGAAAAAAAGAAATCCACCATGTTTGTTTTAAGCGGAGACATTCCTTAAATCCAGACACATTTAAATTAAATTAAAGGCAATAACATGAGAAGTTCATTAAATGTGAGTCAATTAAATCAGGATTGATGCTCTAGGTAGTATGAATCGGGTTGGATCGAAAGAAGGATTTTATCCTTCATTAGATCCAACAACCAGGTAACAGAAGCCTCCTTACCGTCCATTCCAATTGGTAGAGATGTTAATCGAATAAAAATGAACAATTGGACCTGCTGAACTTTCTGGGTGTTGGCCATCCCTTGATGAATGGTTCCACATTCTCAATGGTAAACTGTATGGATGATCAAAAGGAGCAAAATCCAAAAGGGACTCACTCACCCATGGTAAAACACATGGATGAGCATTGACCACCCCTCTTAAAAGGGTAAAAAAGGAATTCCACAAGCTGGACAAACAACAGCCTCAATGTATTAAATTTATTTAATTGCAAGCAAACATAATAGTAGTTTAGTATTATATAATAAAGGGGTAGTTAAGCTTTTCCCAAACAAATGCTTAGTTATTAAAGCTAAAACAACCACTTTCAAGAAATGGCAGTACAAGACTATGCTTCCTACCTTCAAGCTTGTCTTTGAATTTATGCACATGATTGTCACTATAGAATAACCCTAGAACAACAACAGTAGGTAAATGAAGCTTTATTCATCATGGTAAAAGAACAGAAGCACTCCTCACCAAATCAATTCCATTGGTTCTCTGCACTATCAGGGCATGACCAACTCAAATCACAACCAAAAGAGAGAATAAAACAAGGATAACATGTGAATATCTGAAAGTTCCCCCTGAAAATGACCAAAGAACCTCTCAAGTAACGGGGACACTGAAAAGGTATGATGGAAGGCAGATCACAGCATCCGACCTCAATTCTTGGCACCTCTGAAATACATGTAAACTTTCTGCAGGAAGAAAAAGGAAGCAAAGAAAAGACACTATTAAACATTTTATATATTGGTTGTTCAAGTCACACAAAAAAAAAAAAAACAGTCCACTTTATATTATTGGGTCATAATGCAATAGAACCAGGTTTTTTTTTTTTTTTTTTTTTTTTTTTTTTTTTTTTTTTTTGAGTTAACAGATTCTATTGGCCCTATATAATTTAGTTGAAGATGGTATTTCTAAACAACAAAACAGTTACAAATGGGTAAGCAAAAAGAAAGATAACAGCCTCAGAAAGATCAATCTGAAATGCTTAAAAATTCTAGCAGTGAAGCATTACAGAATATGACATAAGTAGGTAGGTGTTTCTGGTACTAACCTGAAGTACCCACAAGCTTAAAAGTGTTTCCAAACAAAATAAACCAAACCCAACCAAGTAGAAAATCTGCAAGAAAAGAAATTAACATAACTATGATTTTAAAGAGAAAACAAATCAACAGAAATATGACAGTAATTAAAGAAAGAATGACTATTGATATAATTCCATTAATTTCCTGAACATCCCTATGGATCCTTAGAACTGAACTAGAATTCGAATGGTCCAGTGTTCCAAGACTAGTCCTGTCGGTTTACAAAAAAAGTTCCTGAAATTACTAGCTTATGAATAACTGTGTTCCAACTGGGTTTGCCACAGTGTGGGCAAGCTCTTCCCCTGGGTCAGCTCAAACCCTGGAGCTCCCTATGGGACTAAACGCCCCTCCTACGATGCTATGCATATGGGTATTCTGAAAGTATCAGAGAACGTTTCGTAATAGGAGAGGAATCCACAGATATGAGGATTCCTCACTGCCCCTGGAAGAAGGATTCTTCGATGAGGATTTCTATAGTTGAGGATCTCACAGTGATATGAGTTTTATTGATGCATATAGTTGAGAAATCTGCAGTAAGGATTTCCAAATCCAATGGGAGGAGGTCGGACCTAAAAATCCTCAAAATTGAGAATTTCCATCGGTCCAAATCCTCTGGGGATTGACAATTGCCAAACAAGGGTTTTTCACGAAAGTGCAAATCTTTTCCTCGAGAATTTGGTTGCCAAACATGACTTCAATTTTGTTAAGGTACCCTTAGTTTCCTATTTTCTTTAAAATTGCCTTGGGGATTTACAATTTCCAAATGTGGGCTTTCCACGACTCTGTGGAAAGTGAAAATCTTTTCCTTGAGAACTTGGTTTCCGAACGTGACCTCAGTTTATGAATGACTACTCCAGGGTTTTTAAGGTGCCCTTACAGTTTCCTATTTTATTTAAGATTGCATCAAATGTGATGCAAACCCGTTGTGAAGCATTTGGGTTGAAAGTGATGCAGCACATAAATCAAGGCTCCAATGAAAATCTAAGGAAGAGGAACAATCCACGGAGGAAATTTTTTTTTTACTCTAAACTACTTTAACCTCCTGTAATACTCATATAATAAATAGGAAAAGAAACCCCTAAAGTCTAAGACTCCTAATCAAACTAGAAAACTAAATAATAATCAAACAAAGAAACTAAACAAGGTATCCTACAGAAATTAGAAAGCTAATCCTAATTACATAATATTACAACTCATTAATAAAATAATAAAAAATCCTTAATACTTTCTTGGGTCCCACACATGGGCCACAGCCAGGTTGCTACAGTTCATTGGCTTTGCATCAAAACGTACCCTTAATTTCCTATTTGATGCAGCCTTGGATCCATGAATGAAGGTAGACCAAAATTTCTAGAAGGTTTTGGCCGAATCCGCAAAGAATTCAATGAGGGACCAAGCTCCAAACCGGAGAAAAACTCAGCCATAGGGAAACCCATAAAACAATTTTATTGAATAATCAAGATTTGTCTCTCCTAAGGAGGGACTACATATTTACGGGTAGGGTTGGACATCCCCTTTCCTAGTGGGACTCTACTTTCCTAAACATTAAGTAGGAAATTAAAATTGCTTACCAATCCAAATTAAATAAAACTCCCAAGTAGTTAAGTTCTATTTAAATGGATATTTGATTGGCTTGTGGACGGGGTCCAATGGGTTGGCCGACCCATGGTCTGGCCTACATCACTATTTTCCTTTAAATTGGATCTTCCAAACAATAAGCATAATGCATGAGACATTTAGAACCAGGTTTAACATGGATAAGGTATAAAAGGAACAATAAAAGAGAGGAGAGAATGAACATGAATTTGATCCTTTAGGGCCCATTTGGCAATTTATTAGGTTAGTAAAAGTAATGTAAGCATTATATTGTTAATGGGTGACCTATGTATCTACAGGATGAGGAATCAGTGCATCATTTGCTTATCCATTGTGTTTTTGCTCATAAAAGAGTTTGAAATGCAATGGGTAATGCCCTTGAAAGTTGTGGATCTTTTTCATCAATGGCGTCTACGAACCAAATATGTTCGCATGAGAATTCTTTGGAAAGCGGTGTTGTATGCGATCTGTTGGAAATTTTGGTTGGCAAGGAATAATCGTGTTTTCAAGAATAAGAGTAACTCGGTGGAGGATGTTGTTACATCTATTATCTGGTCTATTTCAGAGTGGGTGTTTTTAAGAAAAGAGTTTAAAGGGGTGTGTCTGGAGGATTTGAGCAGATCATGGGCAGCTCATTCTCAAGGTGGGTGGGTCTCTAAATTTTTAATTAGTGTTTCTTGGGAATGTCCTACTGAGGGTTTTCTCAAATTAAACTTTGATGGAAGTTATGTTCAAGCCATTGGAAGAGGTGGTATCGGAGGTGTTATTAGAGACTGGAATGGCATTACTGTAAGGAATTTTTCTGGGCGGATAGATTCTCTAGATGCTAATGAAGCTGAAATGAATGCACTTTTGGTTGGTTGCCGTGAGCTGCATACGATGGAAGTTTCTAAAATTATCATTGAAGAAGATTCATTTTCTGCCATTCAATGGAGCTTAGGCAATTGTTCTCATCCTTGGTGGTTGGCTGATGTGGTGGAGGAAGTGCAAGATATCTTGAGTCACTTGAATGCTGTCCTTTATCATGTGTTACATAAGGCCAATGGTTTGGCAGATATCCTCGCTAAGGAAGGAGTGTTTCGTCCTTCTTTATCCTTTGATGTATAGTTTGTTTTGAGTTTCCTCATGTACTATATTCTTTTGGGTTTTCCCTCTCATTAATAAATTTTACTGTTATAAAAAAAATAAAAATGTAAAGCCTCCATTTTTCAACAATAAACAAATCTACTTCTGGAAGTACATTAATTAAATGGAGACACTTTGGAATAATAGATTATAATGATAAACAAACAAACACTTTCTCAAAATAGTAAAATATATATATAGTCAAAAGATCTTGAATGCTGAAAATGAAAGCATTGCACAACTTACCCCCACAAACACATGATCTGAGAAGACATCAACTGCCGCAAGAATCCCCCTGAAAGAAAGGTATTCTCACATCAGTTTCACATGATTTTGAATGTTCGCAGTTGATGATTGTGGGACCCTCACCCAAAAAATAACAATGGATACAGAAAAAAAGGGCATGCAGACACACTATGATTCTGTCAAGAAACAGCAAAAGCATAAGCGCAGTAAAAATAAATCCAGATATAACTCCGGGGTTGCCATGACTTCTCAAACCAAAAAACACCATCACTGAAGAATGTTCCTTAAGAAGTTGCAATATATCAGAATTCAGAACATACTCAAATAGTAGAGCATTTTTTTTTTCCACTTGCTGTAAGGGGGCTTGAACTAAACACACACACCCATGTCCTAACCAACTGAGCTAAAGCTTGGACCTATGTCAGAATATACTCAAATAGTAGAGCAGTTATTGCGATTGAATATTTACAGAAGTGACTCTCAAGAGGCTGCACTCAAGTCTTTCCTGCAATGGTGCAGCAGTAAACACACCTCCGTTAGGAGGTAGCAGAACAGGTTCCAACCTGTTAAAAGTTGTTCTCATGCTTCTTTAGAAGTGCATTAAAGTGGATGAGAGAAGGAGGCGAGGGGGAACAGACTGATCAAGATATGAAGAGAGTGTGAGAGGTCCCTAACAAGGATTTGGGTGAGTTTCGAAGATCAAAATGACTTGTTTCAAGATATACAGAGGTCAAGATTACTATTCACCAGGACATTAAACAAGAGGCGTCCACAAAAGACCACTGAAACTTATTGAGAAAAATTAAAATGTAATGTGAGTCCTTAAATTCTATAATTTCTAGAAAAGAGATTTTCATTTTTCTAGATTTCTATATGCATTTTTCACATTTCTAGTAGTTCTGTGGGCTCTAGGTGCGACAAAGTCTATTTGTATATTGTGACACGACAAAATGTTGGCCCTTCAGATGAGAGCTATAATGCTGGATGCATAGGCTCTAAGCTATGACAGTACTAGAGAAACAGAAACCAGTTGGAACTGGTGCTCTTTTGCGAGTCCATGACACAATAAAATGCCAATCCTCTGATGAGAGATATAATGTTGGATGCATAGGGCCAGTTTGTTCGAAGGTATTCTAGCAAGAATTGCAAATGCAGGGGAATTCTGATGCTAGTGTCAGATCATTCTTTACAGCATTTGGAATTCTCCATTTGAATGCTAGAATTCTAAGAACCAACCTCCTCAGAAGTCACTTTTAGCTTTTGGAATTCTGAGAATTCCAACTTCCTAAATGCTAGAGTACACTTGAGCATTCTGGAAACCACTTGAATGCAGCATTTGGAGAAATAATAATTCTCCTTAAACAAAAATCCTCAAAATTCCTCTAACCAAACAGGGCCATAGGCTCTAGCAATTTTGGATACCGTGGCCCTAGGCCACAATAGCAACAAGTGTAACCCATCAGAAAATTTTCATATAAAGAAGGATTACAAAAAGATAATTCAATAGCCAAAAATAATTATGACACGCACCATGAGAACTAGGTCCCAAGTACCTCTTCTCTTTGAGCGTTCACAAGATGCTTCTCAGTCCTCACGCTCAGAGAAAGGAGTCAACAATTTGTAAAAATTTTACGCTCAAGTTCACGTGATATGAATTCCATGATCATGAAGGCCACAAGGCAGATCAATTAGCAAACATTGGCTAGCATTGTAATGCCAGGTGGAAATGGACGGCACACTATAGCTACAAATGGCTGTTTAAGCCTAGTGCCTTTTCATCCTTTTCTTTCTTTCTTCTCAGGGCGCATGAATGATGAAGGGAAAAAAAAAATGAAAACTGAATAAAAATGAAAACACATTAACAAAAAAAGTGTATTCAGTTCAATTTTCCCAGATTGGATGTTAAGGATATCCAGTGAGGAGGTGGGCTTTACATTTCCTAGACCCGTAGTTTGCACAACCTATATGGCTAAACAAGCAAACAAGAAGGCCTAAATTAAAAATTAGATAATAAAATAAAAACTCATTAAACACTATCACTCAGGATCATGGAGATGAGAGAACAACCAAGTCACTGGTAGCCAGTGGTAAGAAGACATGTAGCAGGGACCATACTCTGAGGCATTGGCTTAGGCACCAACATAGGCATCTCAGCAAACCTCCCTGACTTGTTTTTATTGCTAAGATCAACAAGGAGTTTTTCGGATGAAAGTAAAGTCCAGGGAAAGAAAGGATTTCCATCAAAAATGAAGTTTGCTATATTAGAATGGCACATGCATTACAATGAAAGAACACTCTACGAGGAAATTAAAATCCCCAGAAAGATAAAGAGCATATTTAGAGGATTAGGTTTAGCTGAGCATGTTTAAAGGCCCATCCTTATGATCAAAGCCAAAGCAATGCAAAGTCATGGTGATAAACCACTGTTCAGGACTGAATTTTCCTTTACCTTGGGATTAAGGGAAACAGAAATAACTTACGTCAATGATTTTCCGTGAAAGATGATAGGAGGAGCAATAGCAGCAAATATGCAGAAACCAATGTGAAACTGCAATAAGAAAATGCCATTAACACAAAAGGAGTCAATGAATAATCTAGAAGGATGCTTAAATCTGATGCGCTAAGTCGAACATTACCAAATACAACAAGAAAAACCAGCCAAAGTTCAGAGCACTATCCGTCCTATAAATAAGAAACAGCAATTAGGCATCATTTCAAGAATGAATTCAATCGATTACTGTTAAATGAAGGCAGTAGTGAAACGCTATTTTTCCCATTTTTTATTCCCACATGCGATTGATGCTAGTAGCAAAATTTAGTGAGTTCATAAGTGTTATGCAATGGTTTTAGCCTCTGTTTAGCACAACTAACGAACTTTCAATGTCCAGAAATGAGAGGCATTCAATTATTTTTATCATAAATGATGCCACTAGTTCACTCAGATGATATCAACTAATACACCAACCGCAAGCTGGTTGCTTCTCTAAAACCAGGAATACCAATAACCTAAGCATAAGGTCTACCTATAGTACCTGCCCATGGGTCTTTAGCCGGTACAAGAAAATGAATGTCTTTGGTCATAACAGTTCTTAATGATTCAGTTACTTGTGTGCATGGAAGAAAAAAGCACCCCAAAAATATAAACGCAATTAGCCTACCTCATACCACGATACAGAGGTCTGTACCACAGCACATATGAAAGAGGACATCCAAGTAAAGCATAAATTGCCGCAAGGAAAAAGATTTTAACACCTGCCAGATGGTGAAGATTCTCAAAAATCATAATAGGAATAAGACCCTCTGAATAGAATTCACCAAAATAGATCACAACCATAGTGTTAGGACTTAGGAGACTGAAGCTTACCTCCACCTTTAATCCAACAAACAGTGATGGCAACAATATTCCACACAAGGCAAAGCACAATGCCTACCAAAGAGCAAGACTACCATGATATAGTTAGTTTGCAAAAGTGTCTACTTGAAAGAACTACATTCACAACATGACTCGAGCACAGCTCAGCCAATTAAAAAAAGAACCTGACATAAATGTCCATGTAATAATGGCCATATTCAATGAGATTGAGGCCCCATAGCTAAAGCTTAATTTGTCATATAGCATTCCTAACATGAATCAAGCACAATTCAACAGCCATTAAAGGGGACTCTGATATGAACACATTCAAGAAATGATGGTCATATTTAATAGTTCTGGCCTCTCATAGTCCTTATATCAATCATGGTGCACTGTAGGAAATGATAATGTAAATCTTTGTCAGTGGCTTGAGTTTGAAAAAGAAAAAGATAAGCATCCACTAATATTATCAGGTGCAAATGGTAAACATATTTCAATAAAAGGCTTCCAAATGAAAGGTCGGAAAGTTTGCAATTTCATACCTAGCCAACTTGCAAAAGCTAGATACTGCAACCTTTGAGCATTGGCCGGTATTTCATTTGCAATATCGTGATGAATAATTGGAAAGAACGGAGGCCAGTTTTTGTCATTAGCAGGGACTCCAGCTGTATTCACAAGAATGAGAAGCACAAATTTCAGGTGTAAGAAAATATGGAGCTGCCACATGCACCTACTTAATAACAAACTAACCTCTTGACACAGCATCTTCCCTCCGTTTTATGTCCTGTAAAAACAAACTAGGTGAAAATAGTGTGGCAACTGGCAAGGTCACAGAAAATGTTGGTTCCTATTCACAATAAGTGCTTCCACGACTCGCAAGACCACGAAATGCAGCTTTAGTGAAACAATAATTTAACTGAAAGAGTTGTAAAAGTTAACCTTTTCTCTTCTCTTCAAATCTGCTTCCCAAGATGCAAGTTCTTTCTCTTTTTTCTTGGGATCCTGCATCAATCACATTACAAGCACCATCTTATAAATAGTTAATTCTAGCTACAAGCATATTTTAGTGAGAATTGGACGATAGAATAGAATAGAACATACATTCATTGTATCCAGTGGAATGTCATCAGTTGCATCATGCTGGCGGCTAAAACCCAAGGGCTCCGGCGCCAATGGAGGAAGGCGCGAGTTCAAACCAGGTCCTGCTGCATTCGAACCAGGTCTGGCCGCATTCTGCAAAGGGCTGCTGCATCAGTGACACCATGATAGAACAAACCAACACAATCTAAACAAATAGATAAAGACAATCAAGCATTTATAATTCCCCCCATAAGTATATCTCAGAGCAACAGAAGATTTTAGACATAGAAGCTCATTAAAAGATTTTAGACAAGTACCAATCAAAAAACCAATTCCACATTCTACCTTTTTCCATGAGAAACAGAATCATCACAGAAACACATTGTCCCCAAATACCCTTCCATTTCTGTGTATCCTGGAATAATTTCAGCAACAAATCTCTAAATTTCTTATGCATTTGGCAATGCCAAGTGACTAAGCCATCAAGAACTACAGATTAACATGAGGATCTAGATTTGCACAAAGTAAATAGAAGCTGCAATTCCACAAACAGATAAGCATTCGATCTTCGAAAAAGCAATAAACTACGAGTTTCCTACCAAGATCCAAATGCTCCGATCTCGCAAAGTAAGATCACATTTCTCAAAAAGAACACTCAGAGGATCTACTAAGAAGAACAAGGGATTTAGAGATGAAGGAAAAAATTAGAGAGAGAGAGAGAGAGATTTGAGGGCGGTTACCGAGAAGGGATTCACTGGAACTTCCTCTTCATCAAATGGATTCGGATCGTTGTATCGATGCATCTTTCTCTCCTTTTGACGAGGAGAGAGAGAGGATTTGGACGAGGAGAGTGGGGGAGATGTTTTTTTGTGGGCTGCTCGCTGGCACCGACGAAACGAAGGATGCGTGAAAAGAGAGTGTGTGTGGAGGGAGATGAGCAGTCCACTTTACCAACTAGTTACGGCTCCTCGCCTTTCCTTGTTTTAAGTTTTTAGCTTAGTTGCGACGCGGGATGGCGGTGGGACTGGAGAGAAATGTTTTTTGTTTGTCGATTCTACCCTCTGTAAGATGAACATTTCACATGAGATTACCCTTCATGAGTGAGCACCTAATTAATATGTAATTCGGTGGGTTGGAAAATGTCTTTTGTTTTTTTTATAAGGGATGGTTTCCAATTTTTTAGGCCGGATTAATCCCTCTTATCTAGAAAGAAATCAAGTAAAATCCCTGTGGCTTCCAGGTGGTAGTACTAGTGGACTCAACATTTGGTTCCTAAGAAGGGGGAACCAGGGATTGATATAGGACCTATCGGCCGAGGTGTCTTAAAAAAGGTAAAAATCCTAATTTTTTCATCGTTTTCCCCATCTTCATCTTCTTCTCCTCTCTTCTCATCTCCTTACTGCCCATAGCAGCAGCTATACTCCATCACACATCCCTTTTGCATATTTTCAAATCCCATATCTATTTTTTGAAGAAAATATTATTTAAGGTAAGAGAAAATCAATTTAAAGCATTTTATTATGTTTTTTTTTTTTTAATTCTTAGATGAAGCATAGAAATAATTGGATTTGTCACTTGTATTGTGTTCTTCATTTAGAAGTTAGATCTACATACTTTCATGCTAGATCTACTCGTACACATGATTTTGAACTTTTTTTTTTAATTTTTTAATTTTCGGATTTTTTAATATTTAAATTATAATATATTATTTTTTAGGGATTTCATCATAAATATGTTATTTTAATGATTCATGATCATTGTATGGTGTGTAAATGATTGATCTACATACTTTTATGCTAGGTCTATATATTTAGGATTTTGAAAATGCTTTTATTAAAATAACATTTCCTAAAAATAATTGTTGTTACTTGTTAGAATATTTGTGATTTTATGTCATCTTAAGGGTCTTAAATTTCACAACTTATTTGATGATTGAGTTAGTATTAAATGATGATTGATATGTTGTCTTTATTTTTTTATATTTTACACTAATAAATTGATCGTGAGCATCAGTAATGGTTGCATTATATGAAATACTGGATAAGACAGCGAACTGCGACACGGACATGAGTCACAACTTAAGGTGATCGAGATTTTGAATTATTGTTGTTACTAATAAAAAAAAAATATTGTTTTTCAGCATTTTCTAATATTCTGGATTTTTTTGGATATTTTTGTGAATTTTTTTAGATTTAAAAAAATTTACACCGTGACGACTGCGACGGACCGATATCGGTAACCGATACCGATATCAAATCGGTTTTTTGACTCGGCCGATACCGTGACCGAAACCTCGAGATTTTAAACCATGAGACCTGTATATAGTTTTAATTTTTTTTTTATTTTTTTTGTTTTTGTTTGTTTGTTAAGGGGGCCTGTAGAATTTGAGTGCACAACTGTCCATTCAGAGGAGAAAATTCCCCTTTCGTGCGTAGGCGAGTGGAATGCCGCGCGTACGCAGTAAGTGCGGACCCACACTGTACTACTTGCGTCGTGAGTCACGCCGCTTTTGCAGAGGAGATTCTACCAGCGGGTGATCCACTCCTTGTTGGAGGGAATCGTGTTACACATTCCTGTGGCTGCATCATAGCCCACAAGGATGATATAATTCATATCCTTCCAAATGAATTTCGTCCTTTTAATAGTGTATCCTCCTATTTAACTTCAACTGAAGTGGGTCCCACCATTTGATTGCGCGGGTGTTAGAAACATGATTAATTACGCATCAACAATGACATCATGTCACAAGTTCTAATCATGTGTTCTATTTTAAGATGGGATCAATTTCTATTATAGTGAAATATGATGATATGTCATAGAAGGGGATTAGATTCATCATGAATGATCCAGATTATCTCTATTTCCGTCAATGTACCCCGACAATGGAGTTTCATGAAATGTGTTACATGATTCCCATGTTATTGCGGCAAGGAGACTCTTGAATTTTAAATTACTCATTATACGGTAAAGAGAATAAATATGATTGTCCCTAAATCCTACATAAGTTGAAAATACATGAGCATTTAAGTAAGAGTGTGTGAATACGAATTTCTACCATAGCAAAATATACGTGTGTGTGTATATATATATATATTAATAATGTAACTAAGGAATATGATTAATAGTATATAATATGGTATTGATTATTATATTAATCATATTTTCAATCATAAATTATAATTATAGATATCATGTAAGGCATTCATTTTGAGTTAGGGCATCATGGTGGATGTCCACCCCTTCCACTAAAAAAGACATGAGTGAGACACTCACAGGTCCCTGTCTATTTATACAGGCAAGTTGACAGTGTCACCCATGGAGACATCTTTTGTTATCACATGGGGCCCAAGCCACGATGAATTGTTCTTTGACATTCCTACTTTCTTAAATTGATGCAATAAATTAAATTTGTACCAAGTATGGCCACTAAACTCTCGAGGATCGAAAATTCAAGGATAAAAACTGTTGGTCATATTGCTAGCCGTGCCTAATCTTGGTCCAGACCGACCATGTTTAGGTTTATTGTCATCAATCTGGTGGACCTCGTAGGAACGTATCTGTCAATGGCCCATGAAGGGAGGTCTTTGATTTTTCGTAAGGCCCAATACGCACGGAGTGAAATAAATGGCTTTAACTGCTCTCGAATTTCTAATATATATATATATATATATATATGGAAATATTTAAGCGAGAATTAGTTCTCACTTATTATATGAAAAAAAAAATTGCGGAGCCCAACTAGCAATCTATCCAAACCTAGCAACCAATAGGGAACCCCTTGATAGCCACTAATCCCGAGAATTGACACACATCCAAATGGACTGAACAGTTGGATCGAGAGTTGAATATTTTTTTGAATATGAAGCCATTAAATTTGTGTGCCACGGATGTAGGAGTTAGGGGCATGGATTTGATGTCAAACTTGATACTTGTGGTGGTCTCATATAGATCTTTCCATTCTCCTGATCCCATCCCCAAATGGGGCTTACAATTGGGCCCCACAAAAATGTTATCATATAATATATGAGAACTATTTTTCACTTTAATATTACCGAGATATATATATATATAATACCCATTTGGCACTTTACTAGAATAGTAAAAGTCAAGTAAAGCCTTAATTTTTCAGACAATAAGTTACATTAAAAGCGCTTTAATTTAAAACTCCTTCCATCTTTTAAAAAAACGAAAGAAGCAACCACCTTTATCTACTGAAAGACAAAAAAAAAATTTACTTTTCTATACAAAAAGTGAAAAAAATTCCATACTAAACAACTAAAAACAAAATACCATCATAACCAACTTATATTTTATTCCCTTTTTTCATTTGATGCTTTACTTCACTTCATTTCACTTTATTTTAAAAGTAAAATTACCAAACGGGCCCGTTGACAGGTTTAGGACTCATGAGAAGGCCATACAAATGGGAATAGAGCAGGGGCGGAACCAGGAATATTGTTTAGTGGGGGCCAAAGAAAAACAAAAAGTTAAACAAAATTATAAATTTAATAATAAAATACGTAATAATCAAATTATTGAAGTTGTACTCGATGTTCTTTCTTTGAGTTGAAATCATCAATTATTGTTTCAGTATCGATTTTTTCCACAATCTCAAGGTGGGTACCAGTCATTTCTTATGCTTGTAAATTGTAAGTTACAATTTAAAACTTTATTATTTAAAACCTCAAAGAAACAAAATGAGAGCATCCCATATCTAAAATCTAAACCATTAAAAAGCATGGTTCCACTAGTTTTTATCTCCTTAAAATAAATGTCTTCAATCGGATTTTTTGACATGAATAAATAATAATCAAAATAAAAAAAATACAATTATATTTCTTTATCCACAATGGGTAAAACTCCGATTGGGCTAAAAAATTATGTAATTATACAGCGCAAATAGACATTGATTTTAAGTGAATTAGATTTCAATATGAGCAACAAAGATTGAAAATACATAATGACATGTATTGAAATCGGTACATCTATGTAATTTAAAAAAGATTAATAAAAGAGAAAATGGGTTCGTTGTTCTTCTTTATTCATACCCCAAAATCTCTGTAAGTCTGTGAATCTCCAACAAAAAGACGTACTTTCTCCTATTCCTCTCTTAGATCATAAGATTTGGGGCAAAGGTAGATGGATTAGAATGATAATTGAAAAATCTCTTCTCCAATCTCCATCAATGCTTGTTTATTTGTTCTCCTTTCCTCTTTCTTTTTCCATTCTTTTTTGCATTTCAAGTTTTCCCCAAAATCGATAACATTTTTGTTTCATTTTTCTAAAGTCAAAACTATATTTAAAAAATCTCTAAATGAAGGAGGGGCCATCCATTAATGAATGGCCACACATAGGATGGGCCAAAGCCCTAAATTTAGCGAATTTTCAAATGTAAGGGTGGGGCCATGGCCCCAGCCAGCCCCCCACTAGGTCCGCCCCTGGAATAGAGCCTATGCACGATGAGAACCCACACACATGAAAAGAGAGCAGTGTATCCAAGGATTGAAGTATGGATAGCTTGGTGAGAGACAGAATTATAACCAATTGAGCAACTCGTTATTCTTCACAATAGGCATTACCAGTTCTGACATTGTTATCACATTATCTTAGCCTTATTGACCAGACAGGTTAATGGGCTATATTACTAAAACATTGGAACTATCGATGTAATCTGGGTGAATAAAAGTGCTCTCTCTATTTCACTTCAATGTTCACTGATAAAAATCAATAGTCATTAGTTTAATGAGGAGAATATTTTCCCTGTTAATATATGTGATTTTGGTATTTAGTTTTAATATTAGTGATTTACTTTGTGTGTTTGTGATAAATGATGATATGTTATGAGGTTATGATACAACCAATGGTTAGTATACTGGAAAGGGAGGAATAAAGTTATCCTTACCAGCAAGAGAGGATTATGATGCTAGCATTGTTGAATCAACATTGAAACAATCTGTCACTACCCGAGCTCGAGATCGGATTACTCAGGGCTAATCCCGAGTCGCGAGTGCATCATACTTACTCCCGTAGACTCCGAATTAATCGAAGTTAAGACGAAATCCACAAGGAATCAATCATACGTACCTGTCAAATGTACATTTTCGCGGAATATATACAAGTACTTTAACTTGAAAGTAAAGTTCAATATACACATTTTATTTCTTATCCAAGTCAACCACTACATATTCAAATACAATGCATGTGACATCTATCTACTATTCAAAATAAATATACAAAATTATCTATCAAAACATTCCCAATTCATTGACTTTTTGGCACTCCAACTCATGTTCACTCAATTAATCCTCCGGGAGAAATCGGATTGGCCTCCTCCTCAGGTGGTGTGGCCTCTACATGACCGGCACAGGCAACTGGGCCTACAGTGACATCAATAACACAGTGAACATGACAGTTCAACAATGTATACACAGATCTATGATAGTACATGTTAGCTTTCATAATAATCTGTTCAATTCGACAGTCAACCTATTCTATAGCAGTTATCAATTCTAGACAATTTAGTTCAATGACAGTACGTATGCATATGAGTCGATTAACGTCAAGTAATATCAATTACTAGATTGGCAACTACAATAGCATTTGTTTCAATTCAATTCAGTTCTTCCATACGGAAGCAATCATTCATGTTCATTCATTTACATTCATTTTGTTCATTTCATTGATTTTATTCATTTGCATTTAGTACTTTTAATTAGGTGGCTTATCATTCAATGATTTTTCAGTCTATAATGTGGATTTTCATTCAATAAAGTGTGGGATCTACTAGTATCTAGATCAGAGATCACTGGCATCACCACGGAGCTCTGGAACACCCCATCTATATACTGCAGTAGGATTGTTCACTACATTGTTACCTTTAGCAAGTGTCCACTCATTAATTCATTCATTCATTACGTTATTCAGTTCAGCTTAGCAACGAGCTTAAGAAACTATTATGTAGTACCAGACTCATATATAAATCAAACCAGTACTTATATTCGAATCTAATCTAATTCTAATCAATTATCTAAACCAATAAATTGAGTGAAACGTTCGTTATCAATACACGTGTTATTGTTTATGACATCATTTTAATTGAATTTGTACATTATGATAACCTTAGCTAACACTTATGAATGTTTAGATATCACTAACACTAGCCTTAGTGATTAGGCTTTCATTTCAGAAAAATCAGACTTCAATATGAAATGATCCTCAAGTTCGGTCACTTTGGCGGTTACCTGGCGGTTAACCGCATTTTGGAAAGCGGATTCGGTCAGCTTTCCAGAATCTTGCAATTTCTGATACACAACGCGGTCACGTCGGCAGTCACTTACTCGGCTATCCGCATTTTCGAACTCGGCTAGCCGAATCCATTTCGGCTACCCAACGGTTAGCTTTCCAGAAGCTTGTCTTCTAATGGAAATCACTAACCTACATTCGGTCAGCTTGCGGTCACATCGCGGCTAGCCAAATTCACAAGTTTGGCTAAACGAATCTTGACGGTCAGCTCACAGTCAGCTTTCCAGAGGCTGACATTTTCTGAGAAAATCACTCAGAAGAGTTCGGTTAGCTAGCGGTCAGCAGCTCGGCTAGCCGAACTGCTCCCAGAACTTCAGATTTTCTGAATTGAAAATTCTTGAATCTGAACTCCTTGAGTTCAAATCACTTCAATAACAAACCAAATCATAAAAGGTGCATATACTTGTCTTTGTTTGAAGATTAATTGACAAAAGCCCTTTTGTCTAGTTTGATTGCGATGGAAACTTCTTAACTTGAATCCCACTTTTCAAGCCTATTTCATGAAAACATGCAAGGTACAACTCCTATAAGCTATATGAGCTAGAAACCACTCCTAAATACTCAATGGAACTTGAAAACTCTACTAGGAGTTCAAGAATACTTACTTGTAGCTTGTGAAGAGAAGTTTGAGATCTTCTTTTAGCTCTAACATCAGGGAAATGGAGAGCAACTTGATGGAGAAGATGAAGAATATGAAGTCCTTACTTCACTTGGATCTTCCAAGCTCTCACTTGATGGAGAAAGGAAAGAAGAAGAAGAAGAAAAATGAACCTAGGGTTTTGATTTGAGATGAATGAACTCATTTGGAGTTCATCTTATCTATATAAGCCCCTAAATTGCAATTAGGCCCTCCATTAATTCATTCAATCTCATTCATTATCATTTCGTTAATCATAAACCATTCATTTTAAACTGATTCAATTCCATTTGGTCATAAATCATCATTAGCTTAACTAAACACAGTTAATTAGTTTAATTTTCAATCAATTATAGTTAATCTTAATTAACTCGGGTCGGTGCCTAACACAATCATAGCAGTAGCCTCTGTGCATTTGGCAAGAAAAGAGCCTTATTCTTACCCCCTCTCTCTAGTTTTGCAACCTTTAACCTTTTTAGGGAAAGCAATGGAAGAGGGGAATCTGATTTGGGTTGGAAACATCCGAGGGCGAAGCGGGGTTGCCCCTTAAGTTTTTTTAGTGTGGATCTCCTACTAATGTTGAGTGAAGAGAGTGAAACTCTCCAATGAGGCATGCTTATTGAAAATCCAAACTTCTCAATATCAATGCTTACCCCATCAGTGATACATCACAAATGTTTACTTCAATAGGAGTTGGTCCCACTATAAGATTTGAAAAATAATTAATAATGTGATTTACACAATCTTATGCATTATTTATTTATTCATTGTTAAAGATTTATCTATTTATTCATTTTGATGAGTAGTGCATAAGATTGTCCTTGGTTATTGACCAATTGGCTAGGAGCATCATTTAGTGAATAAGGGTGCATGAGTTTAACTCTTTAAAAAACTAACAAACAAATAAATAAATAATGCATAAGATCGTATTAATCGCATTATAAATTATGTGTTCAATCATATGATGGGAGCCACTCCTATTAGAGGAAAACTTGGGGACATCCCACTTAAAACAGGTATTCATTTTAAATGATTCGGATTTTAAATAGATAGTATTTGTTATGTCATTCCGCTCCCGTGGGTCACTAAAAACACTATTGGTCACCATTGCTTGCCCCTCTTGCAACAAAATACTGGCTCCTCCACTAAAAAAAAAATTTCCTGAAAATGTTGGATCTGGGCTTTGGTTGTTTCAAACCCTTCTATATTCCACTCATTCAATCACTCCTCTTTTTGTTTACACAGTGGCAATGTATCCAACTGTCATTTTACTTTCCACTTACATTTTATGCATAAAACTTTGGTTGAATTGAAATACTAAACACCTTTAATCGAACTAAAGCCTACCAAACATAAACTAAGCAAAATGTGCCCGTGCCATGATTCATGATATTAATTTTAAAAAAATATTAACAAATTGAAAAAAGATAAAATAACTATACTTTTTTATATAAATTATATCGTGGTTGTTAAAATTGAAATTAAAATCAGTAAATAATATATAAATACATATAAATCGAATGGCATATGACATTCAATTTGGAGCAAATTTGAAACATCTTCTATATTGAGGTTGCACATTAACATTAGCACCATATAGTGGTGAAGTGGCAATACAGCAAGGTGGGATTTAGGGTTTGATGGTGATGATAGTGATGATGAATGGTGGTACATGACAAGTATGCCATTTTTAAACACCAATAAATAATAGATAAATACCTCAAAATATTATATAAAAGTAAAATGATTTGATTTGATTTGATTAAGTGGCCACGAAAGAGACGAATATATATATGGGGTTTTTGCCGAGAAATTTTCCTTAAACCCTTAAACAAAATGGTTGAAAAAAAGAAAAAGAAAAAAAAAAAGAAGAGAATTGGATGAAAAATAGTTTTGATTAGTGATCACTGTGATGGGCCCCAGTATACAGTATACCCGACTGTCACAATTTTAATAAAGGTTTGTAGATAGGTTTTAGGGATAAATTTTAGGACCACATGGATAGGAATCTTTTTTATAATAAAATGATGTTTGAATGTACAAGACTCTTGTATTAGGAAACTCTGCTATAATACATATATTAATTGATTTTGACTAACCTGACTCCTGTATTTTTAATGACATGGTAAAAATTAATCTGATTTATGCCAAGACTCGAACTCAGACAATATGGATTTCAAAGGAGCGACCGGACCACTACACCAAAGAGCATCTTTTTATTAATAGTTATCAACAAAAACTTAAAATTAGTTAATGAGAAAGGGACATAGCCCCACTTTGGAATATTGACTGTGAGTTGGAATTTATCTACGATGTATTTATAAAAATAACTATATTTTTAGAATATTGACCTCTATAAATACTGTTGTTATTATTTTCATACTTATGAATTGTACTTTAAGCATAAATGAAATTTTTTTGAAATAACTATTTTATATGATTTCCTATATAGTCATTAATGTTTTATGACAACCATTTTACAATAAAACTAAATTCAAATGAATATATAATATATGGAATCGATCAACAAAAATAATAAGTTTCATAATTAATAAGAAAATGACAATATTATTGAAAAAAAAAACTTGCAACAATTGCATGGAGCTAAAGAGGAGGCGAGAAACTTTCCATGTAACTAATGTGCTACCATGCACGCTAGCCGAGGGAGAAAGGGTGGAGTCTGAGTTTTTTCTTTTTTGTGTGTGTGGCTTTAACTTTTATAAATTGTGATGTAAATAGAGTGGAATACTACGGTAGACCCCATATATTAAAAATCACAATCATTAAGGCAAACATCCTTGCTATTTATGAGATATCTTAAATTCTCACCTCATTCTGGGTTATTTCCACGGTCAAATTGATTCTCTGATAAAAAAAATACAAAATACTGGAGTTTTCCAAATTAAGTTTTTTTTTTTTTTATTTGGACTCTCCATTATGCCTTTTGTCTATTAAGCAACTCCAAATTTCATCATATTTCTATCAAGGCAATATCATTTGAGTGTTAATGGGTCCCAGTGTCTATAAGTGCCACTAATCTAAGGAATTTCAAGTATTTTTGTTTCTTCTGATTAATTATATGATTTTTTTTTGTTTAGAATGTGAAATGCCGATTTTTGGGTTGTCTGGTTTATTTAATCATTAGTCTTTTTTATTTAATTAGCTATCAATTCTTGGTTGTCTGCTTTCTTTTTTATCTATTAATTTTGATTGTACACTTTTTTTTATGAATGCGGAACTAATGGTAGAAAGAATCTTCAATAATATTGGTCCATCTAAATAAATAATTAAACTCATTCTTATTATCATAATTTTCTACTTTCTCCAATATAATTCTATTTCTCTATGTCAACAAGAGAACTTTCATTTTTTTCCATTCATTTACTTTTAAGTTCATTGTATTTTTTTAGAGAAACTTCGATATATATTTTTTGTTTCTTTGTGTATATTTTTAGTACCGTCTCATATCTCATTTGCATGCTTAGTTTAGATAAGTGTTCAACTCATTTTAAAATGTGATTATCTTGAGACAATTGGTGCAATTATTAAACATTTCAATTTGAGAGGTAAACCTTTTTTAATTAATTTACTTTTGAGTTCATCATATTTTATTTGAGCAATTTTAGTTATGTCATTTTAATATGATTTATACAAAAGAATTATCATTTTAACATTTCTATAGATTTGCAATATTTGTATAGTTTGTATTTGTATGGTTTTCATAGATTGTGAGTTTCTTTTTTTCCCCTTTTTTGTTTCAGCTTTTGGGTATTGGGTTCTCCTTTTTTTTTTTTTAAATCACTTTTTATTAGGGGATTTTCTTTGAATTCTCATTTTTCTGCTCTATTTTTTAAATTTTTTTAGTGCTTATCGTTATGAGTTAATTATTTAATTTTCTTCCATTGTGTTCTTTAAGTTTCCTTTGTGAAATCTTTTTAAGGATTTTTCTTATTTCTTTTGTGGCTTCAAATTTTCATTTTTGAATATTAGATTATTATAAGTTGGTTTGATTATTCTAAATTTCTTTTATCATTGTATTGTCTATGAATCTTTATTTATATATATTTTTATAGCCTTTTTAATAAAATTTATTCCATTTTATTTTGTATTTCTTTTATTATAATTTCTCACTTGTGATGGGTTTTTAGTTTTTTTTTATGATGGTTTTTCATGAATTTGTGGGTTCTTTTGTCTTTGCACTTCTGTACTCCATTTTTGAGTTTTTTTTTTTTTCTCATGAGTGTTTGATTCTTTTTAAATTGCTTATGTTATTGAGTTGATTATGGATTTTCATTTCTATGTTTTATTTTTATGTGTCTTTTGAATTTCATTGGATTTTATTCATAGTTTATATTGTTTGTTTGTTTTGATTTTATTTTTTTAATTTTCTTGATCATTAATCTTCAATTTTCATGGGCTTGTGTTTTTTTTTTTAATTATATGGTATTCAGTATTGAATTCTTATGGACTTCTTTTTTTTTTTCCTCCCTCTCTGACTAAAACCTTTTGCATTTAATTTTAAAGAAATGATCAAATTTTTTTTATTATAAATTTTAATATTATGATTAGTGTTTTTCTAGTATTTTAAGAATGAGAAATGTTTATATAAGAGTAACTCTCACATTACTATGAGAGTAAGTGGGGACCCATTGCATATTGATCCAATGGGCTCCCTACTCGCATAAGAGCATTTTCCTTTAAGAATTGGAGAAGCGTTGAACGTATAGATATATTAAAACATATATATTTTAGGAATTGGATAAGATGATTGTTATATTAGGAAACTATGTTATAATACACTTAATTGGTTTAAATATATTGGACTCTTTAAATCAGTAATTTTAAAAGAAATTTCACTTAAATATCTTGGACTCTTTAAATCGGTCATTTAAAAGGAACCACGGTCAAATCAATTACTCAATTGGAGTTGATTTTGAAATCAATTGCAAAATCAAATTCCAATTTCAAAATCGAATCACATACCTTTCATATATAAGAGACGTAACTTGAATGGTTAAAATCTTTTGATTGTGGACCCATGTCTCTAGATCTAACTTGTCTTTGATCTCTAGCAATATGCAATGTATATGCATGGCACATCGATGCTCTTCATCACATGGGACCTAATGAAATTCATGCAATTCCACCATCAAAGAGATATAAACCGTAATCATATTTAATGGATTTTATTTTCAAAAATTTTATCCGTACAACAACAATAAGACTTCCACCTTTAAATATTTTCATAAAGTTGTTTGTGTAATATTTTAGGGTTACCTTGCAATTAGGGTTGTAAATGGAACGGTTTCGGATCGGAACCATAGTGGATCTAGACCCGGACTCGTTTCTAAATATTGGTTCCGGTTCCGAGTTACGGTTCCGAGTTACGATTTTGACTTGAAACCTATTTTATTGGTTCCAGACTCGGCTCCAATAGGAAAACCTGGATTTGGTTTCGGAACCGAATTCACTGAGAGGATTGGATTCTAGTTCCAAAATCGATTTCTAATTTCTCTTTATTCTTCATTTTTTTTAAATAAGCATATTATTTAACTTATAACAGTGCATCAAGTTTACTACCTCCTGTATTATATATAAAAATGTAAAGAAAAAAAAGTTAAATTTGAAGTATAATATACAATATTAAAGGCTTATATGTCAGGTCTCGAGTTCATAGGTTGGAACCTATATGGATCCGAAATCAGACCCATTTATAAATCTGAACCTACATTAAGTTCCGGATCTAGACTCATTTATAAATCGGAACCAAAAATAGGTTTCAGACCCTGCTTTTGCGAGTCGAAACTTCCCGATAATCGAAAAATCAATACCCGTTTGCAAGCAATATAAACTTCCATAGTTTAGAATAAAAAAAAGAAAAATGCAAACGCACTGCCAAAAATCCGTCGTTTTGATTACAGAGGACTCGTGCATTGCACGAGCTTTGGCGATTTAGTTTATTGTTAATTTGGAAGATTAATAAGAAGAAACGGAACCCTCTCTATCTCCTCTTCCAACGAAGCCATATCTTGTATTGCGGGTTTACAAAGGCGGTTTCTCTCTGCAAAGTCTAGATTGAAATCAAGGTGAATCTTTTTCTTCTCCTTTCATCGTTGCAATGATCTTGGGGGCAGTGGTAGAGGGAAACTGGGTTTTTGTCATTGGGGTTTCGTTGCTACCTCCTTTTATTTTCGTTTCTTAATGTTGTTTGATTTTCGTTCTGGGTTTGATTGAATTCCCTTTTCGTTTGGAGATCTTCTGTGTACATAAAATTTTTTTTTTGGGTGTCTGTGTATGTGAAGATTTGAGTATCTTTGTGGATTATAGAAGTGGAACTGTGTTGGGTTTTTTGTGATTTGGGGTTTTGAGAAGGAAAAAAGTGACAACGATACAAAATAGAATGGAAAGCAGATGACTTTCATTCTCTCTCTCTCTCTGCAATTTTTGCATTAATCTTACCTGAATCTAAGAGGAAAAGAGGAGAAGAAGTCCATAAAAGAGTTAGATTTTAGCCACTTTTAATGAATTGATTAAGTACTACTACTGTTTGATTAATCCGTATCGTGCAACATATAATGTTTGCAATTGTTTTTCTTTTAATATAATCCTTGTTATGTTTACAGTAAAAAAAAATATTGTGTAAAAGGTATATGTATGTTTTAAATAGATGAGTGATCTATTAATGAATTGGTTCTACTTCATACAGGAATAGTAAATTGAAGTAGGAAGAGCATTTTCAGTGTTTTATGCATTTTGGCTGTTAAGAATGGTTTCTGGTTTGATAAATGCGAACCCCACAGTCTACGAAAGGAAAGAGCGACGGGTTCGTAGTGCACCGGCTGATGCAGATGAGTATGCTGTGGAACACATTGATGCACAGGAAATTTTTGATATCCTTTGTTGTGGTTCTCGAATACCCGTGTTTTTCATTTTTATATCTTTTTTTTTTTTTGTATGAATTGAAACAATGGCTGAAATCAACATTTGTAGCAATGCACAAATTCTCCAGTTTCTCTTTTTTTTTTTTTTTTTTTCTGTGACTCATTAAACACATTTGACAGTATGTGTTTATCATTTGTTTTCTAAGCATGACTTGGGTTTTAAAGACAACTGTGCATGCCTTTTTGAGTGTAATTTCCATAACAATCTCAAATCATGTTAGAGATATTAAAGATCCAGAGCATCCTTATTCTTTGGAAGAACTGAAGGTGGTAACTGAAGATGCAATCGATGTGGATGATGAACAAAGCCATGTCAGGTAAAATGCACTTTTGCTGCCTTTAAGTTGGAAAGTTTCTTTGTATTTAAGTTCCAAGTTTGTTTATTAAGTTGTTGTTCTGTTAAATGGATTCAATTCTTCTGCATGACATATAAAGCCCTCACAGCATTTCCCTGTAGGGAAGTGGTACCAATTCTACTTTCAAGTCTCCCCTCCACTCGTTATTTAAAATGGCCCACCAATATCCACAGAGAGTGGCTTGTTCTGCAGTTAAAATACGCCCCTCTTGAATAATTTTATAACCTCCATGTCGAATTCAAATCTAATTAAACGATTGATTATGAATGGCTATTTTTATTTTATTTTATTATTATTTGTAAGAAAAATAAAAAATCCTGCGATTCGTGTAACGATTCACGATTTGATTTGATTCATCCCCTAAAAGGATTTGCGATACAATTTTGATTTTCAGAACAATGCCCATAGGGTTCACTCCTTCTCTTTAGCACTTATATAAAGATGTGGAGAGACAGAATCTTTATTTGAGTATTAGCTTCCGTGTGCAATAGGAAAATTGCTGGTATCTTAATCCATTTAATGAATCCTGCTGCATTTTTTCTTTCTTTGCTTTTAATTAAGGTTTTTAGTGCGATATGTAAATGATTGGCTTGTGATATGTCTTGGGTGTGAACTTACCAGCGTCAATAAATTAATGGAACCTGACAGTGTAGAACTTAGATTTGAATTCATATATATTAATATACATTCTTTTGCGTGTTTTTTTTTTAAGTATGTGTATATATTTCTGAAAAGGAATGTACAATGAATTTGGACTTTGGAGATGCTCCCCTACAGTTCCAATCCCCAGCACCTAAATAATGTTTATTTGTTTTTTTTGCTAAATCCTTATATTTAGTTCAGTTCCATCCAGTAGATCATTGAGTGAAGGGTCATTGGCTTATGAATCAGGGTTACATTCACTCCTACAGTTGAGCACTGCAGTATGGCGACTGTTATTGGCCTTTGCATTCGTGTCAAACTTATGCGTAGCTTACCTTCTCGTTACAAGGTATGGTGCTAACCTTCTTCCCTCACTTTTGGTAATAAATGTTGAATACAATTGCTCAATATAATTGTTGGGGCCACCAACTCTGTAATGTGCAGCTCCTGGTTTCTATATCCCAACCCTTGACCCAATGTTTCTCCCACGGTTTGTGGTGGTGGTTTTGGATTCTTCTAGGTTGGAAGACCCTAACTAATTCCCTATCAACAGAGAGATGTCGTAGTACCTCAACTGTGGCATAAAGAGGTGGTAAAGGCACAGAAAAAATAAAATAAAGAGACAGAGAATTCTATGTTGTATTTAATTGTGTGGAAGATTTTGGAGCATTCCCTATGCACTGTTTTATTCATCAGATTAACAATGTGCATGTGTGCTGTTTTTCTCCTTAGATTAATGACATGTGAATTTGCATAGATGAGTGAGGTTCCAGAGTTTCATGTGGGTTTATGGAATGTGAATATATGGGTTCTATCCAGACTCCAGAGGTTCCAGAGTGGCATGTAGGTTTATGGAATGTGAATATATGGCTTCTATCCAGATGTGCCTTTGTCACCTCTTGTGAACCGTTGCAGTTCTACCCAATTTGTGCATCTAATGTCTCATAGCTTCAATAGCCTCATTATGCTACACTATTGCTTTTAATATGTGTGAAACAGGCAACAACATTACATGTGTGTCAAATTTTATGGCAGTTACCAATGAGAACTTACAAGATGTCAGACACCAAGGGCATGTTTGGTTGCAAATATAGTATTATTTGCATATAGTGCTGGATTAATTAGTTTGTTTCTCTTTTTGAGTAGAACCATTAAGCTGACACCAGATCAATGGGACCAGGCTAAGGTGTGATCGAGTACTCCATTAACTTTTGTGGTAAATATGGAGGGGTTTTGTTCCCCTACTTGACTCCTGTTGTTAGATTTTCAGTCCCTGCTTTTAATTCAGGGGGGTGGGGGGTGGTCTTTGTGGATGGTGGGGATTGAAAATCCCATGCCGCCCTTGTGCGGGACTCTCGTAGGTGAAAAAGCACAAATATGTAAAGCCAATACATGTAGTTTACCCTGTAAATTGTTCGGATGCTATTGGTTTATTACTGCTTGATAAATGCTCTTTCTACAGTATGCTGTTTGGTTGATGACTAATCATCTACAGTCACCTGAGAGTGTGTGCTTCAAAACTACATTTTGAAGCACACATTTTGTAAACCAATGAAATCCCCTTGCAAACTACACCCGACCATGTATGTGAATGAGTGGAATCTAATTTTGGCTGGAGTGATGTTGTAAACAACTAGGCATATTTGGTGCGCTGCTCTCATTTTAATTTCTGTCGCACTGCTTTCATTTTAGTTTCTATCTAACCTGTTTCCTTCAAAACCCACCTACTATCAAAGCTGGAGTGCCAGGAAGAGAAATACTCGATTGCTTGCATCTCACTGCCTGAAGATTATTGTGAAGATCAATTTAGTTTTTCAAATAGAATCTCTAAACTTGTCAGCCAAATCAGCTTGGAAGAAAGACGCCAACTCCTGCATCAATGGCAAATATCTTTAGACAAAGAAGCCTTCACAAACTCAACACATCAAAACCCACTGCATTGTTGTCACTGTCATGAATCTTTGCCCCTCTTTCAAGGATTCCAGATGGATTAATTTAAAGGAAAGTCTGCAATATGCTATGCCACTTTCTTCATATAACCCATATGTACAAATTTGTTGTCTTTAACTAGAACCATAGTTTTTTAAAACCCGGTGAGTCAGCAAGAAACTTGGTCCTGAGTTGACTGGGCTTGGTCCCTTATTGGGTGACCAAGTCGAGTATATCCCGGCTATGGCAAGTTTTGTCCCATACTTTATCAATTCGCCAGGTCATTGGGAACTCATTCGACTAAGCCCTACTGAGATGAGTTGCCCAAGTCAAACTCAGGTAAAACCTAAGTGATTTTTTTTTTTTTTTTTTTTTAACAAAGTTATTTCAAGAACATGATCCTTTGAAACCCTACCTTTTCTCTACTCAAAAACCCTCTTGCAGCTCTTCTCCACATCTCATTGCCTTTTGCGAGCGGAATGGAACCAATACTCTCCTCTCCATCTCTTCTTTCTTATTGTCATTTATTTTTCATATATATATATATATATATATATATCTTTTTGAGCTTACATGAGCTCATGAAGATGTATGCTCTTATCAGTTTTACTTTTTTTTTTTTTTTCCCTTTCCTTACGCTATTCTTCCAAGCCTAAATTGAACTCTTTCTCTCTCTATATCTCTCTCTACACACACACACACACTTCCTTTCTTTTTGATTTTTTATGAGGAGAGAGCAGTCATTAAATTAATTTTTTGTGCTTTCTGTCATTTTTTGCGTGCAAATTACAGTCCATATGATGCTTTCAGGTCTTTTTCTTTCTTTCTTTCTTTTTATTTGTTCTCAACGTTGTCTGTTATTTGCCGTACAAAAGTTTTCTATTTGAAAACACTAAGAAAGATATAGTGAGGGTTTTGAAAATTTTATTTTGCCGACTTTCTATCAATAAATTTTACTTTTGTAGTTTTGGAATTGTCAATGATTTCTGTAATTCTGGTCCCTCAGTCGTAGCTCAGCTGTTAGGGATATGGGTGTGTGAGTAGTGTGCCTGAGTTTGAATCCCTATGTAGAAGAAAGGGCAAAAAGTGCTTTCTTTATTTCAATCCCATTTGTTGTTGTTGTTCTTCGTCTTTTAACTTCTCTTACAATTATCTGCAAAATTATGTAAACCTAGACATGGATTATATTGTACGGAGTTTATCTATCTATATTTTTCTAAAATAATGTATATGTTTATGGAAAGTTTTACACATTCTTTGTTTTGCATTATGAATTTATGTATTTATTATAAAAAAATTAAAAAAATAATTTATTGACCCACCTGGTTGACCTGCTGAGTCTTCTGGTCAAAACCACCTGTTATCTGGGGAAGTCTGGTTGACCCATTAGATAACTGTGACATTTTTTTTAATATTAACATTCATTAAGAAGCAGCGTCCGTACAAGAGGGTAGCACTGTCAGAGCCCCAAAACAAAAGGACCAAACCAAAAGGACAGAAAATAAGTAGGCCAGCACAAAAACCAAACACAACACAACCGCACCACCAAAAAGCCAAAACTACAACATGTTAAGTGAAGGCTACTTCCCTCCAATAAAACAGCATGAGATCTATAGGGATGCCACGAAATGATGGACGGGTAAATGCCCAGGACGCAATGAGGAATCTTGATTTAGTAGTCAATGCCTGCACTTGAGAGGATATGCCCTCAAAACATCTTTATTTTCTCTCCTTCCAAATGACCGAGATAATAGCTGAAAAAGATCTCCACAAGATTTTTCCTTTAGAAGAGTCTACAGTCAATTTCCAAGCCTTGATGAGGTCAAGGAGAGTACAAGGGAGCACCCAGCTATTTCTGAACTCCCATAAGATTGAATGCCAAATCTCTTGCGCAACCTTGCAATTAAGAAGGAAAGTGATCCACCATTCTTATGCTTGAAGACACAAGGGACAGGCATTGACAATGATAACCTTCAGATGGAGATTATCCATGGTAAGAATGGCCCAACGAATAACAAATCCAAGACCACTGCACCACCAAAAGAGCTAAAACTACAACATATTAAGTGAAGACTACTTCCCTCCAATAAAACAGCATGAGACCTATATGGATGCCACAAAATGATGGAAGGGTAAATGCCCAGGACGCAATGAGAATCTTGATTTAGTAGTCAATGCCTCAACTTGAGAGGATATGCTCTCAAAACCTCTTTAGTTTCTCTCCTTCTAAATGACCTATATAATAGCTGAAAATGAAGATCTTCACAAGAATTTTCTTTTAGAAGAGCCGACAATTGATTTCCAAGCCTTAAAGAGGTCAAGGAGAGTACAAGGGAGCACCCAGTATTGCCAAACTCCCGTTAGAATTGAAAGCCAAATCTCTTGCACAACATTGCAAATAAGAAGGAAGGTGATCCACTGTTCTTCTGCTTGAAGACACAAGGGACAGGCATTGACAATGATAAGATGGAGGTTATCTGTGGTGGGAATGGCTCCACGAATAACAAGCTAAAGGCGATCACCTGAGGAGCACTTTTGTTTCCAAATATGAGAGAAAGGGCTGGCAGACAGAGATCCCTTCAAAAGGGACTGAAAGAAAGTGGCCACAAAAAAAATTATGACTGAAAAACAATGATGAGCATTGTTCTGCTTCATCCAGGACCAATTGCATTTCAGCTTTGATTGAAGAATGAGCACCCAAGTGTTTGAATTAAGATAGTTGACTGGTGCAAAGGAGGTGAAGTTTCTACCAGGTTAAGTATATCTTAGCAAAGAAAAAGGCAACTATGGCATCATTCCCACTCTTCAGAGGAGGGATGATTACCCCACATATTCCAAAAATACTGAATGTAAAAAAACACAAGCTCCGTCAGTCCCTGGATGAGAAGACAACAAGTGAGGTCTATTACCTGCACCCGTAGACTTTCTGCAATGCAAGAAAGGGTCATTTCTCCGAAGTATTCCTAGAATATAATCTCATAGGATGCCTGTTGCAATCACCCAACACATCATACTAGGGAAATGGAACAGAAAAAAGGAGACATCCTTACTTTGTTGTTATGTTGGGTGGATTTGCCTCATATAGATAAATATTTTTACCCATGCGAACCCCCTTACCAAACATGTTTATTCGTAAATATATGTCTGTAGCATGTTTCAGCAATAATCTTATGGAAGATTGTGTGTATCCAAAATCAAAATATATTAGAACTGTATAATTGCTTCAAATACAAAATATATTAACATCTAATAGAAGCATTATCCTACCGATCCGCAGTCTGCTTTCCGAGTGCTACTTCTCCACTATTTCTCGTTTAAGGTTATGTTCTCTACCCGACTGTTACTCCATAATCTTACTTTGTCGCTTCGATGATGCATTTGAAGTGTATTGGTTTCATTAGAGGTTTCACTCTAATGGCTCTATTGACATTGTGCACAATATGTTCTTTGATAGGGCTGCCAGCGATGACAATTATTTAGACGATGGAGTAATTTGTTAAGAGTCTTATTAGAATACCATTGGAAACACAATGGACACCCAACACTCCTAGAATTGCCGGAAGTTTGATGGTGTTTTCGTATGTTAAGGTAGTGAAAGTGTGGTTGCCGCTTTCATTGCATGTCAGTATCTATCATTTTTTTTTTTTACTTTATGGTTTTTTAGTAGCCATGTGCCTGTCCAGAAAGGGAAAAAGTGCATTTTGAAAACACTATCTTCCAGGATTGTTTTCTAGAAAATGTGATTTATTAATGTACTGCTTACCTTATTATTAGCCCGTTTTGTCCTCTCTGAAGTGCATTGATCATGTAAGGATGTTTCTTTCAGGTAGATATTAGGCTAGCGCCTGGAAGTCATGCCACTGAAGCTGCAGGTATCCATTCTTATAGGAAGTGATTATCTTTTCAGTTTGCACCATAAATGGTGGGAGGCCTACGGTGGCCCATATCTGTTGCACAACAGAAATTCTACTGGAAGGGACTACTATGGATACACTACCCCACCCTCAATCACCTTGACCAGATGATTCCATCTGGCAGGACCTTGGAAAAGGGAATTTTGTTTGGACAAGATATGGTTGGAACATCCATTTTTTGATGCTCTTGATAGATGATTGCAATCATCTGAATGCCAATAGGAGGGACCTAGTGCATTCATGGTCAATCCTTTGAACCCAACCCAACCCAACCCTCCCGTCTCTGGTATGTTTTATGACACTCTCACTGTTATTGATGTACAGTTAATAAACAGTTGAATGATAAAGAAAGGATAGCAGCAGCATTGGAAAATCCAAACCTCTTGGACATGGTGGATGACTGTCTAGCTCCAACGTTCGCTTGATGGAGTTGAACCCGATAAAGTTTCTGGTTCTGGAAAGTCGGAAAATTAGTGCAAAAGTTCTTATAAGATTTGTTCATGTTTGCCCATAGGCTTTGATATACAGTCAGATACAGGATTGGCTTGCCAACATATGGCTTTCATTTTGAATCTTCACTTGAAATAGACCAAGATAAAGAAAGCCAGATAAAATTATAATTTATTTGGTTAAGTTTTGTACAATACAGTATAAACAGGGATAAAGATCATGCTGTGGATCTCCTTATCACAACTATATATGTCGCTGGATTCTTTTTTTTTTGGATAATTCAGGTATTTCCTGCCTGGCATATATGTTACTGGATTCTTTCTTAATTGTTATCAATTTGTGCCCCAACTGTTAGAATGCATTCCAGGTTCTGTCTGTGACTTGTCCTATTGGCCGCAAGTTTCGAACATCCAAGCAGGGAAGTTGGACTTTCAGCTTAATTCCAATGTCTTTTTTTCTTGCCAAATGAATAAATGATGATCCCCTCCCTTTATTTTTATTGGTAACATGACTAGAAGAACCCACAACCTCAATGATGATCTTCTTGAACTGATATTTTTATTCCGAAGGCCTAATATAGCAATGATGACCAACTTTCCAGTGGTTCCATGGTGCAGCATAACGATAAGGCTCTGCCAGATAAATATGGCAGTGGGGGAGTGATGATGGAGGGTGTTGAATATATAAATATCAGGTAGGTTCCAAATATATATGATTTTGTGGTTGACTTATATGATATCTTAACTGATATTAGTAGTAATAATCATATATAAAACTTACTCTAAACAGTCAAATAATATTCATATCATTGTCATATATAGATTCAAAATGATGAAAGGTCATTGCAATATTTTATATATTGTAAGACAATATTCCAATCAAGGCATCAAAAGAATGAGAAAAATTTGACAGGGTGTTTGAATTACTTACATGTCGACATGAATCACAAAGAATTAATGAGATATATATATATATATATATATATATAGAAAAGGAGGTAGAGATGAAAACTAATACAGTCCTCTTTTTTTTTTTCCACCTCTGTCCTTTCAGTTACCAATGAAAACCACTTGGTACACAAATGCGTCCTTTACACTAGCCTTTGTCAAACTGACATGCAGATGTTTTGGAAAATTTCACCCATTGTTTTGAAACTGGGTAGAGGGTTTGATAAGCAGGACAGATGGTGTCATCCAAATTGGCTCGACGACTACAAGGTTCAACTGGTTCGCTCACAATGTTACAATAAAAAAGTGAACATTAAATGACTAAAATCAGCTGAAAAAACTCAAAATTGAACTAGTTTGACTTTGGCAGTTCGGTCCAGTTTGTAGAACACTGATACCATCCATACCACTGGAAATTTTGCAAGAGTTTATCATGAAATTATAATTTTTGTAGTTATAAACGTGAGTACTTTCTGTGCAATATTTTATACCTCAACAGCTAAAATACTTAGGGAGGGCAACGGGGCAGATTTGGTACAGGTTAGGGTAAATCCAAACCCGCCTCGTCTCAAATTTATCGATTCCAAACTTGATCTGCCCCGTGATGGGTTAGTGGCTTGTAATACCAAATCCGTCCCACGATGGATGACAAAAATCAAGCATACCACCTTCTCTTTCCACATCCCTTAATTTAATGCCAAACACCGCCTATTCCATTTGAATTTTGTCAATAACTTTAGTAAAATATATATATATATTTATATATATATATATATATATTTTATGTACAGGGATGGGTGGGTATGACAACAAAATCCAAACCTGCCCCCAAATAGGTCCCCAGTTAAATCCAGCCCATTGCCATTCCTAAAAATACCAACAGGTTCATTTTTATTATATTAGTCACTTCTGTAACTTATACCATAGACATGTCCCATTTGATGACTATTTTTTCCTATGTGCCTCCTAATGTGCAAAGTTTCTCTAAATCTTATCCAGTCAGGAGTCGACCCCACCTTAAGATTGTATTATCATATTTAATTTATATTAAACTTTCGATTTTATGTTGGGATTGACTCCTGATAGGGTGAAATTGGAGATATTCTATACATTAGGAGGGCTTATTTTGAGCGGCTCAGATTCTCAATAAGTGGGGGCCCGATCCTTCCACTTACGATTTCTCTTAGTCATTCCTACAATCCTGCAAAATACAAATCACAACAAGACTAAAGTTGGAACCATGGAATCAAAGAATGTTTAATGGCTTTAATGGATAATGGTGATGAGCATTGTAATTAATTGGAAACCTCTAATTTCCGGGAAGTAAAGTGTGTGGACTGGATTTAATGATACTATGAATACATATTCGAATTGCTAATTTGAATTAAGTGGAGGCATTTTGGAGTAGAGATGTGGAAGATATTTACAGTGGCACATGTCCATCATTCGGTGGTCTCCAAAGTCCAAACTCAACAAATTTTAATTAGATCCATATCCATTACCTGGTGGACCCCACTTGTATGAACGGTGTGGATTAATGTTCCACTCACCTACTGTTGTCAAGAAAAAGATAAAAAAAAAACCAAGATTCTCCATGCATCTTCAATATCAGGTGTTTGGGGTTTCTTTGGGTCTTCACCTGCTCCTCTTTTTAGTCTCTCTTCTACTAGGAATTAAAAAAGGGGAATCCCACACTTGGATTCCTGCTCTTCTCCTTCTCTCTCACAGGTTGGCAAATTTTTTTTTTCTTTCTTTCCATGGTTTTCTTACTTTTAGTAAATCAGTCTATGGTTTCATGTCATTTGATTATTTGTTGTTGTTGTGGTGGTGGTGGTGGTGTTGTTTGGCTTAGATTTGGGTCAGGGATTACTGTTTCCTTGGAAACTTCTGAACAATGATGCAGTTTCTGGGTGTCTACGGCGATGGATTAGGGGTCCTTCCTGCCTCTGGGGGCTTCAAATCGCCCGATTCTAAGCTTTTTCCTGCAATTCCCGACACGAGATTTGGTGGGTTTTTGAAGGTATGAAGGAAATAACATCCATTTTCCTTGTTTTGGTTTTGGGAGTTTGGGTTTTCTCAGAATTGATAGTAGAAAAAAAAAATTGTATTTGTTTGATAGAGATGATAGCTGATCCACTGTTTTTGTCCTTGTAAATATTGGGTCAAAATTGTCATTTTAGATGGTTTCAGAGATCAATTTACCCGATATGTAATGGGATCGGTCCTTTTCGGTCTGAGAAAATTCAATGAATTGCCTTGCACTAACCATGGAATGTTTTTGGGGGTTCTCCCACTGGCTTTTATGTCCAATTTGATAGTGATCTTTCACTTCCTTTGTCATTTGATGAATCCTCATCCATGCGCATTGAATGTATCCATATTAAGAATAACATTGAATTCATCTTTATCTATTAGAATAATTATGAATTATTAAAAAAAATGCAACATATATATATATCTTCTAATTTCTGGAGGATTTGAGTGCCTGTTCATCAGTTTGGGCTCCTCATTTAGCATGCTGTCTAAGTTTGATGGTATTAAAGGTATTATCTTTTGGTTTTTTAATCCGATGGGGAGCTATAGTCATATGAGTGTCAAAATGGGGTGAGTGCTAATTCATGTGTAGGTGGTGGGTCACCGTCCCTAAGTATTAACAGTTCTCATAATAATATTTCCCTACAATTGTGTATGTATAAATGTAAAAATATCTCTTGGAGGGCGTGTTTGGCTGTACTCAAGTCCAAAGCTGTTTTACTTTCATATATTCAAAGTGCTTTTCTTTTTTTTTTTTCCTAATTAGAAGTTAGTTTAGGTTCATTCGAATCCATTAGTGTTGGGTGTGGTCCTACACTCCTACACCCATGGGTCTAAGACTCTGAGTCCAAGAACAGAAAACATAATTGGGTCCTAAGAAGGATACCATCGGCCTCTCATGAACTGACCTTACATAGGGTTGGTTGGTGTTTAATCTTTCTGATCATAGCCAATTCTTCTGTCAAACGAAACATGAAAACATTCTACATTGGATATAAAGAAAAAGCAAGAAAATGTTCTTGGTTCCTCATGAATTCTTTCTTTGTCCAGTGTAGTCCTTCAGTTTATGTACCGAAACTTGGACTCCGATCAGAAAATCATCGAACTAGAAGCATGACAATGAGAGCATTGGGTAGCTCTGGTGACAATCCAACAGCAGTTGCTCCACTACAGTTTGAATCTCCAACAGGTCAGTTTCTATCACAGATACTTCATACCCATCCCCATCTACTTCCTGCGGCCATTGATCAGCAGCTGGAGATCCTTCAAATGGATCGAGATGCCAAGAAAGAAGAAACTTCATCTGCAACTCAAGATCTGCTCTACAGGTTAGTTATTGAAGTAGACCATTGATCTGATTTCTCCATTTGTTTAATTTTCTGTGATCTCACAAGTGAAGAATAATAAAATATCATTTTTCTTTTAGGAAAAGATGGGCTCTTATTTAATGTATTCAGGTTAAAGCATGCAATTGTGTTTTTGTCGTCTTTGTGGGTACTACTATGGAGTCTTGGTGCCTGTGACTTCACTCTTGTTGCAGACCAGTTCATGTAATCCTTTCTGCCCACTGATACTGACTGAAAGCTCATTGCTGAACAAAAACAGTATCTCTAACTCAACAAGGAGTTTCCTATTGTTTGATTGACACTCTAAGAAGATTAGATTACATTCTTGTTACATAATAAATTAATATTGTTGTTCTGTCCCAAGAATCTGTAACCATCAACTATGACGAAATAAATTCAAAGTGGTAGCAATTTTTTGTGTACAGCTTAGTTGAGTCACAGTATTAACTGATAAACTAATATCCAGGAGAATTGCTGAAGTCAAAAGCAAAGAAAGGCAGAAGGCCTTAGAGGAAATCATCTACTGTTTGATTGTACACAAATTCACGGATAATGATATTTCAATGATCCCTACAATATCTTCATCCTCGGATCCTACAAGCACTGTAGATTTTTGGCCAAATCAGGAACATAAGTTGGAAGCTGTCCACTCTCCAGAAGCCTTCGAGATGGTACAGAGCCATTTATCTCTTGTTCTTGGTGACAGGGTTGTTGGCCCTTTGAATACAATTGTCCAAATCAGCAAACTCAGACTTGGGAAGCTCTATGCTGCATCAATAATGTATGGATATTTTCTTAGAAGGGTTGACCAGAGGTTTCAACTCGAAAGATCCATGAAAACGCTTCCGGTCAGTATGGAAGAGGATAAGAGAGTTTTTGAAAGCTTGGCTCCTGGAAACCAGCTGTGGGACATGGATTCACTCATCCAGATTTCAGCTGACGATGATGAAGTTATTGAGAGAAGTCAATCGGACTCTAATGAGGCCAAGGCATATCAATTGAGATCCTATGTCCTCTACTTGGATTCAGAAACATTGAAAAGATATGCAACCATAAGATCCAAGGAAGCCATTTCATTGATTGAGAAGCAAACACAGGCCTTGTTTGGGAAGCCGGATATCAGGATAGCTGAGGATGGATCGCTTGATGCTTCAAATGATGAAGTGGTTGGGATAACATTCTCTGGGCTAACGATGTTGGTTTTAGAGGCAGTCACATTCGGGTCATTTCTCTGGGACGCAGAAGATTATGTCGAATCAAAATATCATTTTGTGAATGGCTCAAATTTAGGTATGTAATGCGTGTTATGTAAATTTTACCGGATCAATCAATCTTCTTTTACCTGTGAATTTGTACTGTAAATGAGAGTTTTGCTTGAATAATTCGATAGGGTTTTACTGATTTCCGTGTTTTATTGTTTGAATCCTTGAAAATTTCTGTCTTGGTAACCCGTGGGTTGATGATAAGCCATTCTGCCTAGTAGTCTGCACAATTTGATTATCCATGCCTCGGAACAAGACTGATGCTTCAAGAAGTTTCCCGATCTGGAGGTCCTTACTACTGAATATCTGGCCTTTTCTCTTGGGTGTTGTAGCACTTAATCATCTGTGAAATAGGGTCCATTAATCACAAAAGTTAGGACCTTCTGTATCTGGGAATAATTATACATATTCCCTGAGCCACTGTGGATGCACTTCTACATGAACCCGCGTTGTAGAATGGATGCATGCATCAGGTTTCATCCATGCGTGTATGTGCAAAGCGTCTCTTTCATCGTTTTTGTATGGTTTGTTGGATTGAATACAGATTGTTTAGAACTTCTGTTGCATATCCCATCTAATTTGTGTCCAAGAGATGAACAATTTTTCCATAGGCTATCAACATTAGCGTTCAACAGATGAAAAGTTCTGGTACAAAGGAAGATGGGTACACCTGAATGGACTGTAATTCTCCCTTTTCCTCTGTGTGCACTCTCTAATTAGAGAAATAAACTATGTATTAGTTATCCAAATGGTGGATGGTCTACTCTGTGGATGGGCCATGCACAGAAGGTTTGACCGGTGGCCTTGGAACTAGACGGGTTGAGAAAGAAACAACGTGCATCAACGAACAAGGGTGGAAGTAGGGATTGGGGTTTCCATGACCAGTGGACCCTGATTATGCATCCTATTAAAAGCCCCCAAGAAAACTGTACGTTGTGAAACGCCTCAGAACCATTGAAAAGGGCACTAGTCTTCTTGTTGTTAACTTTCCTTGTCATTTTGGATAAAGACATAGGCCTGAATCTTGTTGGCATTTATTTCCTAGATTGATTAGACTAGCAACCAACAGATGTACGACTGTAGCCAGTTGGGTTGATATGAGACTGGGAGCCGTAACATTGGCTATAAAATACAATGCAATGAAAGTGTTAGTTTAGCCATACATTTGATTTCTTTATTCAGTGAGGTTTCCTTGTTTTTTTCAACGTCCGAATAAGATAAACTAGAAAATACTAGTTTGGGAGACTGTCCCGTTCAAACACTGATTGATAACCATATTCACTATTCCTAGACTACGAAAAGTACCATTATAGATTCCATGCAAGGTAGTGATTTCAGTTTCCATGGGACCAATCTATCATCAACCAACCCCTCAGATTCAGTCACTACCCTCATCAAAATTATACTTTTGAATAAGATTAACTTTATAAAAGAATTTAGCCAAATTTTAAATTCGAGGACTTTAGATCAATGGTCATGATGATTGTTAACCCTTAGGATTGTCATACATACACAAGTGGATTAGATTTGTTTCTATTGTGAATATGAGATGTCCCGCTTGCCTGAATTCTGTATTTATCGTTCCACTTCTATTGATGCTGATTCTTTTTCTTTTTTAGAATTTTTTTTGGACCTATTATTCCATATGGTGGGATAATTGGGCTCACCAACCAAATGCTAGGAAAACTCTCACCAGTGCGCAGTGTGCATCTGAAGAGGGGAACCCGCACCTGAAATTCACCCGCAAGGATGTGGATGCACATCATGCACAGGAGAATATTTTTCACACAAACAATACATGTACAAAGGGAGCGGTTAAATTAAATACTTCGTCAATTAGGCTTCTCATGGCACACACGCCTACCATTAAAACCAGAAAGCACTGCCACAAAAAAATGAGATTGATCCATCATCCACTGCACCGGACCATAGCATACAAATGGATCATTAGAAGCTACATTATTGTCAAATGTTTTGATGCTCTTCTCCCCATGTCTAGGCCACCAGATGTATCATTCAACCTGCAAAATGCCCTGGGCCCACCGCCACCTTACAGGCATGTATACATGAGCTCATGAAGTAAATTAAATCCAACTGCAAGTCCATACACTTAGAAGCATGGCTACCTCTGATTAGCTCAATTTCAAAGCTCACCACTAAAAATTATGGAAGGTAAAAAAATTGCATTCAACTACACTCCTCAACATGAATCAAACACTACCCGAATCAATCCATATCTATCTATATCTTAATAATATCAGTGCATAAACGTACTCTATTTCCTCTCAAATGGAATGAAATGAACCAATGAAGGAAAAAAAAAAAAAAAAAAAAAAAAAAAAAACATATGCTTTAAGAGAGCATCCGTACCTTTCTACTCCCAACTAACTTACAGAATCTGACCTCTTCTTGTTCATCCTGAGCTCTGGTGAATAATACCTTCAACAACCAACACTGACAACAGCTTTTAGTTTTGCCAGCGGAAAGGAGGGGAAAAAAATCTCAATCAGTAAAATTCATCTTAGTACACATTGCACCAAAGGTTTACATGAAAATAGAATCAAGGAAACTGGAATGACCCCCCAATCTGAGTACTCCCTGTTGGAGGATTGATTGCCACCCAAAGGAGTGAGATTGTTATGGCAATGAGTCCTGACCAGACAAACACAATTGTTGGTGTGCTCCCTCTCCTGCCCATTAGCCCCTTGGCAAATGGGTAGAGATGGGCCAGAACCCAGAAGCTGAAGAAAACACCACCCAGAAGCTTACTCCACTGTGGTAGCACACTGTATATGGTCCGACTGATCCCAACAGCAATAGCGATCAGGTTTGTCATCATGATTACAATTGGCGGTATCATAAGTGATGTCCACTTGACAATGTAAAGATCAGCAAATTCATCATCCAAATCGTCACCACCTGATTTTGAAGTCAGGGTAAAAGAGATCTCGATTCCAGCAAGAACCTTCAGTAACCCCTGAATTACAGCAGCAAGGTGCGCACTCGTGCCTCCAATCAACCAGAACTGCTCATTTCGCCACCATTCTTCCAATTCGATTCCTGACCACTTGATCTCAAGCACCGCGAGCATGGAAAGAGTCACAGTGATGACAAGAAGGTAGACAAGAAAAGTGACGTTGAGTGTTTGGACTATAAATTGGCCCGAAAAAAGAGAGAGCGCCGGGAGGAAACAGTAGACTATCAGGAAGATTGAAGTGAAAGGATAGATGCCAACATTCAGATATGCAATTCTCTGCAGGAACTTCATCCTTGGACTGGCAAGGAGGGCATTGTTGCGAGAGAAGAAGATTTCAACTGAGCCAGTGGCCCAGCGGAGGACCTGGTGCAGTCTATCAGTGAGGTTGATTGGAGCAGTTCCTCGGAAGGCATCTCGTTTGGTCACACAGTAAACTGACTTCCATCCGCGGTTGTGCATCCGATAACCAGTGACCACATCTTCTGTTACAGACCCATAAATCCACCCAACACGGTTTCCCCATTCTGTTTTATCTTCAAACCAGCAGGAAATGACGCTGATTGCTTCTGCAACTGTTGATGCATCAAGTGGTTCCCGAGGTTGGATGAGAGAACCTGGTGCGCGACCATTCTTCACGGATGGGTGATCTGCAAGAGGCCGACCTTGGAACTCTGCCAATGGGATTGACTCAACAAGGAAAGTTGAGTTGCCAAACTTCTTTGAAAACTGTGAAATGTTCATGTCTTCTTCATCAGAGTCTCCCATTCTTAGTGCACGGTTTTCTTCAGGGGTAGTAGTTGACCGTTTCTTTTGGCGGCCAAAGCAGCAGCTGCAGCATCCAGACTGGTGTTCTTTGGAACGGGGTGGATCAAAGCCGTACAAGGCAACCCGGCGGAAAAGGCATCCAGTGCCGACATAGACAGGGCCCTGGAGGCCATCAAGAGCACGCATATTGACATCAAAGAAGACAGTGTTGTGGTTGGCATACCGATCAGAGGGATCAATGCCCTCAAACCTCTGAGGGAACTGGACATAGCATAAGCGGTCACCACCACGGTCCATCATGAAACACATACCTTCCCTCATTGCCTGGGAGTTGTATATGTAATGATCACAGTCGAGGTTGAGGATGAAAGGTCCATTGGACATGATTGCAGAGGCACGGACCAGAGCATTCATGGCGCCAGCCTTCTTATTGTGGTCATAGCCAGGCCGCTTCTCACGGGAAACATAAACCAGTAAAGGAAGGCGGATGTCAACATCAGTGAAATCAAGGCCCTTAATATCATCAGATGTTCCAGTCAGTGGTTCATCACTTGGGGGCTTCAGCATCACCTGTAGATTGAACCACCAGTTTTTTATTTAGTGATATAACAATTGACTGAGCAAAAATGATGCAAATGTTATACAGGACAATTCTTAGTCAAGCTCAAGAGGTCATGATGTAATAAATTGCACAATGAGAACACCTGTATGATTCCAGCATGGTCACCCCTAGAATGCTCAGGGGAAGAAACCACCCAAGTGCCAGGCCAGTGAGTACCATCAGCCATCCAAGTAGCTTTTGGGATCTTTACACTTTCGAATTGTTCATCATTTGCATTTTGTCGCTGGAGTTTCATAGCCTTAATCTCCTCCCGAGCGTGATAGGCATCAGACCTGCGACGGATTGAATCTGGCAAGCCATTTATCCGGACCTTGAACTCGTCATACTCTCGCTTTACCCGTCTACGATCCCTAACGAAATCTGGGAGCACCTTGTTCTTGTAAGGATCCCTCTTTGAATTAAAGTAGCTCTCTGGATTCCTAGGTTCGATGGCGTGTTTACGGCAGAATGGGACCCAGAGGTTAGCAAAGCTAGCAGCTTCAGCCATGGCTTCAAAGGTCAGAAGGGCACCTCCATCATCTGAAACATAGCAAGCGAGCTTCTCAACAGGGTAGTCAGCTGCAAGGATTGAGAGTATTGTGTTTGCTGTGACCAATGGTGGTTCTTTCTCTGGATCAGCAGTAGACACGAAGACATCTATTCCTGGAAGATCAGATTTTCCGGTGGGATTGTGGGGGCCAGGTTCTTCAAATTTCTCTTTCAGGACAGTAAGATCAGTTGAACGATTGATAGGGCAGAGCTTGGGAAGCTGATCGAGCAGCCAAGAGAAAGCAAACCAGACCTCACATACAACAGACATTCCCCACAGCCATATTGCATCCTCATTTTGGTGTTTGATTCTCCATGCCAAAAACAGAGTAAGGGCTACCATTCGAATGAATATGAGAAGCCTATGGAAAGAGATAGTAGGCAAAGGTAAAAAATGTAAGTACTTAAATGACAAAGAAAGAAAGATCCAAATTAATTCTAGCTCTTTCATCAAATCATGAAAGGAACAAAACAAAGTTCTATCATATTCTGGAAACATTTTTTTTCCATCAAGATGGAATAATGAAAAGCAAGCATGATCCAAGTAGCAGTTCTACCATCAAGATGATGGAGGCAATAAAGAAAATTAGGATGCATGGCATATATCTCTTCCCTTATGATCTGAAGACTTCTGTTAAAACTTTGACTATTCATTCACTTCCACCAAGGTATGGCCTCCATTCCTAGGTTGCATTGGTAGGTACTCACTCCAACTGGCACTATTGTAACTGTTACTAATGCTGGATTGAATCGCAATAGGATCATCTAACTGGAGTGATATTTGGCCCACCCACCTCAAAAACCCTTCCCATCCCTGCTTAAATGGCGGGGGAAGGGGTCTCAACTGGTCAGATGATTATAAAGGTGGTCCTTTAAAGTCTTTAATGGCAATGTAATAACATAGAAACCAAAGAAAAAATTTTGGAAATAAAATGAGGAAATTAAAGTTTGCTTCAGACATGGAAACTGAATCTCCTGTCTTGTAAATTTTGGGGCCTTTCCTCTAAGCCCATGTAGATTTTCCTCTTTTATGAAGGTCATTTGCATTATATATATATATTAGAGAGAGAGAGAGAGAGAGAGAGAGAGAGAGAGAGAGAGAGAGAGAGAGAGAGAGAGAGAGAGAGAGAGAGAGAGAGAGAGAGAGAGAGAGAGAGAGAGAGTCCTTCTCAAGTTCCTTTGGAATTGGCAGTACTTTCCACATAAAAGACCAAAAATAAAACAAAGAATAAGAAGCGAACGAAGAAGAGGTCCTTCTCAAGTTCCTTTGGAATTGGCAGTACTTTCCACATAAAAGACCAAAAATAAAACAAAGAATAAGAAGCGAACGAAGAAGAGGTGAAGGCTAACCTGACTGATATATTAGCTGCCTTTTTCGGTTGCTGTTAGTAAGTAGGTTTAAGTTACTATTAACTAATACATGGAGGTCTATTGTTCACAATTCTGATCCAATGGCCAGGCCTATGAATCCGCATCCATGAGGTCCATTATGAAATCAAAACTACTTAAAATGAATGTCCCTCAGTGTATTGGCTGCCAATAAAATTTCAATCTTATAAGAGTTAGGCCCATCATCAAACTGAACAAGTATTAAACACATACAGAATACATAAAACAGGAGTGAATCACATGTTTTAAATGCGGTAAATCAGAAAGAAGCCCAACTCCTATTGGAAAAATTTATCTCAGAACCATTAAACCGGATCCTCTTCTTCATTTTTAGTGGTTTGGATTTTACAAGTTAAAGCCCCACTGGTACATTTAATGGCCAGGCAGGTTTCTCTGATTTCTAAAATCGGAAGATACATACTCTCCAAGAGTATGGAGAAGAATTAGGAGAATGGGACAGATGCGTGAAGCAGGCCTCACCACCACCAGATACAAGTGATGGTTGCTGGTTATTTATCAACTGATGCATTGGATCTTGTTAGCTGCCTGAACCATTGTTATGATTGTGAGTGTTTCATGGTTTTCATTTCAATTGGCTATTTCTCTTGCTAAGATCTGATGGCCAAATATCAACAGTAGAGCTAATTTTTGGTATATTGCTGATGATAGAGAACCCTTGTTTCTAGTAGGGTAGTGGACGCAACATCATGTCACATATCCAATTCAATTAATTAGTCAAATCAACCCCAAGTGGCTCATCACTTTAGATAAATCTTTTATCATCTATTGCCTACTTTTGCCCATTATAAGCATAATTCCCTTGGTTGTAGAGATTTTTTTGGCTCTCCCTGCCCCATGGCCCATGGTCTGCATGCATCCATGTGGGCAAACAGAAAGTGGTGCAATCATAGTTAGTAGAGCGCTCTCTCACAAGGATAATTGAAACGAAACATCTTGGAATTTTCTTTTCTCATCCCTCATTCAGAATAGAGAGGACAAAATCAACAAAGAAAGACAAAAGACACAAGTGAATATTACAAGAAATAAATTGGCTATTACCTGTAAGGGCTGAGAATTGCTGCAGGGATCTTCAATTTGCGGGTAAGCGGCCTCCACGGCTTGTTGATCACTTCTGCTGGTACAGCCCCATTGCCACCATCATTCCCATTCCCAAAACTACCCTCCTTTGGCCAGATAGCATTTCCATACCCATAAGTCCCCTTGGTTTCATATAGCCATCGATTGTGATCAAAATCACCAGTCTGGCTCCTCATCAACGCTGATTTGGTCGATTTCATCATAGACAACCTTCTTTCCATCTTAGAAATTCCATTTGGAGGGGGAAGCGGAAGCGGCCTCCCCGAATCCAAATTCAACTCATCCAGATCTGTCACCTTATAAGGTTCCTTACAGCCGGGGCAATTCGCTTCCCCCGACTTCACAGCATCCAGAAAACACTCCCTACAGATCTTGAAATCGCATTCACATGGAAGGATATCCACCCCGCGCTCATCACTCATGACCTTGGAGTCACAGCCCGGAACCGCACAAGAAGACCCCTTGGCTCCAGCCATCTGAGGATGGTTTGCCTCAGACTCAATCACCTTGTCCATTAGATGGGCTCGGGTGATGCTGTTGAATCCACCAGTGAAGAGAGAATTCGAAACATACTGCTCTTCGACCTTCACCGATATGGATGGATCCATGGGTTGATTGTCAGGTGTGGGTGGGAGGTGAACAGTGTAGCTTGAGTAATCACCACTACCACCAAGTTCACCAAGTTCACTGTCAAGATCATCCCTTGAGAGGTTGACATACCTGCCTGATGAAGTTCGCCTTGCAAAGGCGACAGTAGGAGGAAGTGGAGGCTTGTTCTGCTGCATTTCAGCATCTGATGCTGACGGCGCAAATCGAGAAGATCTGCTAGCTTTAAAAGAATGAGACGCCATATATAAACACTATCAGCAACTCTCAATCACCAGAATCCTGAAATTTCATAGAAGAACAGGGGAATTCAAGATCCATCTTCATTATTTTAAACTAGAACATTGCAAAATCCAGCCAAATAGATCGACGGAAACTAAATTCAAGTCACAGAAGCTTAAAGCAATAGCATGTATTCTTTCAATAAAACCCTATAAATGAAGTACAGACGAACATAGATTGCAAATCACGAATTGAAGATTGCAGCAAAAAAGCATCCGATCAAAGCAGTCTAACGAAGTTAAAACGGAAAAATTTTCAGCAGCATTTCAAGTACAAAACTATCTCAACACACTCACATTTCTCAGATCTCAGAAAGAACAGATTTTGATCTCTGATTCTCAAAAAACACTACAAACTAAGCGATTTCCGCACAAAATCTCAAAGAAAAATCAATTGCAAAAGCAGGATTACCTCAATCGCTCACGACTCACAACGATCCTCACACCAAATCACATTATTCTTCCAAGAATCGATCCAACTACCAGATCACTACAAATGAGAAGAGAAAAACACACAGATCTCGACCGATCTTCCACCAATCTGAACAGAACAAGCTAAAAAACACTGCTTCAAAGTGTCAAAATTCCAAAAAATAAACAGATCTCGACCGATCCAACTGTCAATAGGTTGCATGTCGACGAGCTCCGACGCAAAAATCCAAGCTCGATACGCCATCATTCAAGTTCTTCATTCGTAAAAATGGTGTCTTTACGTAGATTTCTCAGCAGAAAGAGACCAAACACCAATCAAAGATCGCGTTTTTAGACAGAGAGATATTCGAAGCTGGTAATGGAGAGATGTTTGGAAAGCAGAAAGAACGAAGAAGGAAATCGAAGCGAGTGGGATCGAAGCGTGGATTTTGTTGAGTCGGATTTTCTTGCAAAATGGAGTGACAGGAGGCGAGATTTGGGGGATTTATAGGGACGTAGATGTAGAGAGTGGGAAATGCTGTGGTCCGTTGATGGGAAGTGGGTGGACACGTGGCGACAGATTGACTGATAGATTGATGCGATGGATCGTGGGTTGGGTTCTTTCCTCGAACATCAGAAGCGGAATTCGCGTTGGTTTACTGGGAAGGCCCTCCTGGTTTTGTGAAATCTCAAGGACGGGTCGGGAGATTATTTTTGATTGAAAACAACTTAGAATGTGAAAAGATACTGGGAGTAGAGAGTACAGACCAAGATGATTTGATTAGGACAAGAGTCCATATCTTATGAGGCAATTTGACTTGATTTGGGGACCACATGTTGAGAATCCGAACCGCCGAAAATGGAATCTTTCCCTATATATATATAGGATGTTGCTAAATTTTATAAAAGTAAGAGTAGATCCCACTGTAGAATTGGCCATTTGATTAATGTTTCAACATAAATTGTATTTATCACTTTTTTTTCAATCAAACGGCCAACCCTATGGTGGGACCGGCAAAATCCGGATTAAATTTGGTGATACCAAGGTTTGGATTTTAAATATGTGAGCCCCACTGTTAAGTTTTACTTCTTTAGTCTCGGGATTTATCCAAGTCAAAGCGTCCACCAATAGAAGGAGAAGTTAGGAAAGAGAAGCATCAGTTGGAAGGGAAGGTAGGTAAGGAAGCATGGATTGGCCCCACTGAAAAATGGTGATTGCTGCACTTTTTCATTTTAAGTTTTTCTGGGTCAAAATAAAGGCGTTGGATCCCATCATGAATGAACACTTGAATTTTAAGAGCATGGGCCAATCCATGATTTTACAAAGGCTTTAGAGCCCAATAAGTGAAGTAATCATACATAATAAAATCTATAACTATATGGTAATTATCAATGTGCTCTCTATCATCATTGATATATGGAGAATGTTCATGTGCATCTATCCCTCACCATAGGGTGAGGGACACTTCCATAAATGGAGATTTTCAAGTACAAAAGTGAGTTTTCAAGTGCATAGGGTGAGGTACACTCCTTTGTCTTCATGTGTAAAAAGGGAAAGTGTCCCTCACCCTATGATGAGGGATAGATGCACATGAACATTCCACTTGATATATATATATATATATTTACTTTTTTCAGTTACTGATACAAATATCAAATCAAGACTATAAATCATAAAGCCAGCTGAGCTGGACATAAGAAAACCTTTGATTGTATGAATGGGTAGCAGCTCAAATCTCAGTTTAATTGCAGTAAATTCATGATTAGAATAGACAGTATGTGAGACATAGATTAATATGGTCTATCATGAATTCGAAGAATTCATGTCCGAGAGATTTTTAAATTCCTCGAAAATTGTCTCTTTAGGTGGAATTCCAAATCCCTCTTTTTTTATGGAGGATTTGAAATTCTAACAAATTGCATAGAGAGTGGAATTCCAAGAATTCCAAAAAGTCTTTTGGGAGGTTGGGATTTGAAATTCTGATGAAAAAAACACAGCATTTCAATTGCCATGGAACAAGATGTCACATCATGTTCAAAAAAACTCGAATCTCTCAAATTCTAGTAATAAATCCTAGTAAAGAAACAGGCCCTAAGTTCCTTCCAAGGTCAATTCAATGTCTTACATCCTTGGAATGATGTAAAAATTAGCAAAAAATAAACATTAAGATGAAGGCCTATTGCACTAATGGATTAGATTAAGTAAAAGTGAGGCCCCCTTTGTAAAAAAAATTAATGTGTCCCCATAAACCACATGCCACATATATAACTATCAAGGGTCGTGCTCGCACATATATACAGCGGTGGGAACCAGGAGATTCCCTGTGGGCCCACGTTACCAGTACCTGCCACACGAAGAAGCACGCCCACATGTCATGGCGAGTGGAGGGGCGCGTGATTGAAGGAGAGAGCAAACCACCATCCATTCATTCATCTTGCACCTTCTTTCTTTCTTTCTTTCCTTTCTTGTTCACTGAGAACGAGTGCGACCTCATAGACTTTGACTTAGGTGGAGATCCACTCCTCGGACATATGGATACGGGCGTCCTAATTTTTCTTTAATCACTTTTGAATCGATAAAATTATTAATTTTTTCATTCCTTTTTAACATATTTTATAATGTAAAGATTAAAACACTAAAAAAAATTATATGAAATAATGAGCTTTATAAATAAGATATATTAAACTTATTTCCTAAAAGTATCGGTACACTATCAGATATCAATATTAATGTTGTATCATGTTGATATGATATGAATATATTGGACTTATACAAATATCTAGATAGTATAGGTAATTTGAATAAAATAGAGAAAATAAAGATGGAGAGATCTTTCTAAAGCTCAAATTTGATATATGAAATTTTTTTTATATTTTTATAGGAGGGGCCCACTTAAGTTCCTTATGGTCAAACCAACCCTACACTTGCTAGCATCACCTCGGTTTGAGGCTCTTTTGACCCTACATCCACCACTGGCGTTGTTTGGAAGTGGTGAAGACGTTATTTTCTCCACCTTCTCTCCTTGTTGAAGCAGACCTTGAGCCTATTTAAATGTGAACAAGAATAGGTGGACAGCTAGAGAGCAAATATGGAAGAAATTGTCTATAGTACAAAAACTTGATCCCCAGGCAGTTTTCTCTGCCTTCATTCTCCTTGAATTTTCTTGAAGGTGTAAGACTTCTAAGCAGCGCCTCTATGTTGAAAGAGTTAAAGCTGAATGATTAAGATTTAAGATTCATGAGGGTCATTAAGATCCCTTCATTTATTTGAATTGATTTTCCACCCATCATCATCTTAATAAATTAAATATTAATAATGTGATGGTTCGTCCCTTCAGCTGGTTAGGGACGCGTGCGTGTGAGTAGAGTGTGTGATTTCAAATCCCTCATGTAGCTAAAATAAAAGGTGGCAAGCGCCATGGCTTGCTTGCAATTGACCATTGATTAAACCTGATATATTTTACTATAAATAGATGAATGTTTTCTTAGATGTAACCAGATTAAAATCAAACTTGTTTTGGGGGTCCTTTTGTCTTATTTTGTCCCAGATTTTGGCAGAGGTGCTATAAGTAATTCACAATGGAATTGGCCTTGGGGTAGGGCCTGAGGTGGAGAGTGGGTAATTATAAAGACAACCCAACAACAAGCTTTCTATTATCTATTCTCCTTTGAAATTTGAATATTTTAACTACCTCCGCGTTCAAAGGCTAATCATGCATTGCATTACCTTACCTACATACAGCATCATGCACATGGTAGCAGCCCGCACCAAAGAATTAAAATTACAAAAGGAAGCATACATACATATGGGCATATAGATGGGTTCAGTATCTGCCTGTAATGTAATTTAGCAATGTAAGGACTTGGACTTTGATTGATAGCCTACCAGACACTTCCTCACACAATCATGAAACCTAGTATTATAATCACCCAACAGATTGATATATATATTTTTTTGTATGCATTTTGTTTTAATGAAAGGTATTGTCCAGATCTGCCTTTTCCGGGGTACCCCACTTCCTACAGATTTTTTTTTTTTTTTTTTTAATGATGATGATGAATTGTATTGCTTAAAGAACTGTAGAGCATAAAAGGTTTATATTGACTAAAAAAAACCCCACAAAGAAAGAGACTAAGCAAACAAAACCAAAAGAGAAAAAAAGGAATACCCCAAAAAGACGGGCACAACCCCAAACCAAAACTGGGAACACCCTAAAAAAACTAACAAGCACACATTACATATAAACAATCAATGAACTCCCTGTTTGGCAAGCTCTTCCACTTCCTACGTATTTTTCTTCATCCTTCCATTTCCTATCCACAACATATGACTTTTTGATATTGCAGAAGAGGTGAGTTAGCGTTCATTTGAAAAAGATAAAAAAGCACCCTACAATAGATTTTCCAAACATAATTCATATATGTACCTGTCTCCTCATTCCACCAAAATCTCCAAAAAAAAAAAAACTCAGAAGGGGGAAATCCAAATCAGAAAGTGACAACTACGACATAAAAATATCAGGCATACAAAATCAAGATTTTGAGTTTGATCCCACACTTCAAGGGCATATCAGGTCCCCTGTCACCACACCAAGTATAGCAAGATCATTTCTCTTGAGATATCATTTTGCACTTTTATCTAAGAGCATACCTCGTGAAGCATTGCAAGAATGAGCTTTTTAATTAGTGTCATGAATGTGCAGAAACAGAAATTCGTCTGCTTTCAATACCAAGTGAATCTTGAAAAAAAAAAAAAAAAAAAAAAAGAAGTCCCCAATCATATCCCTTCACTGAGATAACCATCTTCCATCTAATAAGGATGACTGAAAGTTTCACCTACAAAGGGCAGATATTAACATCAGTTGTGAACTCAAAAGGGTAAATGAGAACACTCAAAAGGTGATGAGATCATCTTTCTTTTGCTGCTTCTTTGGATCCTGCCCTTCTGAAGAGCTCCCTTCATTCTTTCCAAAAATCATCTCATCAAGGTCATCCACGACTTTATCTTCTTCCCCACCCCTTGCGCGGGATCCTGCTGGTTTTCTAATAAGTGCTTCTTCTTTACCCAGCCCGAGGAGATTCATCCGGTTCGATGGTCATAGGTATCGTCACAGGAACTGGTTCAGGTGCAACGACTTCAGAAGGCTTCTTCAAATCTTCATACCTAGCAAGGACTTTTTGGAGTTCATCATTCACATTCAAGGCCTCAAAAAGCAATGCCTCGTTGTCACCAGCCGTCTCAATGATTCTTTGCAGAGTGTACTGTAATTGACGGCACTGCTGTACAAGTGTAGGTGCCAAGTCATCCTGCCAATGTAAAAAGAAGCCCATCAAATAACATGCGACAAGAATAGGCATGTATGATCATGTAAGGGTGTGTTCGGCCTTTGAAGCACTAAAATTACAAGCAAGTTGAATATGACTACTTTGGTCCTTGGCATCCATTTGGAGCAGGAAAGGAGGACAGCCACTCAATGTTTTTCCCCATTTCCTCGTGATTCAGGTTTCCTCATTTCTTCTTTCTGAAACATAAACAGGTCCACTTGGAAAGTTTTTAAGCATTCATCGTTGTCATTCTAAATAGTGACAACTGACAACATATACAAACCAACACACACTAGTACATTCAGATTTTTCTGAAGAGGATACAATCAGGTGTAAGTGTGTTTCAAGGATACAAGTAGAATATGATGACCTATAGTTTCCCGATCCACACATTTGATACATTATACATGTCAGATCCACACATTTCATACATTACACATGTGAGCTCATGTACCAATGAGCCAAATGGTAAATAAAATGAGCCCACTACAGGTGGGGAATGTATTAAAAACTAAAAGTCCCGCGTGATGGAAGAACATAGCCATCTCTACTCCCTTTGTCTGGATTGTTATATTAATCATCTGTTAGAAGGTTCAAAGTTCAAACCCAACCCATCAGTGGAAGGACTGATCATATCAAGTATCAACAGCAATAACGAGCCCAGGACAAAACCCAAATTATACTACCAATGTGGCTTGGAATGCCGTGACACCAAAATGATGCAATATAGAAAAAACACACACTAAGTTTTGAAGTTCAACGAATTGATAAAACAAGGGTTCTGAATTCTTGAACCAACTTTAATATAAGAAATTAAAGCTAATCTTCAATTTTAAAGAATGGATAAAACTCGAGTTCAAAATTCCGAAACAAACTGTAGGTGTAATTTTCTAAATAAACACAAATAGTATTGGATTTTGATAATAAATCAAAGCTAGTGATTTTTACCAAGTACCATTGGACACAAATCCCAGGTCACACAAATTGTAATGAACCTGAAGCTTTCGATAAAATAGATCTTTGAATTGAGTTCGGTTTTTAGATTAGAACACAACAAACAATAAGTTGGCACAAATCAAGGTTGACCTAATTTTCACACAAAAAAAGAAACACAGATTTTAGAGTAATCCTAGGATTTGCGAACAAAAAGCTGACCTCCACAACATGTATAACCTCTACAACAACAACAACAACAATTAAGTCCAAGTTCACTTTCACAACAACAACCACCACCACAAAAGAAGCAAAACATCAACTACAATGCCACACCCAAATAAGTCCAAGTTCACATGAGCAAGAGATAGAAACTTTCTCAACGTAGTAAAATCTTTACGATAGAAGTGTCTTACTCTTATCTTAGGCAACCATAATTATCTGGTTCCAGTATTCACGTACAAACTTCAAACTAGTTCTTTTGAATAATTTACAGTTAGATTCACTTAATTGTTCAATATTGATTCAATCAAGTTTGCAAATTGGATCAAAGTAACCATCTGAAGAAAAAAGAAAAAAGGATCAAACTAGTACAATTCCATTTGAAACTCATAACTTCTTACCCTTACTTTCATGTTGAATGTCTATATTTAGGCCCTGTTTGGATGCCTACAGAATAAAATATTTACAGATTAAAATATCGCTAGAATAAAATAGTACATAATAGAATAGTGTCACACTAAAATATTGTAATATTTTTATTATTAGGCAGTTTTTGAAGAATGAAACAGATTATAATATATGTTACAAAAGTTTCAAGGTATAAGATTAAAAAATTATTTATCAGAGTAAATTTCATTATTAGATTAATCACTTATAAACACTTTATTTTTGGTGCAATTTGCTGCTTTGAATCAATTAGTGGGGCCCACGGATCTTTGAAATCAAACACCACCTCCCCCCGCCACATCATTATCACCACCTTCATCGCCATCACTATCATCACCATCATTTTCATCATCATCATCATATCATGAACATCACCCCATCGTCATTATCACCACCACCACCACCATCGTGATCACTATCACCATCATGGTCACCGCCACCCATCATCATCGCCACCATCACCACCGCCATCACCATTTATCACCACCACTACTCATCAGCACTGCCCCATCATCATCATCATCATCATCAACACCACCACCATCACTTAGCATCAGCATCGTCATCATAATCATAACCCATCATCACATCATTACGACTGCCACCATGGTCATCATTACCATTGTCACCATCACCACCACTTAGCATCATCATCATCATTGTCATGACCATCGCCATCAAGATCAAATTACCACAACCATCATCACCACCGTCACCATGATCATAATCACCACTCTTCCTCCTCCTCATCATCATCGCCGAAGCCCTCCTCCTCACAAGTGCATTTTCTTTTGGGAAAGGGCGAGAGGTGAAGGATTTTGGTAAAGACTACAGATTGAAACATTTCAATATCATATAAAGTTTTCTAGAAGGAAGAGAGAGGGAGAGGTGGGTTTTTTTTATTTTTTGGGTTGTGGTGGGGGGGGGGGGGGGGGGGGGTAAACTTCTGGTGAGGGGGGGGCCCTCTGGTGAGGTATCACAGCCTCGGGCGAGGAAAAGGTGCATGCCCGGGTTCGAACCCAAGATGTGCAGGTAAGAACTGGCGCCTCTTACCACTAGGGTAAGAGGCCACTGGGTTGGGTGGGGTGGGGTGGGTGGCGGGGTGATGTTGTACGATAAAATATTGCACTTTTTGAAAAAAAAAAAAAAAAAAGGAATCTTTTCTTGGTTTGCCAAACATACAAGTTGTATAAAAAAATATTGTACTTTTTGAAAGAAATTAATCTTTTCTTCTTACTTTTCTTGGTTTGCCATACATACAAGTTTTTTTTTTTTTTTAAACTTAGAAACTGAAAGATTATGTTTTCTTATGCAGCCAAACAGGCTCTTAACTTTTTTTCTTTTTCCTTTTTATTTTATTTTATTTTTTGCTCTATCCTATTTTAAAATGACTTTCTTTTGATGAGGTTTTGTTTCGAAAGAAATTATAAACGTCATGTATGTAGTTTCACACACCATTATTTCTACGTCTAAGCTTTGTCAAGGTCATTTCGGATACCAGTAAAATAATTGAATTGGACCAAAGACCATGCAAATTTAATCAGACTATATTGAACTGGAAAACCAAACTTGTCCAATCAAGTCAGCGGACTTTAACTACGAAGTCAGGAAACCAAAAACTAAACTTAATGAACCAACCCCAACGAATTAGGAAATGGCGATATGTACAAATTGCAATATATGAACTTCAGTACAAACTACACAAACTGCAAAGTAGTAACAATGAGGCAAATTGCAACTTGTGAAGAAAACCAAGAATCATATTTAACATATAGATTTTGCATATAATGTTGAAGCCACTTCACGATTACCACGTAAGTTGCATGAGGCATATCAGAATCGGACACTGATACAAGAATGTCTCATTAGCGAATCCCAAAATAATAGGATTTGTCGATTTGGTGCATCATCCAAATTAATTTATAGATAGATTTCTATTTGAAACAACATAAAATGAACCCATTAAAAAAAAGGTAACATGAACAACACCACAAGAAAAAAATAAAATAAAATCTTACTCTAGATAATCAAGCAATAAACAACTCAATACTTTTTATTTAGATTTAAAAAAATTATCATATTTTTTCAAAAAACCAAAAAACGCTTAAACTAGTTAAAATAATTGAATTGTCAAGAAGAATCTGGCACAAAAATCCATATCAAATGAGTCGATATGCAAAACATTGCTCGTTATCTTTCCACTTTCCACATACAGGAATGACAGAAGAGGAATCTCACATGATCTAAATCAAATCAACAAGGATTCTAAGACCATCTAGGTTTCTACCTATGTGAAAAAAGCAAATCTCACCAAAATGAGCAGACATAACATGTGATAATGGATCAATGTGCATCTCAAATAATTCCGTTGCCGGAATAACAATCTAACACCAAATAGGGACAATGAAGAAGTCACAAATTAGCACTCTCTCAATAAAATAAAATAAAATAAAAAGCGTTCTCCGCAACTTTTCATGCTTCACTGAGTGCTGATCAAGCACAGAGAAAGGAGGGTGCAATTGGAATCAGACAGGCAAGTTAGTTGTAAAATCTCAGCAATCCAATTTGAGTTCTACTTTAAAGTAATCAGCAACCCCAGTTAGATGGGATATGGTTTTTGCTAATAAAAATAATATAATAAAAAACAGGGAAAAAGTTCCCCACCCAGTTTTAATTGGCAGGTTTTAGAAGTAAGGCTTCCAATGAAAAGTTAAAATCACTTAAGATAAATTGTGAGTAACATTTCTCATGATTCATTCAACTAGCATTCAAGCACGCAGGAACAGCACCTTTATTTGCAGAAAAAGTGAATTGGCACTGGTTTGAGTTTTGAACTAACAACAAGAATGCAATGATAAAACTTAAAAACTAAAATCCAGGATTTTTAATGGTTGTCTGTTATGTTGCAAGATTTTTTAATGGTCAACTGTTATGCTGCAAAAGATGTTTTAATGTTCAACAGTTAATATCAATGAAACAGAGAGTTGATATCAAGACAGCACTATGCAGTTAGGAGTGCAATTTGAAAATGGTGGACCAATGGACATCCAAGATGAAATATTCATAAGAGAATGCAAGCCAGGAAACTGTACAGAGTTCAAGGGAAGAAACATCTAAAGCATAAGACTAAACAATAGCAGCAATTATTATATCCCAGATAGCTTGCACAGTAAAAAAGAAAGACAAATAGCGAATACCAGACAAAAAGAAGCTCAAGACAGTAATACAAAATCACCTCTAGAGCATCTTGCTGTGGAGAAGAGGATAAAACTGTTGAAAGAAGTTCAATACTATTTTGAGCCACATCGAATGCTTCCTTTGTTTGTTCTGGAGAAAAGAGTTCATGAGGAATGTCATGGTGAGCCTGAGGTTGTACCAAATCTGCATTTGATTCTAAACCAGAAACAGTCCGGGGTGGAGTAAATATTGGAGCCAAACTCTCATTATCACGTCCAGGGAAACGTATGCCTCTAGATTTTAAGCTCTAAGAAACACAAACACAAAAGGCAAAGGAAAGAAGCAAGTCTCAGATGAACAATATCAACTAAAAATACACAATTACAATGTTGGATGTCCTGAGGTACCCCAAATAGCAAGCAATTTGAATCATTAACCATCATCTGTTATACTACGTGTAATTGGGGTGAAGAAAACATTTTTTTCCCAGCCTTTTTCAACCCAAATTATTACCAGCACTAATTGATGATCGCTGAATAAACCAGAGAAACCATCCATCTAATGTGAATTACATCTTACACCACCAAAAGTGCAGACCCATCCATTCTTCCAAAAATATTCAAACCAACCGCAATTTGGGGTACATTTGAATCCACTCATATTGAACAATGTTACTAATCACAATGAAGAATACCTTGTACGTCTCTTCATAAACAGGCAGATATCGGAGCTCATTCCCCGACTCCCCCCATGCTTCAATCAGAATAAGAGCCTTGTTCCTATTGTTCACAACAGTCCCAGGGTCATCGATAAGCTTCACCATCTCATCAAGAACCCGCTCGGAGGCAACCTCCGAGAATGCCTTCTCACAATTCTTAACACATGTCTCAAGCAAGACCAGAGCCAGATACTGAACCCTGGCATTGTTCAGCATGATACGCTTCTTGATACCGCGGATAAACTCAATGCTGTCAATCTTCTCACTGTTGATCATGTCGCAGATCTCAAGATTGGCCGCCCAATCAGGCCCTTCCAATGTCTCCGAAGTAGCCTCCTCAACAATCTTCTCTGCATGGTTCTGGCCCTGGAAGAGCTCCTTCATCTTAAAGCTCATGGAGCTCATCCCTGCTGTCATCTTACGGCCCACTTCAGCTCCCCCAATCTTCAGCCGCTCACCGAATGCACTGACCTTCTCCATCAGATTATCACCCATCTTCGAAACCCTAATCCGAAATTCTTTCCACTAAAAAAGATAACCAAAGCCTAACCCTAGCTAACTCCAATAGGTCAAGACCTGATCAAAACAACGAATTTAACTATTCATGAGGGCGGAAAAGAACTCCAAACGAAACTGCAACAAATCAACAGTAACAAAACAATAACCCACATAAATTATCACAAAAGGAGCTCTTATTGATGAGAAAACCCACCAAAAAGAAATTATCAACTCATTCCCACAAACATTTCCAAAAAAAAAAAACCCAAAACTCAATCCCATACACAAGGCATCCAGAAGATTTGCTAAAATTCAATCAAAATTCAAAACTTCACATCGAAACATAAAGAAACCCAAACTACCCATGGATTAGGTTCAATGAAATGAGGGGTGGGGGAGAAATGGACAAAACAAATCCCTCCAAAAACTTCTTCAGAACATATCTTGCTCCAAATGACAGGAACTGCAGTCTCATCTAGACCAAGAGCCCAAAGAATCCAACAAAATCATCCAAAACCAAATAAAACCCAGAAGAAGAAGATATTTTCATCAGATTTACCTCTATTACAGTGAAAAATCCCAACTTGGCATCATAGTATCAAAACCTAATCTCATCTAAACCAACCAAGAGCCCAAAGAATCCAACAAAATCATCCAAAACCAAATAAAACACAGAAGAAGAAGATATTTTCATCAGATTTACCTCTATTACAGTGAAAAATCCCAACTTGGCATCATAGTATCAAAACCTAATCTCATCTAAACCAACCAAGAGCCCAAAGAATCCAACAAAATCATCCAAAACCAAATAAAACCCAGAAGAAGAAGATATTTTCATCAGATTTACTACAATTAAAGCGAAAAATCCCATCTTCACATCATAATATCAAAATGTAATCTTCTAGGGCAGATACAAAAAAGAAAAAATAAAGGGGGATTCTCAGATCAACCTGTGAACTTCAATTACTAGTAAAATCAAAACAAAACAAGGAGTACTGTAATGTAATGCAGCAAAGGAAAGACTAACAAGACCTGAATCGCAATTGCAACAACGACGCAATTGCCAAAAAAATAGAAGAAGAGATTGAGATTGAAGAAGAGTTGGCTGCTCTTTCGAAGCTGGAGTCGGCCTTTGGCTTTCGAATGGAAGAGAAAAAAGAGAAAAAGGAAAGCGTAACGATCGTAAATCGTAATCCCGTCGTTACCGAAACGATGGATGAGTGCAAAGAAACGTGGCAAGAGATGTCGCTGTGCGGTGCGGGCCACCGCATAAAGAGGGATCCGATCGTTCGTTAGTTGCATTCGTTTCTGATTTTTAAACAGGACACGTGTTGTAATTTGTGACAGTTACATTTTGGAGAGGAATATATTCGGGTGAAGCTCGAAACATACCCATCAAAATCAAAATTGCTGATCACCTATCCGTTTTTTTGGCTGAGCCCATCCACCAAAAATTACCATCGTGTCCTTCTTTCATTCTTTCTCATTTTCATCCGTTCATTAAGAAAATGTGCAACGTCATTTATGTTCGTCCGAGCATCTCCTCTGACCTTCGTCGTTAGCTCATCTCCTGTTCTTCATCGACATATAAATCGAAATTCGTCATTTCCCCGTACCTCTTCATCTTTAATTTATTCCATTTTATTTTCCTCTTTGTTAATTCTTTTTTCCGACTAAATAAACATGTAATCTATACAAATGGAATGGAGTGTAGTTTGCAATTGGAAGGAAACATAGTTGAATGGAAGGGATTCAAGAGAGGAGAAGGCTTACGGATTGCAATAAAAAAAAAAAAAAAAACAGGGTTCGCGTTATACACGGATACGCAGATCTGTGCATAATTTTTTTGCTCGGCATATAAATGAAAATCATGCATGTCTAATATGCACGGATCTAAGTATCCGTGCATAAATGAAGTCAAGAGTATAGTCAGAATTTCATATATGGGTATTTTGGTAATAATATTTTTTAAAAATGTGGGTGTGCTCAGCAAATGACGTGGGTGCGTTTAGAATTTTCCATATATTCATTGTCATGTCATGACTATCTTGATAATAACTAATTTTCCTTGATGAGTCTTGATGCACATTAGCATATATATATATATATATATGTGTGTGTGTGTGTATGTGTGTGAAAAATTAGTATCCGTGTATAAATTCACGAAGTTAAGGACTTCCAAATGCTCTTGGATAGGGTTGCAAATGGTACGGTCCGCACCTATTGGTTTCGGTTACTATTCTAACTTGAGATCTATTTTTTAACTTGAAATCTATTTTGTTGGTTATAGATTCGGTTTCAAAATGAGGCTCACCTAGAAGATCAAAATTTAGTTTCAAAATCAACTCTAATTTTTTTAATTAATTTATTTATATTATAAACTAAATATATCATTCACTTATAAAAGTGCATCAAGTCTGATATCTCTAGGATTAATAAGTATAAAAATGTCCAAAATTTTTTTTTATTGATTTCGAGCAATAATCTATACCATGAATGACTCGTATTCCGGATCCTTGATAAGTTCCAAATTTTGGGAATCGCGTGTGGAACCCACTTGCCCTGCAGCCAGCGTTGTCAAAGGTTCTAGCCAGGGGTAGGGAGGGGTCTACCCTTACCCTATCACATTCATGAGAGGCAGGCCAAGCATTTTAAAGGGGCTGAACTAGCTAGGCCCTTAGCTTTACCCCCCCAACCAGAGCAGGGCCTGGGCAGTGAAGGAAGGGGGCCATGGGGACGCCCTTTAAACTTTTTTCAAAGGATAAAGTGAGATTTGAAAAGTTGGATTTGCAATTTCATGTTTGGATAAGTTGGAATGGTGATATTGCAAAATTTGATTGAAATATCTTATGATGATGAAATTTCTTGGTTTGAGAATTCGATTGAATAGGAGGGTTTGCGTGTGTCCATAGGGAGTAGTTCTCATCTGTCTAGAATCAAGTGTCCCTCCGGAGTGAATTGGTGAATCAACGCATTCACACATGGAAATTCCAGACCAGTCTTTGATTTTGATACTCGCAACATCACTTTAAAAAGTTGATTACCTCGTGGGAAATTCAAAGATTGATGCAGGCAGTGACACATCCACTTCATTATTAGCCTTTGCTCATGCATGATCTTTCATCTCCATGACAGAATCTTGCTATATAGAGGATGCATCAAGTCAGAAAAAATACTGGATATACATGTAACATGCATTTCATAATGCTAGTCTCATTACATTGGCGCAAGTATCTACCTTCTCTCTCTCATGACAAATTTCAATCTGTAAACAACAATGGAACAAATATAAAATTTCTTATGCAACTGTGATATCTTTTTCCTCATTTGAGTACTCCACTGCAATTTGGATTAGTGATAGTCGAACTGTGAAATCAGAATTCATTTAGAATAGTCTGATCCATTAATGTTATATGCTGATTCTGACAAAACTGCAGTTCTGTTTATTTGATACACTAATAATAATATCACTTGGTTGATGGCATCAATACCTTGTATTTTATTGATGGCATCTATCTTATTCATGGTCGATGGTCTTCAGATCATCAATAAGATAGAAATTGCCAATGCATCTATGGATAGGATGGGACACGATGTTCTTACAAGTGATTGCAATAGGGAAAATAGTGGACACAGGCCGTCCCTTGTAAACTGTAAACATAAACTGCTCAGAAGCCTGGAGATAAAACTCTTGTCCAGCACCTGAATGGAGCTACAAAAAATCAATGCTAAGTGATGTTGCCATCTTTCCACTGAAGGCCTGTGATCTGATGAGGAGATACCTTTTCCTAAGCACCAGCCGTGTCTGCACCGCTAGATGGGTCCCAACCAGGTGGTTTGATGTTCGGCCAATCACCTCGACACCCCAGCCTGATATAGAGACTTTTCTTGCCTACAAATAGCACAGACAACCAACATAACAAAATTTGCAGCACAAATTAGTGTCAGAAAGTTCTATACATTAAAAAAATAAAAATACTACCATCAGTATCACTAGAGCCTTACCCCATTTATCTAGGGTTGCTTACACTAAGAAATGTGATTACCTGATATTAAATTATGGTAATTTGATGAACTAACTCTTCTTCACTGTTAACATTATAAATTTGGATGGATTTAAAACCCATGGGACCTTTGTAATTTAGGGAAGGTCCATTTTGATGGACCAACAACGAGCCCCTCAGTCAAGTGTGCGTAGTTTTTTGTGCACACCATGCATAACTCATAGTGGGGCCCACTTGATGACCCGTCCAAATGGACAACACACACTAGGCACACCGGAATTAGACCAGTGCCATTTTTACACTCATCTGAATTATGACGGATCAGTTTTTAAAGGGCCAAAATTTATTGGCATTAATCAAGGGGATAGGATGGTTAGATGAGACCCATATTTTATACATTGGTAGGCCTCCAGCAAGATGAAGAATAGAGATTTAAATATTTTGTGAAAGTGGGATTCCATAGTCTTAAAGTGTCGCTGCTCGGTTTCCTCTTCTTCGTTCTAGTAGCATCCACTTTGTTATCCAAACTGCTATCATTCATCAAGTGATGCGATATTCTGATTTCAGGAGAACACTACTATATCATGTAACTCAATTGCATATTCCGGCCCTCCTCAGGGATAAGTTCTATTGATCAATAAAATTTCCTTTGAGTTTTCTCAGAGTTCTGTGTCTATGATGTGAGACAGATAGTTTTGATCCTATGGATCCCTATCGTTAAGTTGTTGGCTTGGAGATTAACCACGTTGGCTTTTCACTCCATCCGAGCTGCGTCAATTGGTATCAGAGCGAAGATCCGTTTCAAATCATTGGTCCGATCGCCGATCCGAGGTAACCCGGTATCCTATCTTTCTATTTATTTTTTCTCCCGATCCATCATCATCATCCATCCTCTAATGAGAAGGAAGAAGAAGAGTGGAAACAAACAGTGATATTCCATACGCGAGTAAAGTGTGAAGAAAGGTTATCTAATTTGATTATTGATAATGATATTACAATAAACTTTGTTGCACAAGAGGTTATTGATAAACTTCATTGGCCAATTGAGAAGCTAGCTAAACCTTATAAAGTCACATGGTCTAATGATTCTGTCATTTGTGTGACTCATAAATGTTTGGTATCTTTCAAGATTGGTGGTTATCAGGACAGTATTTGGCGTGATGTAATCCCTATGTTCTTTTGGGACGACCATGGTTTTTTAACCCGGAAGTGCAGCATGACAAAGAGAAAAACATTTACTCCTTGTGGAAAGGGCGATGAGTTTCCCTCGTTCCATTGCAACCGATAACATCACCGTCTACACCATCACCTTCAATTGAAGAACCAAAGGAACAACAAAAAGGAGAAACATAAATCGCTGGCATTGACAAGCAACATCAGGAAAAGGAACATTTGATGGTCAAATCAGCTAAAACAACATATGGAACTCATAAGATGGATCATAGTTCAGAAAACATGGAAGCCAAAGAGAATGAGTTTCTTTCCATGGACAACGGTGCTCAACAGATTCAAGCAACAAAGGAATCAGGCGCAAACATTAAAGACTTGGACATGGTTAGTAAGGAAAATGAACAATTGAAGGATCTAATGGAAGTCAATTATTACAAAAGGTTCGGAAGAAGATCCATTAGTTGAAGTCCATCACATTGACTTTATCTTTGGAGATCAACAAGAGAATTGAAAATTTGTGCAATTGGTTTTCAACCCAAGAGGACACCTACCGAACTCAAGGTCGAGTTCTCTCAAAGAGGGGGAGAACTTATGCAGGCGAGATCCATGATTGACCAGCCTCTTGGGCCCAAGCCCACTAAAACCCATAAAAAGTAGATCTCCAGACCATCCAAGAGTTTATTTATTTATTTTAGTAGTAGCTTAATTTTATGGATAACTATGAGATTAATTAGAAAGTTTTATCTTATTCGGTTTAGTATTTATTTTAGTTAGAGTAGTTGCCAAATAAGAGCTAGAGAATGAAGCTTATATAAAGGATTGCAATCCTTCCTCAGGGATAAGTTCTAGTGATTAATAAAACTTCTCTTGAGTTTTCGCAGAGTTCTGTGTCTGTGGTGTGAGACCAAGACAGTTTTGATCCTGTGGATCACTATCACTAAGCTAAGCCTTTGGCTTGGAGATTAGCCCATTGACTAATTTCCCTTTCCTGCGCTGCGTCAAGACTCAAGGGCCTACCTGGAAGTGGGAACCCTTGTGATCAAGCAATCTCCTTCACACTCACTAACCCTCCATTATTTGGCCCTAACCCCAATTTGACACTCGTTGGACTTAAGTTCACCATTGGATTGAGAAACCCTCTTTTCAAAGAATTTTTAACATTGATTTTGAAGCCTTAAAGCCCACACTAAAGAAAATCATGTTAAGTTCATTTTTGTGTATCACTTATATATGCGTAGATGTTCCCATCCCTTTGACACCAAGGATAGGCCCCAAATCTGTGCGCGCGTGCGCGTGAAGTGGTACCAGATTCAATACGACACCCATCCCGAATTGGATCCATCATTGGATTTCATGTTGAACTTTTTGATCACTTTTTGACTCTTGATTTTAAGCCTTAATATCTTTACCATTTAAAATTAAACCAAGATGATTTTTGGTCCACCCCTATCCATGCATATTTTTCTCTCACTCCTCCTTGAATGATCAGCCAGGTAGGCCGCACATGCTCACACAGTCACCTATCATAACTCTCGCACAAAAGCACCAGTCTCTCTCTCTCTCTCTCTCTCTCTCTACATACATACATACATATATTTTGTATGTATGGCAAATGTTCCTATACATCCTTACAGTGAGAACTTCTAGCGGGCCCACCTTCTGACCCATCCTAACTGTTCACACACATGGAACCCCCGTGATAGTCACTGGACCCCAGGACTTGCACCCACTGAATGGACCGGACTGTTTGTTTGATCGAGGGTCAATTTCTTTTCTTTAATATGAAGCAATTAAACTTGTGAGCCGTGGATAAGGAAGGGGTTAGAGGCATGAGATTGGCCCCGTTTTTCATATATGGGGTCCATTATGAATGGATCTTTCCATCCCCATATGTCACATGATCTGTGGGCCCACCTTGGGCCCTAGCAGCCGGTGTGCATGGTTTGCGAAAGAATATTGCCCCAATATATATATATATATGTTATATACATGCATATAGCTCTAGGGAGTACCCTTATATGAGCACCCTCTGTGAACATCGATCATTTTTTGGCTAGGTGCCATCAAACCCCCTACCAATCCGAATAAAATTGACTGTTGGATTAAATTTTTCAAAAAGGGTGCCTTTTAAAACCGTTAAAATCGAGGGTCACGGATCAAGGGGTTAGGATGATTTGATGACTTTTAATTTTACACAGAGGTCGGGCCCATCGAGAACTTTCAATCCCCCACCTTCCCCTTGATTGGAACATGGCGCGCACAATAAGGCCACACACATGAGGGTAGCCCTATATATGAGCAGTTCTCCTGTGCACGTCTGGCATAGGAGCACCATGCGAGATAGCTGCTGTGTGGGGTTGGGTTTGCATTAGTTGTCTCACATGGTATCTCCATGGGAGACAGAAGCACATGAGCAAAAGTGTCTCTCAATTTCTCTCTCTCTCTCTCTCTCTATATATATATATATGTCATATTTTCACTTGCATCTGCTGAATTTATTCTCTGGCATCTATTGATTACGCGGTTTTCTTTTTTTTTTCAGAGTTTGATGTGTCTATACCTACAAGAAAAGGGCTTTTGTGGATGTCTTATGTGTGAAGAATAAGAAGAAGGTTTTGATCGGTAACAATTTTGAATGCTTGTTGTCATTGTAATTGCATTGATGGTACCTACCTAGTGTTGTATATTTCTGCACGGCCATTAACATCATGTTAATTTAGAGTGGTTTCTCATGGGATCATTCACAAAAGACAAAACATTGGGTTTGTTTTTCATTACACAAGTGCATTAATGGTACTTCAATTTTTTTATTGGTATATTAATGGTACTTCCCAGTGCAGCATATTTCTGTCACGACCATTTACACCATGTTAGCTCAGAGTGGTTAAAAGAAAATCTCAAAAACCTCAAAGCATTTTTGGCAAAAGGGAAAACATTAGGTTCTTTTAAATAGACAAAAGGCAGGGGTTTCATACAGGAACCTCTCTCTAAATCCAATAACAGTGCCAGACTTGAAGTTATGCAGATAGAGATTTTAAAGCATATTCTATCCTCTATAAAAGCAGACATTATGGAGCAGTCAAAAGCTCAAGTGCACCATGCAACTGATTTCCTTAACACTCCCAGTTCAGTCAAAATTTTTAAAAAATGTAAAGCATGCAGTGGAGAGACATGATCCAGCAGAAGATGATACCTGGAAGCTTCTTGTCTGATATGATTAATTGTTTAAGCGCGCTGAGACAAGCCTGAGCAACAGTTTGAGCATGATTAGAGTCCCATCCTCCAAGCTTGACAACCATGTCAGCATTTGAGTAACCCTGACTTCCATCTTGTACATTTCTTCGGGCCTCCTCCTTAGCAGATGCTTCATCTGCGTGGATAAAACAGCGAATCATTTAGCCATAACAATACAATTGAAAACTATTCCAGTAAATATAATTGTTGGAAGAAATCTGAACAACGAGGCTATCCTTTGACCTTAAGGAGGTGCAAAAACACAGTTTTTTTTTTCTTTAACAAATTACAATTGATCCTAGGGAGACAGATTAACAAAACAGATCTTAGTGAAACAATTCTCAAACCCCAAAGACTCAAGGGTTGTCCTAGTGCTATGATGATATCTGGGAAGCTAAATAGACATAAAGAGATGCAAATGGAGAATTATATTAGTTTTATGTTAATTTGCTCAACGTCAAACACAGCCATAGAAACTAACTTGACAAGATACATGCAGCAACTACATGACAACTATATCAGTGTAATGCTGCCCAACAATATGACAACAAACAAGCCTACTAGCAAATCATAAACAAAAATTACAGATCTGAGGAGCTTCCAGTGATGTTCTTAGAACTCCTACTTTTGTGAAGACCGCCTCTACTTGCCATTCTCCAGGAATATGGGCAACGAAGCTGACAGAAAATCCCTATGCTAGCTGACAATGACAGCCAACCTGCAATCCTTGTGCTCATCTGATAGCATTCTAACAGCCTACCTCAATTAGTGATGGACCAAGAACAAAAAAGGGGACTAATCTTAACTGATCCCTCATTGCCAAAATTGAACCTCAGCTTGATTTAAAACCACATATGGCCTGAGAAGCAAAATAGAGCAGACCTTTTCTTAAAAAAAAAAAAAAAAAAACGCGCTGCCTACACTGAGGGACCAATATATTAAGAGCACTTCCATCTATAATTCCGTATACAATATTAAGGGCATGTCTTAGGTTGAACTCTTACAAATGCCCTACTTTGTGGTTGTGGCTACCTTTTAATCCATCCTGGAGCCCCTTCAGTTTGACTCCAAACTGAAACATTTTGACTGTTTTGGCATTTCAGTGTTCCATTTCAAAGTTGTGCCTGCCCATTCCAGTTCCATATCTGGAGCTGGAACCATGAATAGTTAGTAGCCAGGCAGGAATTGAAGAAAAAAATTGTTAGTCGAAGTCCAGTGAATGAGGTAGTTCAGGTTTTCCAGAAAGATAGGGCGGTGTAACCCCCCCACCCACCGCCCCCCGCCGCCCCCCCAGTTATGTTTTTGGTGATATAACTATGAGAGGAGGAAATCTAGCCTTTTGATGCGGTCTCAGACAAGGCCTGTTACCCGCATCTTGATAAATGCTCAAGTACTCCCCTTCTGCATAGGGGAGGCAAGGGCCCTGTTAGGGCCACCACCACTTATCTTGCAATTCATCTCTGACCATAAAATGAAATGTGAATAACCCATCCTCTTCTCTTTGAAACAAGGGTCACTTCCGCTTTTGTCTGGAAACAAGCTACAATGCTTATTCCGGGTGTGTGTTAGTCATTCACAACCAATGATGAAGGATTCCTCGAAAAAGTTAAGGATTAGTAATCCTTTTTAGAAATTGAACTCACTAGAGGCTCGGAAAACAAAGAGAAGATCCATATATCACACGAGATAGATATCATATTCATGGAATAGAATTCATGCAGTTTTGGGGTGTCTCAGGCAGATGAGCTTCCCCACAACCTGGATCGGATGGATATAGGTCTGCATTTCAACCACCTCCTATGCAATTTTAGTGAATGGCTCCCCTTCCATGTTTTTGCAGTGGGAGGACCCAAATGAAGAAGTAGAGGCATATTGGCCAAAAATCAACTTAGGAAGAGAGAGAGAGAGAGAGAGAGAGAGAGAGAGAGAGAGAGAGAGAGAGATCCTTGCCTTCATCAAATTTCAGCATAACATGGAATGTGACCTGTTCTGCCGAAATCTCTGAATTTCGAACCAAAGATCGAATCTCACCTGAAATTTTTAAGGGGGGTTATTCATTTCAGTCCATCGACTGAAAAGAATTTCAGCACTCGGTTCAAAATGAACCAAGTTTTACAACCAGGCTTTGATCACCACATTTCACTTACAAATCCAATAATGACAATTCCCCTGAACTCCTTATCTTTAAATCCCCCACTGAAAAATCCATTCATTCGCTTCCATGCACTAGTGACCTTGGAAAAGCAACATTATATTTACATGGTTGGAAGAAATCCTCTTACTCATTTCCTATCATACACACCAAGTATCTGCCAATGGTAACATTTACATGGTATATGACATTATGACCTCTACTGGAGAAAGGCCCCACAAACCACCATCAATTAGTTTCCGAAATGATGAAGGCAATGGATATGAAAAACCAAACAAGGATAAGAAGAAACTCCAAATGGTTCTAATGGAATTGCAGCGAGTATACAGGTGACCTAAGGATTCCTCAATAGGCTAACGTAATTTTTTTTTTTTTTTTTTTTATTTAATGGTAAAATTTACACCCTCATGGTTGCAACAATTAGCACCTTCTAATCCTGGTATAGGCTTTTGTCAAGGCAAAGTTGCAACGTTTAAGATAATCTAAGATTGACATTTTGTTAGACAGTGACACCGAACAAATGCATTAACACCAGGTGGGACCAAGGAATAACAAATCAATATATGAATATATTATTTTGGTAACATGACTTGAACCCACAGCCTCAAGGTTGTAATAGTGAGCACTTTCCACTGTGCCATAGGCTCTTGTCGACAAGAAATCCATCTATGAGGAACAAGGATGGAAGTTTTAAGGGACAAGAAATAAAGTGGGATCTTACTTGAAAAGCACCGAAAAGAATCTGGCATCCAAATCTCTTGTAAGGGTATTTACCATCATTTAATTCACAAACCAGTTACCATTTTCCATCCAGATCCATGTGGAAACCTCTAGGCCCCTGTAGAGTCAGCTTATTTTTGGGCTAGCAACAACCAATAAAATTTTGAATCAAGATCACCTTAAAAGGCATGACTTTGCCATGCCGAATTGGTTTTTCTTGTTTTGGTCAAAGGAAGAGTCAGGAGCATGGATGAAAATAGCGGCCGCTACGTAGCGTAGCGGCCGCTAAATCGGCCGTAGCGGCCGCCACCGCTACGCTACGGCCGATTTATCGGCCGCCGCACCCGTAGCGGCCGCTACGTCCGCTACGGGGCCGCTACGGCCGCTACGGGCCGCTACGGGGCCGCTACGGCCCGCTACGGCCGCTACGGGGCCGCTACGGGGTGAGAAAATTCCTACTTTTCAAATTTTTTTAAAATGCATAATAAGACTCCTTTTTTTTTTTTTTCTTCTCTCCAAATAACATTTCTACACAAGTCTTCTACTCTTTTATGTTTAAAAGAACACCAAAAAGCACATTATCTTGCCGAATTATAGTCGATACAAAGAGTTATTCTCAATGATTCTTCTCTAAGTACATCCTATTAGACACCCCCTTTGGTAGATGTATTTTTTTCTCTAGGTATTCTTAAGTCTTGGCTTCATGACATAGTTTTTTCTTTTATAAGCCTTTCATTAGTTTCTAAGTTAGCATAACTAAGGAACATGAACACATATGAAAAAAATGATCTATACTATTATTTTCTATTTAGACAGCGATACAGGACCTTATATAGTGAGGGGACCGCTACGCCCCCTTACCTTAGTTACTTTTGCAAAAAAAATACATTTTCTCTCATTTTCCAATATTCTAGATTTTCTAGAATTTTTTCATATTTTTTTGACGATTTTTCCAAATCGCACCGCTACGCCGCTACGTATCGCCGCTACGCTACGTATCGCCCGCTACGTAGCGTTTTGGCGGCAGGCCGCTACGCCCGCCGCTACCGCTATTTTCATCCTTGGTCAGGAGTTCATTTATTCATTCATTGCCTAAGAGTTAGGTCTATTTGGAGTTCCTACTTTTCCTTGTTTTCAATATCAAGAATTCTTCCTTTGTATTCCGAGTTTCCAACGACCTCATTCTTGGATAGTCGTTGGGTCCACTCAAGGTAAGGGCAATATCTTTTGGAAAATGATTATTCAATATCTTTTTTGGGACTGCGGAGAATAGGAATTCGAGGATCTTAGAGGGCAAAGGTCATTTTGTGTCGAAGACCAAAGCTACACACTTGGATTGGATCTTCAAGCAAACAATTTCAGGGTATACCTTCATCAAAATTTAAATTGGAGACTCTGGACAGCAAGCATGGTTTGGTGCTGGCCACGTACATTGGGGCTAGGCCGTATCCGGGTATCATAGGATCTTCAAGCAAACGAATTTCAGGGTATACCTTCATCAAAATTTAAAATGGAGACTCTGGACAGCAATCATGGTTTGGTGCGGGCCACGTACATTGGGGCTAGGTGGGCTCCCCCACAAAAATGGTCCTCTAAAGTAAAATACGGGTGCTGCTCCATTGGGGCACTGGCAGAACTATTAAATAATGGTAAAGGTGCTGTAGTGTTGGCATTCTCTTGGCTAGCAGGTTATGTGACCCCTCACAAGCAGAACTTTAAAAGAAGCTTTTAAGAACTTCCAAGTCCAGTGTTTCAGGACTCGTCATTGTCAAAGACTGCTCTAAAGTTTTAACTCTTTGAATCAATGATAGGATGCAATGTTGGATGCTTTATTTCACTTTACATGAAATCAAGGCTCGCGCCAAGCTTTAGACTCACAGGGAGGCAAATAGGGAAGTGGATGCTTAGGCAAAAGTGGGCAGTTGGTAACATAGAACTCTTAGACTTATTGCCTTCTAATGTGAGGACTGTTGCTTGTTCGGCTAATGGTTTTTTTGCTTCATATAATTGTTTGTGCCAATTTATATATATAAAAAAAACCATATAACACATCTTTTCTCCTATTCTCCCATTGGAAGAAACTTTGGGATACTTTTGGAGATCCTTTACACTGACTTCATAAGATTAAAACCATAAGCTGTGGAAGACCAAAAAACTCAAAGGTTGGAGGAGATGTTCATTTGATTGAGTAAGAAGCAAATGACAACACCCTTTCGTAATGAAATTCTTTCCTACTAACTAAAACATGATGAGTGACCCTTTTTTTTCTTCAATTTTTTAGATTTTTGTCATATTTTTCAATATTTTTGAAGGGTTTTGGGCTTAAGGTGCAAATCAATCCGACTCAACCTAGTCGGACTTGACTTGAGGGAAACCAAGTTGCTCCACCGCTCCAAATTTTAAACCTCATGTTTGATGACATTGTTGCACATCTCCTCCATGTTTTTTTTCCCCTTTTTATCTAATGATCATTTTTGTTATTTCTTAAGAATAGGCACCATCCTTCCAAGAGTTTCTCTGAGTTGATATAAAAAAAAAATCTGTACCTGTTGTTTCAGATTTAGACACCCAAACAGTGAAGCCTGAGTAAAGATGTTGCCACTTATCAGCTCTTCCTGCAGCTCCATGCTGCCCACCTAGTGTTGCAACTACAGTACGAACATGACTGAAAATCAAATAGACCCAGTGGATGAGGTTTTATTTTTGTGAGGCAAAAAAAAAAAAAACAAATTAATCATCATACCTACTAAGACTCTCTAATATGGCGGCTTCCCCTTCTGCTACAGAATTGGCACCCTCAGCCACCAGCCCTGAAAGTTATTACGGCCATTAGTTTATTGCAAGATACGCATCTTTCGAAACAGAAATGTATTGCAAGATAAGGGAAGAAACGTTGCATAGTTTTACACTGTACAGGCCAGTTCCACTATACATGCAAACCCCATTAAATGGTTATACAATGTCTATTTAGTTGGAACCTTAGAATTGGAAGAATTGTTAAATAGAAGGAAAAATCCTAGAGAAAAAAGAGGAAGTAGTACAAAGGGCAGAGAGAAAAGAATTAGAAAGAAACTAGGGTCGGTTGTCTAGCACTGCTGAGTGACCAGAGTCAATTCTCATTATGTTACAAAATAGTCCCTAAAGATTCCTGCAATTAAAAAAAAGCCTAGTCATATATAAAAATACAAATCAGCCCCTAACCAATAAAAAATAATTACAAAATCAACCCTACATCACCTCAACGTAGTTTACTGTTCTTTCCAAAAAAAAAAAAAAAAAAACTAGCTAATAGTTTGAAAGAATGGCAAGACCTTTAAGATAGAACATATATTGTTCGCCATCATGTATCGCAAAGATGAAGTCAATTAAAAAAAAAAAAAGAAGAATTCTTTGAATTGCTTTATCCATTTGCAGCTATATACTACAATTAAAGGGATAAAATCTCATAAAGTATGAATTAAGAATCTCATAAAGTATGAATTAAACTAAAATGACTGTGATTTTAAGTTTAGAAGGAAGTTCATTTGCTTAGCATTGAAAGCTAATTATCCCACAGGACCTACACACTGGTGAACTTTGCACATGAGCCATTTTTTTTTTCTAAGAAATTATGCTTGATAAAAGAATGCAAAGAGGCATAACAGGAGTTTGATTACAACAAACAATGATACTCACAAGACTCAATAGTTTGTTGCGCAAAAGTTTCCAGCAAATCACTTGTACTAAGTGGAGTATACCTGCAGAACCATTTATGTAAAATTTAGCAACATATCTCACTAAGGGTCTATATGATTTACACACACAGTTCTGATCCTATGTGCGCGGTGTGCATGGAACATTCCATGAGTGCCGCGCCTGATGGTCCACATGGAGAGTGCAAAATATCAGCTCCATTTGATCCTCCTACCCTTCCATCCACGGCCCACAAGTCCAATCCATTCAGATGGGTGCAAACTCAGGGGACATGTGACTATCAGTGAGCGTGTCTGTGTGTTCCAATCAGATGGACCATCAGGTGGGCCCCACCATAGGTGCACACAATTCACATGGTGTGCATAGGATAATTTCTATATACAAGATCAGCTGTGGATCATGTAGGGCCCCCTCGGGTCCCACATGATCAATCCAATCTTGTCACCCTAAACCCCCACCCCCCTGCATGTCATAGATCCCATGAGTTTTACACTAACTTGAATGGACCGGACTGTTGAATTGACATAGAGATGGTGCATTTTGAAAATGTTAAACTTGAGGGCCACATATCAAGGAGTTAGGATGATGGGATTGACTTGAAATTTTACATATGGGCTGGTCCCATTTGGATATCTTTCGATCCCCCATCTCATCCATGATTGGTGGGGCTCTAGGTGGGCCCCATAGGTTTCTTGCACGGTCTCATATATATAGCTTTGTTCACCTAAGAACTGGTTGTCATTTAGTTATATGAGAACGAGCTTGTGTGGGCCACCTGGATGCATGACAATCATGGAGGCTGAGGGATGAGAAGGTTTATACATGGATTAGGGACCCCTAAAGGACAGCATAATCAAATCATTATAGCTATGGAGTTTGATGCCCCAGAGATGAATGGTGAAAATAGTTTAGGAAAAACTGGTGTTTCAATCCAACAATAAATGGATGGATGAGTGTCAAATTGGGGTGGGGATGGGGCTAATATGTGAGAAGACCAAGGTTTAAAAAACCGGACTCGGACCCGACTCGTTCATGGCCGAGTCCGAGTCGACTCGCTGAGTCGCATGGGACTCGACCGAGTCGGGCCGAGTTCTAACTTCAGTTGTATAGGACTCGGCCGAGTCGCACTCAACCGAGTCGCATTAGGATTTGGCCGAGTCACATGATTTGAGTCCAAGTCCCATGCAACCCGACTCGGTATGTGCCGAGTCCGAGTCGACTTGGACTCAGCCAATTTTTTAAACCATGGAGTAGACTGACCATAGGATGATTTCAGTTTTGTTAAATGAGAGCCTGTTCTTGGGTTCATGTGATCAACCTTCCATAACTACTAAATTTTCCCTTGCCCGCCAAAATGATTGGCATGCACCTAGGCCAAGAAAGGGGGACCTTTTTTGCTCCAAAAAGGCCAAATTGATATATATATATATATATATAGGGCCAGTCTCTCCTAAGTTTAAGCTTATAATAAGATTTCGTAAGTTGATGCTTCTGGTATGTATGTATGTATGTATGTGTGTGTGTGTATATCAATTTGGCTTTAGAGAGAGAGAGAGAGAGAGAGCACATGCCTTTATAGATATGGAAAAAAAATATAATAAGACAATTAATCATAAATTTAACAAAATTCATACAGGCATTTACATACCCAAGACCGACGGCAAGTTCTCTAGCAACATATTTATTGACTGCTGTGGTATCCCCAATAATATAGATAGATGTTCCTTGCAGAAGTTGCAATGCTCCTGTTGTAAGGGACTGCCAAGTCTCCAAAATGTCGGGCCATTTCAAATCTGTGTCACGCTTCTTCAGGTTTATTACCAGCTGATCCTCATCTATGTACCTAATGATGTCAAAACGCAATATCAGGCCTAACATGTGATGATTGTATGTAAGTTAGAATTGCATCAGGAGAATGCTTAATATTTCTATCTAGTAAAGCATAAGGGAACTCATGTAAAAGCAATCGTTCGAACCATATAGTTTCGGCAGGCTTTATCTTCTCGTACAGATGATTGACTCGCATAAGAGTTATAAGAGATCCAGAGGAATGAACTTTGACTGTTAAGGAGCTCTCATCTACATCCACAACAATGTCTTTTGAACTTTGAATATTTCTTCCACCAAGTTGCAGCCGTAATTCTACCTCTGCAGCACCATCAGAAAACTGAACATAGTTTCACATCTGAAGTACACATAGTATGATACGATATGGAGGTCAAATTGCTATTAAACATTGGAAGGATTTCATTGTGCCTTTTAAACTCTCCAATAACTCCATGTATGGGAAAACACTCCAAAACAACAGTGCTTCCAAATCTTGGATGACTGTTCAATTATTGCAAATGCACAAAGCAAAAGATATAAATTCTTCTGTTTACTGCCTTACGTAAATGTGTTTTTTTTTTTTTTTAAATTACAATCAAAGACCTCAAGTTCTATGGTTGATTGTCTTGATCATGATGACCAATTGGATTGAAAAAAAGTGGTCCTTTTGAAGAACAGCTCAATTGCATCCAATCCCATAGCCCACTCCAACTTTTCATAATAACCACTTCATTCATACCTATTCTAAATTGCATGCTGGCGCTTCCAAAAAGCTTTCATCCAAGCCAACATATGCCTCCTACCCTAGGGTCACTTAGAGGATGGATGAAATATGGAATCATCCACGGCAATGGTCGACTCAAGGAGTCACCTCTAAGGCGCTATCTTCCATAAATTGCATTCTCCTCTTCATAAATGGCAGGACAATCTTTCCAGCACCCTTGGTATGCTAGATTAGAGCCTCAGTTAGTCCTTAAGCCCATCTTAGTACAATTCAATAAATTTCTTTAAACTAAAAACTTGAATCCTTCACTTGTGTGTTCCATATATAGTGAACTGATTATTAGCTCTCACTTGGTAAAATCAGTGCTATGGGTCCACTTATGATAAATCCAACCACCTTATGTCCCAATGGTCCCCATGAATTGGCCCTCATCCATAATTAACTCCAATTAGAGTGCACCTTGCTATTGGATTGATCACACATAAAAAAAACCAAAATTTATTCGATCGGAGTTAATCAAGTATTTTAGATGCGATCAATCCAACGATGGTCCCCATTCCAATTGCACTGAATTACTTTCGTCAATTATGGTTCTTTGATATGATCATCTTACATTCATGAACAGTAGGCTCACTGCACAGATTTCAAGAGGTGGAAGCAAGCTATATGAACTAGCTTTATAACATACCTCCTACTTAAACCTGTATTTACACCATTCTCATCCTATAAACAGATATTGGCGTATAAACCCAAGTAGACCACGACTCAACTGATTGTTATCAGGCGACCTGGTTTTCGATTGGGTCCTGAAATGGGTCCAATCCTGGACTTTTGGGTCTATAATCGTGTAATGGGGGTGCCCCATACTGCAGTCTTTTCCTCACAACTGCTCTTCGTTGCAGAATTAGGGCTAATTTCAGGTCCAGGCCTGAAACACTTGCATCATAAATAGTGCACAAGAATCTCACGTCCTTGTATTGAGAAAAAAAAGAAACCTAAAACCCTAGAAAGATGATCAGACAGAGATATAAGCGTACCTCGTAATCTGTCCTTCCGACAGAGATGGTGGAGAGTGTTTTCGCATAAACGCAGCCGAGCCTGTTGAAGGAAGCGGTTTCATTGGAGAAAAGATGAGATTTTTCAGACCAAGTACGGGTCTTGAGGGGGAGATTGGATTTGAAGCAACGAATAGGGGTTTTGGAGGGTGAGATTTGTAGGGTTTTGTTGGGGTTTTGGAGATTGAAGCAGCAGAGAACCGAATGGAGAGAAGCCGCCATTTCAGATTGCGCGCGCTCGAGCGCGAGTGTGAGGATAAAAGGATAGATAGAGATCAAGATTCAAGAGGACCCACCCACACAACCCGACAAGGGCTCTCAGTGGATCTGGGTCCGGCCCAGATATGCCTTGGGCTGAGACCATATCTCTTCGCACCAGTTTTGGACTTCGCTTGAGTAGGTTCATTTGATTCGCTTCTCAATTAGTTTAATTTAAAGTTAAGTACTATGAACTTGCACTCGAAAATTGGAGGTTGCAATTTCAAACGCACGCTCTCTCTTTAGAGCTACTTGCCTTGCAAAAGCTTGAAACTGGAGGTTGCGGTTTTAAACTCGCAGTCTCTCCGTTGAGCTACTTGTCCTGTTGAAGCCTGACTTACCCGGTGCCCATGTTATAAGTCCACTAGGATCTGCATCTAAAATCTAAAGAACTCAAAATTATAGATATTTACATGTAGTCTAAGCGAACTTTTATTTCAATCAGAGTTTGGGCCATAATCAAATTCTATGTTTTTACTAATGATCAATCTTTAAGCGGGGCTAACTTTGGTTGGAGTTAGATATGGAGTGACAATAATACATAGGGGTGCAATGTGCTTGAATGGCTTGGATTTTTAGGTAGGCACTAACTAATGGAATGGATTTATAGGATGCAACTTAGAGAATCACGTGATATTAAATGGCTAGTAGTTCGTGAATCAAATTGTGAATTGTTCGAAAATGAATTATTTGTAATTCAAATGGGTCTTTGATTGAACTAGGCAATTATGGTCTGTCACCATTAGTCTGATTAGTCTGATGCTAACTCTGCCATTATCAAACTCGTGATTTTGGGCATAGAGGGCTGGTCTTGTGGATAGGCGGTGCCCTCTCCATAGCTCCCACCAGGTTTTCGAACCCTGGTGGGAGTCCTTTACTTCCTATGTCGTGGCCACTATGCCAACCAAGCTATAAAAAAATAAATAAATAAATAAAAAAATAAATAAAAAATAAATAAAAAAAAAAACCTCATGCTTTGATCAGAAAAGGGCCTTTTGTTTTTCAATTCGACATGAACCTTTGTACAGGAGATTGGGGGCCTTCCAACACCTTTTACTGGGCAGGCTTAATCAAGGTTCTAGGGCCCATGTCAAACTAACTAGATTAGGATTTTGTCAGACTTGGGCTGGATTTGGGCCTAATATCTTTAGTGGACCAGGGCCTGGGTGCAGCTTGATTCTAGCCCATTTATAACCATTATGCCCGGGAGAAATGTGAGTGTCCCTATCACTGATTTCACCTTCTATTATCTCTTCAAATGGACAGTAGACATATAATAAAACCCTAGACATTCGGCAGAGAGAAGGGATGGCCATGATTGTTATGTGGTTTTTTTTTTTATTGTTATCAAGAATCAGTCGAATATGAAGACAATACAGACAGCATCATCCATTTTTTGACAGATGGGCTTGGCCTGAGCTGGTCAAGCCTCAGGCTTTGAATTCTAGTAAGGTTGGGCATTAATTTCTAACTACTTGGAACAGGTCAGTTGAGTGGCAACTCTCCATTCTGGAAGAGAACTAGCAAAATCTCATTACTGTTGGATGGTGATAATCATCAACTTAGGTTCAAGATTTTTATAGCTAGTGTGAATTTAGGATGATTAAAACCATGGTTATTGTCTCCCTGATTAAGATCAAAGTGGGACCAATTTCAACATACAAGCTTAGAAAGTAAAAAAGAGTAATTCCTGATCCGACCCACAAATCCAACACAAAATCCTCCTAGTAATTTAGGGTCCAATTGGCCCTTCTTACTTCCAAGTAGGGTTCGAGTCTTACAATTTCAACCTGACTCAGGTTTGGGTTGAGTCCATAATTTCTATTCAACCCCCTAACCTTATCTAGACGAGCCCCAAATATGTAGACTTCTTACAGCACATGAAAGAAAAAAAAAACAAGGATGTGAGAAGGAACACAGTAGAAAAGCCCACAACCTGGGAATAACCAAAAGATTTAAAGTCATAGTTCTTTTCTAGCTTGCTTTCAAAGTCAATCAGTGCAGAACCACACACCCACCTCATAGAAACCAGACCCATTAACCCATCTACTTACTAGTACTTGATGGAATCCTCAAACCAGGGCACAAGAGGGCCCTTTATCATCAAAAGGCTTTGATGTTTGATGATAATGATTTGAGGGTCACCCATCCTGATCACTAGGATTGGATGGATATTTACCATTGAATTATGTTCATCTTCACCACAGGATTAATGCATACCCTCACAATTTACCTCTATCCAACCCAAGAACTGCCAACATACTACATAATTGCAAAGTTGCATCATAAGTTGGACAAATAGAAAGAAGTGCATGTGTGATATCTTCAAACAAGAAAAAAAAAAAAAAAAGTATGACATGCCCTTTTTGGGGTTTTCTGATCAATCAGAATTCGCCATTTGGTTTCATTGGATTGTCTGATTTGCAAATTGGGACTATGTTAGATCTTGTACCAAATAATGAGGCCATCTATGGGCCAAGATTACACTTGGGAGAATATTTAAAATAGGCTCAGCCTGCAAGCTTGGGCTGTTTCGTTCAGAATTAAAGTCCAAACTGCCCGGTTTAGTCTCTAGTCGATTGTACAGCATCACGACTCACTGAGCCGACACACTTACTCAGTCAAGTTGACTCCACCTTTCAGGTTATGGTAGTTGAGTCAGTGATAAGACTTTAGACGCGCGTTACTCAGCTGAGTCGTGAATTTGACTCGCTGACTCCATCAAGTCATGTGACTGAAGTCAAGCTATATATGCTCATTTTGTGTTCCTCTGGCTAATTTCATTTAGGGCTCATTCATTTATATGGAATTGAATTCTTAGGAATTTTTTTTTAAAATACTTAAAAATCTATTCCCATCAAAATTGATAAAAACTGAAGAAATAAAGGTGAATATCAAAATACCATTAAATATTTCCACTCTTAGTGAGAAACAAATACCTAGTCATAACTATAGTTAATCAAATCCTTGGACCGTCAGGGTCTTATCTACTTCTTCAATTTATATCCTTCACGCTTCACCTCTTTAATATTGTTTTTTTATTTTCACTAGATAATGTCCCTTTTGTTGGAACCCTTTTAATCATGACTTCCTGAAACTTCAGTTTCATCCAAACAAATGGGCCATTTTAAGGTTTTACACGAAAGATCCATTTTCTACGGCTCCACTTAACCTTAGTTTGATTGTGTTCTTCTTAATCTAAAAGAAAAGCCAAAACTTTCATTAGATATAACAAAATAAAAGTTAAAAGCCTTACTTAGTTACTTCTTAAACCCTAATTAGATTACCCTAACCTTTCATTTAACAGCTTATAGGGCCCATTTGGATGTATTTATATCATGAGAGCTAAAATTGATGGAATGGTCACTTCCTCGATAAGCGTATTGCAAAAAACTAGCCTTATTAGATTATCCTAGTCCTTAATTTAACAACATTATAGTTTAATGGTCTTCTAGCCACATATATACTGAGTTACAACCAATTAGTGAGCGATGTTTGACGCATATAAAACTAAAGACAGTGATAGGTAAAAAGAGCTGAAATGATATATATAAAAAAAAAAAAAATGCAATTACAACAACTTCTTTTAATATAAAATTAAAACAACACCAACAACAACTTTGAAATGTAAAGGTAGATCTTTTGGTATACAAATACAAAATAACATTGCAATTAAATGAAAGAGTCCTTTCAAAGTTATATGCGTCTAGTACAAAAGTATATGCATGGTTAAAGCAATAAAAGTAAAAGGATTGAGAAGAATTTATGAATACGATATTTGCTGCGTTCTGACAAAGCAATAAAGGTGTAGTCATATCCATCTCAAAGCAAGCAGCTGCTCCTAAAAAGCGATGGAACGGACGCACTTCTCGGGCGAATGAATTGAAATGTATATATAGAATATATATATAAGAACTTTATGATGAGTGAATGATTTCAAACCAAACCCAAAAACTATCAGATCAAACCCCCAAAACCCTCCCTTGTCAAAGGGAGGTCTGGTCAGTACTCAGTGTTGTATAGTTCAGTATAGTTATTGTACGACTCATCTTTACTCACTTCCCTTTTTTTTCTCTCTCTCTCTCTCCCCATTGTGGTGGTATCTGTATTCCTTGGTAATGGTATCATCCTCTTGTCACTGCACATCACGTGTGCTGATCAATTTCTGGGCCCCACTACTTATCCGTATCCACGGCCTTCTTCTCTTTTCATGTTTCGAGGCATACAGGGAATGAATGGCATGGAGAGAGCCAGTCAACCCTTCTTTAACAGTACCTTCCTCTTGCTGTAAACCTGTTCATGACCAATATTCATCTTGGAATCCATGAGCATTGAACTGTTTTTAAGTTTTGGTTGATCCAACAGGTGCGGCAGTGTGGCAATGAAAGGCAAATTGTCATACACTCACTTATACTCCCAAACATAGTTATCTTAGTTTACAGTTCAATTAATTACACTTGAGCTTGTACTTTGTAAATTGAGATTTCGGTTTAATAAAAGAACTGAAATGAGCATCTCCATTTGATTGGCTCTTGTTTGGAGTTTGGGTTCAACAAGCATGATTAACTAATTTATTTGTGTTTATGCTATAAACCTATCACTAAAGTGTATATCTAAATTCTAAATCATTCAAAATAATTATTAATTACATGTACTTTAAAATAAGTTTTACTTTAATGAGAGTTGGCTCCACAATTGGATTTTTAAAATTTAAGATTTAATTCATAGATATGATAAAAATATATTACGATACCAACAAACTCATGGTTGAGTGGTGTTATCACTTGATTTCACTCATATGTATGAGGGATTCATCTCTAACCCATCGTTTGGAAAGGGGAAAAATGGGGGGAGGAAAAAAAAGGAGGAAAAATGAAAAATGAGGGTGTTTGGGAAGGGGGGAGGGAAAGTGGGGGAGGAAAAAATGGAGGGAAAAAGAGTGTGGGGCCTACACAAAAATTTCCTCCCCAAAATAGTGGGGAAAATGAGGACAAATGAGGGGAAAAGGGGGAGAAATTACTAAACTGTCATTTTTGTCAATTAGAACTTTTGCCCAAGTAAGGATAAAATGGTCTTTATCCCTCTACGTTTTCACTTTTATTCCCCCTACTTTTTGATTTTCCAAACAAGAGGATGTAAAATTAATTTCCCCTCACCTTAATTTTCCTTCCCCCTCAAATTTTTCCTCCCCTCTCCCCTTTCCAAACATAGTGTAAATCTTTAAGTTACGATAATACTATCGAAAAGCCCACGTAGCAGGAAGAAAAAAAAAGTTGAAGAGTTAATAATGATCAGTTTTAAACCTGAAAACCAAAGTTACTTGAAATATATTCAATAGGATCAACATTTCAACCTCTGAAAAATGAGGTCTTTATGTAGCTGGTCCCAAGGCAAGGGATCTTGAAGCATGGACGTCAGGCCAGAAGAGCAGTCGAGATGGCTGTTTCCGTCGAGTCAGCGTCAACGCAAACTGCGGGCTCTGCCCGAGAAGGGCGAAGGGCGAAGGTGGCTAGACTGACTGGTCAGCACGAGCAAAGGAAGCGGGCCCTTCAATCATAAAGCAATGGAGTGCAAAATCATTTTTACCTAATCTTCCTTTTCTCTCTCTTTCTCATTTCTTGAGCCTTTTCTGCACACTTGTTACTGACTACTGCTGAGAGTCCTGACAACTTTGGTTTGTTTAGCATAGCCTGTGGCCTGTGGCCTGTGGGGTCGTCTGATCTGCCCGCACTGCCCGGCGTCTTCACTCTTGGAACGTACAATCAAGACAGATGGACGTCCACACTTGAAACGTCAAATCCACATCCACATCCACATCCACATCCTCTCTTTATTATAAAAAAAAAAAAAAAACACATCTATATAATTTACTGGACTCCTCCACACAAGTCACAAGCCATGCCCGTACATGTGGGACCCACCTAAGCAGATCTGGAGCCTAGAAACTTAATTTGGTTATGCCCCACCTTTGATTTGATGGAAGGTCTATCCTTGTGTATCTTGTCCATGCTGCTGCTGGTGAATTTGTTTTTTGTTTTTCAGGCCAGCTCCTTTGGTTTTTTTTTTTTTTTTTTTTGATAAATACTGGGTCTTTTAACTTGGTAAATCTTGTGTGGGGGAGAGTGAAACTCCCAGTGAAATCTCGACCTTTTTAAAAAAAAACGCCCTCAGGTGTTTTATATACAAATATCCTATGTCGGTGGTGAAGCACATTGAAAAGCTGGAATGGTTCTTCCTCCTCTGGAATGATAAAAGGAGATAAAAAGAAATTTCATTTGGTTAATTGGGTCAGGATTTGTAATCTTAAGAAATAGGGAGGTTTGAAAATTAGACCCCTGGTAGTTGAAGTTGGATCAAGTCCTTCTGTGCAAGTGGTTGTGGAGATTAGGGAAAGGACAAGAAAGCCTATGGTGTCCCATGATTGCATCTAAATATAGTGTCACTAGGTGTGGATGGGACATTAAAGGCACGCCATATCGGCAATTGAGAATATGGAAAGGAATTCTCTCCGTCAAGGGAGCTTTTATAGCTAATATCAGATTTAGAGTTAGATTGGGTGAGAAGATCCACTTTTGGCTTGATCCATGGATTTGGGATGGATTATTGGCGGTCCAATTTTCCGATTTATTCTCCAGCGTCAGGTACAAGATGGCCACAATCAGTAGCTACAGGGAGAGACAAGGAAACTTAGTACAATGGGGCCCGATTTTCAGAAGAAATCTATAGGAATTAGAGGAAAGGAGTCTTTTTCGTCTCTTGGACATCTTGAATCAAGTTTATATGTACGAAGAGGGGCAAGACTGTTGGGTGTGAGCCCCATCCAATGATGGTACCTTCTTCGTAGCTTCTTTCTTCCAGGTATCATTAGAAGGTTCTCGTGAAACTAGCCCGCTTCACGCTCTTAGGATATTCAAGGTTCCTCCAAGAGTCACTACATTTGGTTGGTTAGCGCTTCATGAAAGAATTCTCACTTTGGATAATCTTCGTAGAAAGAAAATAATAATTGTCAATGCCCACCCCATGCGCCTTGCTTTAGAAGAGAACCTGGCCCACCTTCTTCTAAATTGTAAAGTTGTCTAAGCGGTTTGGAACAACTGTGGAAAACGCTAGAGGAAAGGACATGTGAATATCCTCATTTCTAGCGGTCTTATGGGTTTTATGGGAACAAAGAAGTGTAAGTTGTTTCTTCGTCGGTCGATGCCACAAAAGATAAAACCAAATTTCTTGTGGCCCTGTGGGTTTCCATCCTTCCTATATTCCACGGTGTTCACATCGATTTGATTCTTCTTAATTGGAGGAAAGTTGCTTATTCTTGCAGTGATAACTAGCCTTCTTTTCCTCTAGGATGTCTATCATTTCCTCTGTCCATTTGTGCTTTCTCTTTTGTTATTTTGTTTTCTGGCAAGGGTGTAGCTTCTTTTTTGTAGGTTCTTTATAGGTTCTCTTCCTCTGGGCTACTCTGTTTTTTGGGTTTGCTTTTCAATATATCTCTCTTGTACCATTTTGCCTCTTGTATCGAATGTTACCATTCAAACTAATAATAATAATAGCAACTTGTTTACGTTAAAAAAAAAATTATACGAGTGTCTTGAAATAGTACCTTAATTGGAGTTTTTTCCAATGTTGGAAGGACTGTTTGAAGATAAAAATGATTAACACATCTTATGCATATATATCCCTTATCTCACATTTTTCATTAAGCGACCAATCCAATGGCTTGATAAACTCTAATGGATGAAATCTCAAGATATCCCAATATACTTGGAGGGATTTTATTTTGAACGGTTTGAATTCCAATAAGTAGGCCCCACTATGAAGATCCACTTTTTTGATTCAGGATTGCTCTAGGTTAAAGCCTCAAAGGATCCAGACTTAAGGATGTGGCTCTTTAGAGAAATCTTGAGTTAAAAAAGAAAAGAGTTTCACATTGGGGTCCATATACTAAAAATTCAAGTTGCTCAAAATAAACTCCCTACCATTGTGCTTGGTGTATGCATCCCCAAAGTTAAAATAAGATTAACCATTTTGTGAAAAAAAAAAAAGTGATCAATGGATATGCATAAGATCATGTTTATCAAGTTTTTAATTAAACCGGGTTAATCAAGTCTTTAATTAAACCACCAATATTATGGTAAAATTAACTATTACTGGAGTAAAATTTTAGAATACCCAATAAATTATTATGGTGTTAATCTCGAGCTGCCCAAGTTTTTAATAGGTGCACCCCATTTTAGGGTTCTTCCACTCCGACTTGGAATTTTTCTAAGTCAACACATAATAGGATTAGAACTCATTGGGATAGCATGTGACACAGATATTGCTCACTTGAAAGGCAGCCCTTCATAATTCCACAAATATTCTTCTTCCCTCCCATCTTCCATATTCCTTTCATTTCGAAGAGCTCACAAAAACGATGGGGCATGCTCGATCGAGCTTGACTTATACTTGGCTCAACTGTTTCACTAGCCAAGCTCAAGCTAGGTCATATTCAGTTTGTTGACGCTTGACAGGAAATTTCAAGTCAAAATTTTTTTTCCTTTGACCAAGTCAAGTTTTTGGTTTGACACAAGTGACACCCACATTTATTTCATCAAAGCCATTCATACCACATGCCCATATCTAAAGTTTGATTTCATTTGAACTGATACACATTGTTTGTCAATCTGGGTGAAAATGTTGGACTTTGATCATATCTTCTTTTGTTTTTATTTATAAATGGCTTAAACCCAAGAAAAGTGCATGGGGCGTACATTTGCCAATAATATAACATTTACAAAAGGGTCATGAAAACCATTGATTTAAGGACTTGAACTTTTAAAGACCTCTTTAGTCATAATTTTTGTGGAACTCAATTCAATGGTGAATATAATTCAAATAAACATAAGATTAAGGAGTTCTAATTCATGGGAGGTTGACGAGGATGCGGACCCTCAATTTGAGTGATCCACTTGGAGGATCTAGAGGAGCTTCAACATTGAATTATCACATCATTCATGACTTGGTGATGGATTTAAATATTGCCCTCTCAACTATCCATGACTATTGCGAAATCTTGGCTTATTAAACAATCACAATTAACTATTCAATAAACTTAATCGCAGATAATTAAATTGGTTTATATTTAACCAATTCAACATGAGTTCTAATTTGATTAGAGCGAAGTACAAACTCATATTAAAATGAAGAGAAAAAACTAATGGATCCGTTATGCTGAGACCTACTATTTTGATATTTTTACTTTCCTCAAGATTTATATTATTATTATTATTATTTGTGAAAGGTTCTGGTATACACACTTGCATGTTCACCTTATAAAATAATGAGTTTTTCTTTTTTTACAAATGGGCCCCTATATTTTCTTATAACCTAAAAAAGGCTCCTATATTTTCTGTTTTTACTAAAAGCTCTTTGACTCTTGACAGTCTAATTTTTCTTTATTTTTAACTAATTTACTTTTTTAGAAGTATTCGAATGACCTATCCCTTCAAGTTAAAAGATAAAAAGAATAATTGCCCCTTATACTTTGAGGATATAAAATTAAAAGTTAGAATCATTTGAAGAATGATTTGATGATCCAATCTTTTTTTATCACCATGCCTCCCTTGGTCATCATGCATTTAGATAGGCCCCTTTAAAAGTTACTCGAGTTATTGAAATTTTCTAAGCTTAAATGAAAGGTATTTCTATTATTTGACTAACAATCATATGTTATACCATCAAATGAAGGGCCTTTCGTAAAAATAGAAAAGGCATTATCCTTTTTAGGTTGTTTGAAAATATAGGAGTCTTTTAAAAAAAAAAAAAAAAGGAAACTCTAAAACATTTGTGTAAAAGAATATACAATTTAATTGGATAGAGGCCCACCCACCAACCACCCTCTGACTATAAGTCCTGGTACAACCTTTTTTTTTTTTTTTTTTTTTTTTTTTTTTTTGTTTTTTGGGGCTGAAAAGATATTTTCCAGATTTGATGAAAACAAGGTGTGAAAGAGGCTGGCAATTGTCGCTGACTTGGTCCCACCCACTCCGACAGCATCTCGAGGCACCCGCATGGCTTTCCCATGCGTCACATTCGAAACGAACAGATAGGCGACACGTGTAGTCAAGATGATGATGATGGAGTCATCATTGTTAAATCATTTGACCTGGAGGCAAATCTACTGAGAATCCACCGTCCCCCTATGCAGTACATGATTCACTCGCCTTTACCCAAAAAAAAAAAAAAAAAAGACCACCCTCATGGAGAAAAAGAAAGTATTCATCTCAAAGTCAAGCTTTGGGTTAGTTTGGCACCTTATTAATATAGTAAATATCAAGGGAAGTCTTCATTTTTCAAATAAAATATTACATTAAAAATACTTTAATTCAAAACAGCCTCAATCTTTTTTAAAAAAAGTAAAAAAACAATTACCTTTATCTACTAAAATATGAAAAAACTTCACTTTCCCATACAAAAAGTCAGAAAAATTCCATAACAAACAACTAAAAATAAAATACAATCATAACTCACTTATATTTTATTATCTCTTAAAAATCAACTTTACCTTACTTGACTCTATGAGTAGAGTTACCAATAACAAAAAGAAATCTTCGCGATGTATCTAAATGGTTGTTATTTTGTGTAAAAGTTGGAATATAATATTTTTAGAGTATATATGCGGATAATATAATAATTTTTAGGTAAATAGAAAGAATGTACAAGTAACAATTAAAAACACTCCATAGATTTGTGCTAATTATTTCTTTATTTCCATTTTTTGGGGATTTTTTGTAATTCTTTATATTAAAATTTTCAATATATTATAGAGACATCTAAAACATCACAATAATATCATGAAAATATTGATTCAAATAAATGTCACACAAGCATTAGATATTTTCAAATTGTGTTCAGCATTTGGGACCATTAAATTAGATCTATTCACTGTTTATGCATATTGGCTGCACAATGAAAACATAGTACAAAAAATTTGTACAGTTAAGTCTATGATAGACTTGGTAATAAATCAATAAATGTGTGTATATCAATATGGGAAAGCATTCACCTGTGGTCCTACTAGAACCATCTGGTCACACATAGTATATGAAATTAAAAGTGGGCCTCGCCTCTGGGGCACGGTCCCAACGCACATAAAATGGTGACTAGGTGCCTAGGTTAATATTTCCCATTAATATGATGTTCTACAAACTATATAACATGTTATAAGTGTTGGCTATTTATAAAGGATAATTAAGATCATTAACACCAAACCAAGAAATAAAAGATAATGAAATCTTAAGGAAAGCAAGGTAACCAAATAACATCATTAACTATAACTAATCTAATTGGTAATTAAGATCATTAACACCAAACCAAGAAAAAATAATGAAATCTTAAGGAAAGCAAGGTAACCGAATCGCATCATAAACTATACCTAATATAATTCCAATCTAAAATCCTATCAAATCATTATTATCAAAACATGTCAAACCTACCTAATAGGTGACACTGTCTAATCATATGATCACTTTTACAAAAAAGATTTTTGTGACTATTACATCAAATATTACTCTTTGATCTCTTCTAATGAGTCATTGATCTATAAACACTTCGTGATGTGTGGATGGTCAACTTCTTTTCACGATGGTTAGAAAACTCATTACTCAATCTTGATTAATTTGATGCAAAGATTTTAACTCGGAGAGAGTAAATGCCTGACTCAAGAAAGTCATTAAAAAAAAAAGAACAAACACTCTTACCAAACAGGGGGTTGAGAGAGGGTATTGTTATGTAATTGAGGTGAGGGTTGCATCTCTTTTGTAACTTCTTGTTGTTGTTTGTTTCTCTCCCTCTCTCCCTCCTTCCCTCTTATTGCTTCCTTTTAATGAGATATTTTGTTACCGTTTCAAATATATATAAGAATAAAGATATAAATTCATTTACATGCATGTTGAGGATTGAGCTCCATCTGAGGAGAGTATTGAAAAGTATTTATGTTGCCTCTGCTAATACCTTAAGATTTTAGTAGGAAATGTTAACAAAGAAAAATTAATATGGTATCAGAGTCAACCAGCCATGAGTTCAAATTCCAAGAGGAATGATTTGATGTGGAAAAAATATGGGCCGTCAAAAGTGAGCCGATTGAGTTTCCCCTTAGGGGGAGTGTTGAGGAGTGACCTCTACTAACGCCTCTAGGTTTTGGCATGAATGCATGGTTAATTAAAAAAATTCAACATACATTCATGATAATCAACTCAAATTAAGAAATCTATATGTGTAAGAAAATTGCTATAATAAGAAAAAAAAAAATAATCAGAATACATAACTTTTAATTCTCAATACAGAATGTAACTGATTGTAAAGGCTCAAAAATCTCATTTGCGCCAAAAAAATCTAACTTATGTTTGCACTTTCAAGTTAAAAAGTTCTGCAGAGTGGAAGGTGAGGGTGAACGCTCCAGCTAGTAAAGAAAAAAACTTATACCACCTAAACCAATTGGGGCATCCCCTTTGTCCTTGGTTTTTTTTATACTAAGGCCTTTTTACCTAATCTATTCTTTTTTGTGCAAAGCTGCCCTAGTTTGTGAGCTTCTATGTTTTCTTCTTTCCCAAGTGCAAACACCACCCCCACTCCCACAAATGCAGATCACCTTATGCTACGACATAAGTGGTCACCTTATTGGGGCATTGTAAATGGGGAGTGGTGGATTTCATTTGTACAGTAGGTTTTCCCCATATTTTGTAAGAGTTTAATACAACTCTTGCTTAGCATCTAAAAGTTTATTGAATGTAAAATGTCAAGTATAAGTTTCAAATTACATTCCAATAATCATTTGACTCTAAACTATAAATATAATTAATTAAAAATAAATACCAATTATTTCAAATCAAATTTGCGTATAGGGTTTCCCCTACATTTAACTCGATCATTCAACAAAATAAGGTGACTCACAGAGCATCAGTCAACTAGTGGAGTTTTGTTACCTTACTTTATATAGAGCTCAGAATGAGCCATTCAACATATACACCCACTTTGGATTGTCTGCTAGGGTTTGCCTTCCCTTAAAAACTAAGTTAGTTATCCATTCTTGAAAAATGAGTTTTGTATCTCACCTAAGATAAGATAGAGAGCTTGTACAATGGACTCTTTAACAAATTTCAACAGTTTCTACCAAAAAAAAAACAAATTTCATCAGTCTCCTCAGTAAACAGAAGCTCTTATAATTTCAGTGTAAATAAAGTCAGGTTCGGTCTTTTATATGGAGATTTGTTTCAACTCAGATATGGCAATGAATGTCATTTGGGTACATCCAAACACTCCTTGTATGCATGCACGAGAGCACATCAGTATGCAAGACACAACACCACCAGCTCATTAACAGACACAAGGCAAGACGCATACACCGAGCAAAACAAAAGACAAACAAATGCCATCATGAAAAAAACATCGAACTGACATGAACTTTTGCTTTGTGGGTGTAAACACTTGTATATTATCAGCAAGAAAGAAATGGGAAATCAACAGTGTCTCAGCTAACAGTAGTAATGGGCAAGTACAGGAATTCGATTTTATATAACTTAAGCCCTCTCTCTACTGCTCCTTTGGGACCCAACTTCATCCTTTTCCTTTGTCAGAAAAGAACTTCAAAGTGAGAGCACGTGACCATGCAAAGGAATGAAGAAAGAGCTCCCAGCCATTTTGTCAAAATCTAAAGTTGCTTAACAAAAGGGCCCCAATCCAATTACCAAGGATCGTTTCAATGCTTTTTCAGTGTGAAAGGACCTCTCCCTCTTCATGATGCAACATTTCAAAATGATAATTGGATATCATATTTACGTAGGGAATATTTGCTTGGGCTCTCACAGCTTGATATGGACATGCTTTTTCATTCACGTCTTTTTTTCTTTTCTTTGCTTTCTGTCTCTTTTGTCTCCTCTTCTTTCGTTTCTTTCTTACTGTTTCTCTCTTTTTACTTTTTCTTCCTTTCTCTAATTTTCAAGCGGGTATCTGATTCTCACATGCGTAAGAAAGATTTTTAGTTGAGCACCCCAGCTCAATGCGATCTGCCCAAGGTGAAATCCAGATTGGGTTTGTTGGAGCTTGTCCCTGGCTGATTTGATGCATTTGAAAGTGATATGCTTTCATAGCTTAAGCAATTTGAATCCATCTCCTCCTGATGACAGAACACACACAAAAAAAAGAAAAAAAAGGTGGTTAGTTAGTTGCAATTAGTAAATGTAATAATAGTAGTACTACTGGTGGTGATGGTGTTGCAACAATGGTGCTAAGATATAATTAAGTATTTTTAAGGCGATGGGCCATCAAATGTGATCCAGCCTCTTGATCAGATGGCCCTAGCAGTACCCCACTTGATCAATCCTATGACTTGAATCCACTATTAGAAAACAATTAACGTGATTCATAAATCCCCTATACTTGATTAGATACTAAAATCTGAAAGTATCATGCAGCAACTTCTCATGATGATACATGGAGCGTTATCTCCTCCTTGAGTTAGGGAATGACAAATATGCTCCTTGGAAATTTTTTTAAATGACAAGACTGCCCTTTGAATGATGCTTCCCTTTTCTCTTCTTGCTCTCTATTTCACCTCACCTCTCCCCCAAAAAGGGATAGACTGAAAACTATTCCATTTAACCTTTTCCTCGCATATTCCCAGGAAAACTTCCACCCATGCAAAGGGTCAATTCAGTCCTTTCCTGAACCTCTTGGAATAGCAAAAATATCCATTAAAGTGAGAGTATACTTTAAAAAAAATCTATACGAAACATTTCAGTGATAGTGTTTTTTTTTTTTTTTTTTCAGTGATGGGGTTTTAAGTGGATACCTCAAAAGAGGGTAGACTGCTTCCTCTTGAATCACTTGTCTTGTCATGCAGCCAAGCTCCCCTACTGCAAGCCATCATAGAGAAGATTTCCATCACTGGAAGCCCATGCATGAAAAAAGGGGAAAAAAAAAGTACTCTATGCTGAGGAAAGAAAGCAATCTTTCAAGCTTTTTTACTATATTAATTTGTTAATTATACAGCTCGATAACTTTATGGATTATGCTGATTGAAATAAAGTTGAATCCCATGTGATAGCCCAATAACAAAAAGAGGAAGTTACTAGGAAGCTTCAAGGACTTAACTTTGGTAACAAGATTTCTTCCTCGTGGGGCCCCATTTCAAACAATACAAGCCCACATGATCTCAAGAACTGACCTTTCCATTCCACTCAGATTCTTTTAAACAGTTCAATATTTTGGATTGAGTGAGAGATTGTTCATTGCTGTCTTTTTTGGAATGCTAGGGATTATTACCCCATCATAGTGCCTCAAAGTTTGCATGATCATAGACAGAGAGAACAAAGCTACGGTACAATCTTTGTTGCTTTTTGTGAGCATTTGCGCGCGCGCACAGAAAGAGAGAGAGAGAGAGAGAGAGAGAGAGAGAGAGAGAGAGAGAGGCTTGTATTAAGCAACCGACTCACATGCATTATATACCGATTTAAGACCCAGTGGCTCGATTTGTCTGATTTGAATCAGTCACTTTTTTCTTTGGATGAAACTCGGGTGACCTGTCTGGCGATTTTGTGAGTCAGCTTGACTCGTCCAGGCCTGGCCTAGTAAGTTAAAACATTTTATTTGTTGCATACTTTTAAAAAATCAAACAACAATTTAATGTTAGTTATACATTAGTATTTCCACAAAAATAAAAAGAAGTCATACAATTTTAGAATGGTAGAAGTTAAGATGGGACTACAATTCATATGAGATTTCTTCTGTTAGATTTTCTTAAAAATTACACATATTTTCAGTTTTTTTTTTCTTTTTTTTTTTACAGAACTTTCTATTTTTAAGTTATTCTAAGCATTTATACGTATAATAAGAAAATTGAGAATTAGTATATTGAACTTCCTAATTTTTTGGTTGTTCAACTCGACAAACTCCTGAGTCTTGTTTCTTTGTTTTTTTTTTTTTTTTTTCTTCCTCATGTCACAACAAAGAGACTGAGATCTTGTGAGACTCACACGTACATACAAGGTGATGGGAACTCACATATGCAAAGATATACAACTCACACATTGAAGGTGATTGGAACTCAAACATGCAAGATAATAACAACTCACATATGCAAGGATGGCGGCCCACCTTATAGGTATCTGCCCGAGTCTAGTTGGATTGGATCAGAAAATATGACCATTATAGGTATCTGTCACTATTGAGGACAACATTTATAAGAGTCACTGTGAAAGAGTAGAACCCTTACTTTTTATATAGGGTATTTAACTACTATGACTGTCCTATTTTGGATCTTCCTCAACTGAGTTCCTTGTTTTTCTTGTTTTTCTTTTTTTTTTTTTCTTTTTTTTTTCTTTTTCTAGATGCAGTCATTTTAAACACCATCATCCATCTATATTCTGATTGATAATATCAACATTTGCATTTCTTTCAATACAAAGGTCTGGTATTTCTTCCATTGTGCATGCCTAACCAATTGGTCTCTTCAGGGAAAAAAATTCCACCACTCCTTTTCAATCCAAATAGGTGACTGATTATCGTAAGATACAATTATATGATGGTACTTTTATGCAAATTGACAATTAATTGTCCCACTTGGGCAAGAACCTTTGGGAATGAAGAATACCTTTTACTTTGTCATTGCAACAAATACAGCTCAAAGGTGGGGAGAATAATAATAAAAAAAACTAGAAACCAGATAGAGTTCCCCATGAACAGAATCCTTTCGTCACTGGTTGAGTATGTCATGGCATTTGTACATGGAAAGGAAATGAGTTCATAAGCTTAATTGCCCAAATTCAAGAAAATCAGGAATTCGAATTCACCAATCACATGATTAACTTTTCCAAAACATCAGCTTATCCAAGAAACATTTCTCGATAAAAAAAAAAAAAAAAAGGAGGGAAAAGGAGAGAAATCAAAGTAAATGAATGATGGGTCACCTGGATGAATTGCTCCACACACTGGAACAATCCATGCTGGGATTCATAACCACCCTGCCTTGTTGAATCACTTGCTCCAATCCTCTAGGATTGCAAATGTCGAGCAAGTTGTCCTCAGAGATTTCTCCTGCTGCTCCATTTTCAAATGCCCCAGATTGGCCTAGTATATATTTAAAAAAAAAACCCATCATTATATAATCCAAAACTATAAAAAGAAAAACTTGATGGAAGATTTCTAAGATATAATGCAAACCCTAGTACCTGAAGACGATGCGGGTCGGTCAGTTGTCTTCACAGTCCGATACATCTGCATTTAATCATTAAATAAGTTGAAAATATTAGTAACCGACATACATTGTTGCTGTAATCTTTCAAGGCCTTACACTTCTATAATCCCCTATTCATGTATAGCAGTTACATACATAAACATGTATGCCTAGTCCTACACGTGTTCATATGGTTTTGTGCATGTCTGTATGGAGTTATCTATGGGCATTGTTTCGGTTACAGTATCAAATAAGAAACAAGTGTTTTCTAGGGACCTCTCTCTCTCTCTCTCTCTCTCTCTCTCTCTCTCTCTCTCTCTCTCTCTCTCTCTCTCTCTCTCTATTATATATATATATATATATGATGTTTTACCGTTGCAAGTGTAAGTTTCAGAAACAGGGGTCTAAATATAAATATTTGTATAGAACAGACCACGCAGAGAATAACAGGGACAGTATGAATTATTTCTTAAAGCATTTGTATAAACCTGTCCGTTTGCTTAATTACTTGGCTTGTCAATTCATTTTCATACCTTTAAAAAAATCATTTTCATAATGTCGTCTCCATCTTTTTCTTTCTGATATGTTTCATTTGTATCAGGCCTCTGAGCAAAAAGCTGGTTATATGTCGGTGCATCTCAAACATACACAAAAGGGAAATAACACAGAAGAGAGGAAGAGAGTTAGCTTTTAGTTTTTGGAGCCTTCTTCCAGGGGCAATGGGAGTTGTATCATGAATATACCAATGGGGTTGCAAAAGAAAATGAAAATGTACTTGCACAAGGAAAACTAAGTAATTCTGATAAGGAAAATATAACAGAAGAAACAGAAAAAAGGGGAAATGAAAAGAGAATTTAAAGGGAGAAATCTGGTTTTTCTCTATAGACCCATTTCATTAAAGTGCAAGTTATTCTTAAAAAAAAAAAAAAAAAACGAAATCCAAGATTACTAGAGGCCTTTTAACTCTTCTTTTTTTTTTTTTTTTTTTGTGATTTCTAAAGGTCATGATTTCTTTTTACCTGTAAATGTGATTTAACGTGAGCCAAGGTGAGATCTTTTACATCCATCAGCTCAAGAACTGCTTTGGGTGTTGCCCCTGATTTAATTGAAAAGAAAAAACAATTGAAGAGGAAAGATTTGCATAAATCAGTTTCAAGCATGTGAGCTTAAAATTTGAAGTAAAAATAGAAAAAAAAAAGCTAGAAGAACCTACTCTCATGGCCACCCAAAAGCTCGACGGCGTGAACAAAACGATTATGAAGATTGGTAGTCCAACGCATCCTAGGCGCTCGCATGCTCCTTTTCCCCGAGAACCTGGATAGAAATCTGGATCTCATGATGCTTTGAGAAGTAAATGGAATGGTAGCTGTCGAAGAAGAAGAAGACGATGAAGCATCAAGCGATGTCGGTTGAGCGAAACCGAAGGAAGGAGGGTTGCGATAGACAGGAATTCCTTTTATAGGCTTCATGAAACAAACATCTTGTGGGTTAAGGCGATGCAGATGATGATTTTGTCCTTGTAGTTGATGTTGCAGATGAAATTGATGTTGATTGGTATGAAGAACATGATGACCAAGAATCTGGCCTAGATGAAGGTTGTTTGTGTTGTTAAAGTCAGAGGTTCTTGGCTTGGCCAAGGAGAGCTCAGAGATATTATCTCTTTTCACCATGTTGGAGTCCAGAGCTCTCCTCCAGAAGGTCGCATCCATCTCTTCATCAGTTCTGCAACTTGATATGGGTTTGTTGGTCTCTGGAGGCCTGATTTGTAGAGATAAGTCTGGCTGAACTGGAAACAACTCCATCACCAAAGCTTTCTTTTCCTTCTCCTTCTTGTGTTAGTTGTGTGAGGTGATTATCTAGGAGCTGTTTTGGGGATGTGGGTGATGAATAGGAAGGTGGGGTTTGTGGGTTTTCTTCTGATGATGGCAGGGAGATTTGAGAGTTGGGGAGAGGTAATGACAAGTTCTGGAGTGAAATGGGGTTTTTCCTTCTTGCTTGTTCCTGTAAGGTATATGTGAGAAAATGACACATAGGGCAGTTATAAAGAAAGATGTGTGTGTGTGTGTGAGAGAGAGAGAGAGAGAGAGAGAGAGAGAGAGAGAAGAAAAGGTGGGGGTTCTCTTTTGTGGACGTGGGAAGTGACTGGAAAGGAAGGAAGAAAGAAAAATCACCTTAGACTCAATTCCTTTTGAACTCTTACACAAGTTTTTCTTTGTGAGGAAAGGAAATTTTTATGTAGGCTTTAACGTGTGGGTCTGACGCTCAACCACTTAAGGCATCTATCTGTCTCTTAATTAAAAGTTAGGTTCGGTGCTCTTTTCCACAAAACCCTAATTCCACATTCTTGGATTTGACCAAGATGAAAAACTGCAATTACAAATAATCATTTGCATTATCTAACATCGACTAGAGGATAGCCTAGTAGTTGGGAGTCACGCTCTCGCCCAACTGTACTTTATTTCCTGAATTCTGTTATATGCGTGTGTCGGCGGTCTTCACCTCTACACGTGTTTCGGTTTATTCCTGCACTAGTAAGGCCTCTCGAGAGTCCAACCACTTTTTGTTGATACCCACCGAAAAAATAAAAACAAAAAGAAAAAGAATAGTCCTACAAATAACCACCTGTCGTGATTAGATTTGCATATTAAATGCATCTATTAATCTGGCATTCTTTCTACCAAAAAATAAAAAATAAAAAAAATCTGGCATTCTTAGACGGCCACCTTGATGACAATCAGAGATTATTCCTTAATCAGTTGGCCACCTTCCATATGTTTCCTCGTAGATGATGAAAATTCCCTTCAACTAACTCGGTTGGATTAGGTTTTGTAATTTATTTTGTACATGAAAAACCAGCAGTAGCAATTTGGATGGCCTCTGACTGCTGGTCAAAGTGGGTGACTGTGTATAGGTGGCTCTCTGTGCATTTCCCAAAAAATTTAGTTACTTGACTACTACTGAAAAGGGGGAAAAAGGAAAACCCTCATTACACTTTCTTTGGATTAAAATCTTGCAACAGGAAGTTCTAATAATTCTATCTTTCAAGTTTCTTGTCCATATCTCAATATCCACAGGCCCTGACTTTGTAGACTTGGGCCCATGGCTCGGCGACACTGTCAATATGGTGTGCCCTTCTGGGCATACACCATGGTCCAAAAGCAACCCCACTTGGGGAAGATTCTCTCCATCAAAACATTTGGTCATTTCTTCTATTTGTGTGAACTATTTCCTCAACCTGCAGCTAGCTATGTTCTGGTGGCTATCCAGTGAAGGTTTTGGAATCCCATCAAAGAGACATGGTGGTATTTCTTTGGTTATGGGTCCCGCCAGTTCAACAATGTGGATACAAACAGTGTACACTACTGCATTCTTGTTTGTCCAATCAGATCAACAGTGTGGATGCAGACAATGCACTCCACTGTATTCTGGATGGGTGCAGTTTCATTCTGTTCATATCACTTGAGACATGTACACTTCTTTCTCATTGGCCATTGCCCATTGCATGTATTTTCCATAGATTGAAAGCTCTTTTGGAGTTGTTCCGACTCACTTGAGTTGTCTAGACTTGGAATTATTGAGTCAGACGAGTCAAGAAAATAGGGAAAATTTTGGTTTTGAGATTGGCTAGACTGATGACCCATGTTACTTGACTCGGTGACCTTCCAATCCAAATTTGAGTTTTCACATTTTTTACAATTTTACATGCACATGCGGCACTACATTGTGGACTTTATCATCTAGTTAGTTGGATTTAACCGCATGGGCCATGGTTCACTAGCATAAAGCGTGGGTTTGCATTCCTGCATCATGTGTTCGGGTTCCAACCCAAACAAATCTGGTGCACATGTGTTGCGGGGTTGTGCGTGCACCGAGGAAGCCATCGTCCTGTCAGGTTAAATATCATGGGGATAGTTACTTCATAAATAAAAAAGTCAGTATGATTTAAGAATATGATCATTTTATGTTTTAATATTGTTCCTTCACAAAGAAGGCATAATGGTGTATCTAGGGCCTCTTTGTTTGTAGAATTCTGAGAATTCCTGTTGGGGAGAACTACTAATTCTTCAAACGAAGTCTCTCAGTAGGTCTTTCAAATGTTCAGGTATAACTAGCATTTGAGAAAGCCAAAATTTGAGGTTCACTTTTTCAAAATGCTGCCAATCAACAACAAATAAATCCAAATGCTTCATAAATACCAGCTGATATCGCTATTAAAATATTTCAATAATTGAAATTCTTGTCAGAAATCCCTCCAAACAAACGGCCCTGGAAAATGTGTGTTGTAAATTGTTTGCTCATCTTGTTTTTATAGGTAACATACTTCAAACTTGTAATCTCCTGATTGCGGCAATAAGCACCTTCCAAATAGTACGGGCAATCTGCATTAGCCTAAACTGACGTTTATGAATACACTGTGTTAGGATCTTACAATTTGAATTGTAATTTGGATTGGCATAATGAATAGTCTCATAAAATCTTCTTTGGGCATGATCTCTCTTAACCTTTAGTCTCATCACTTCATATGGAGTCTGGATCCCCCCGAGGTGGGATGTGTGGAACTCCAAGGTAGGGCCCACCAATTAATAAATCAGGCCATTCAAAATAAATGTCATTCCCTTGGGTCATATATTTAAAATCTTACTTTAATTTGAGTTGGTCATGCCGTAAGATTTGACCACGTATTTGACTGATAAAATGATTAACAATGATTTACCTTTGTGATAATTACGTTATCGGCCATGTCATTCATTTTGAACTGTTAGGATATGTGATTGGAGAAGATAATATTCATTTTGAACTGTTCGGATATTAAATATTAATAGGTGAGCTCGGGGTAGAGTTGCACATGCCATACCCTTCACGGAAAGAAGCGTGTGGAAGACACTCAGGGGATCCAATTCAGATTCCAACATTAAGAGGGTCCAATAAGTATAAGTTTTGACACAACCCCCCCCCCCCCCCCCCCCCCCCCCCACACACACACACACACACACTCATTTCACAGGTCAAATGCCACGTGGCTTGTGTTGGCTGGCCCAAACAGCCTTTCGTCCGTTTCATATTTTCTGTTTTTCTTTTCTAGGTCACGTCTCCTTCCCGGCAATTCCCTTCTTGGCTTTTATCAATTTATCCTCTCGAGATATTGAATGACTGCTGCTCTTGATAATTACTGTGATTTAATGAACAAAGAATGATTAGGTCATGTCTCCATCCCACTCACCCTAGATATCATGCAATTGGATCCAGACCGAAGGATTGATATTAGTAGGGCCCACACTATCCTAGATAATACTTGCGATCTTCTACGGTCGATGGGCCTATCTGTCACCGGTAGGGGGAATTAGGGATGCAAATAAGTCAAGTCCGAGACCCAAATCCATTTTTATAGATCCGGTTCCGAATCCGGATTCAAAATGGACATGGAACTCATGTATTGTTGTATATGGATCCTACATCAACCTAAAGAAATGGATTCGATTGTGAATCCTCTGAAGAAGAAGAAAAAAATGTAGGGCGCATTTGTATAATTGGATAAAAGGGCTTCAAAAATAAATCTTAGATCTAGGAGTGAGACTACTACATGGTTTAAAAGGGGTTCATACTCACCTAGGTATTTGTCACCATTGGTTTTTTATCATAATAAGCTTTCACGATAAATTCCTAGGATCTAAGACTAAGAGTTAAAATCATATTGGACTAACGTATTATATCTCTTAATCAATCCAATTAAAAACTTTTTATTGTTCATCTTGTAGCTGTGTTTGTGCAGAGGCGGTCTCGCAGAAAGGGAAGGAAAGAGTTGCCTGCTTGCTCGTATGTTTGGTGCAGCGAGAAAAAAAAAATGGACATCACATTTCTTGTTCATTCAAATTAAATTATGGCCTTGTCATCTCATGTTCAAATCCTTACCATCACAATTGGGTTCCACAAAAAAGTTCTCATATAATATGTAAAAACTAATTCTCACCTGAATATTACGGTTTCTTATTTAAACTAAGATTCAGCAAATGACATTAGTGTTATTTACATATATAATGTCCCCATGAAGAACTGGCACTTGGGCCCCATTTGGATCCTGGTTATGGGAATCCAAACTTATGAATGGATTTATGGATAAACCAAGTTATCTACTGCTATCATGCATTGGAAGACCAAAGATCGGCATTAGATTGAGGTAGTAATGTATGGCATAGATCTAGTGGATCATGTAATTGATCAAGGCCAGGATTATTTGGATTGAATTCGTCAGTCAAATAACCTTTAATTTTGAACCATCTCAATTAGGGCCCAATCGAGAAAAAAAGTCTCAAATCTGACTTTGGAAGGACGACCCAAGATTTATCCCAAATCTGAAAATATACAGATTTTGCTTCCATTGATACCATCACAGATGCTGCTGAAAGGCATATGGTGCATCTCCCAGAAATCTTTATCTGGGGCCCACTTGTCCTCAAGCATGATTAATGGACCTGATCACAAGGCCAATGGATGAATTAAGAATGTGAGGAATCACATATATCCCATTTCAATCCAACAGCCATATTCAATTGCACCACAATCACAGATGGAGAGTTTGATCCAACGGATTGCCTTTTGTGATATGTGGGCCCCATAGTGGAGGGCCCTTGATCAGATACATGATTTACTTTAAATTGTGTGGCCTGATCTTCCTGATCATTTCTCAATTATTCAATGCTGACGGCAGCAGACACAATGGAGATCAAACAACTGACAATTTGTTTTCTATAGCAATATTATAATAATCCTAGAAAATTCGAAATCTTTTTAAATGTCAACTCTGTCTAGGAAATGAAGATTAGGGTTTAAGATATACAAGTTTAGGAGCATTGGAAGGGGTTGAAGAAGCATCTATTCTGATTTCTGACAACCACAGAGAATCCCATGACAATTACAATGTTGTATTTCCCCCCCAGATCAAACCATGTTTGTGGAAATTGAAAGAGAATCTTGACTCAGAAATTGTGGTTAAGACTTCTACAGCTTTGTGCCACCAAATCAATGGTTTTGAACATGTGGTTTCATTTATTATGAAAGGAACATGATGAATTGATATTTGATAGTGATACCCAGGAAAAAATATATATAGTTTTTTTTTTTTTTTTTTTTTTTAAAACACAGATTGTGTTATTTTGGATTTAAACAGGGATTGATCTGGGTCAGCAGGTTCATGCCGAGATGCATCACCACAAAATACCATGAAGTTTTAAAATCTTGGGTTTTTATTAGGGTATGTTTGATTGCATAGAATACATAGATATTCACAGTGAAATGAGCTCTACGGTAGGATTAGTAAAAAAGTAAGATTGAAAGATAAGAGGTGAAGGGTAAAGGATATAAGGAGGAAATGTAGATGAGACTGGATGCTCTTAGGTATTGAATTAAATTTGGCGGGTATTTATTTCTCATTGTCACTTTATTCAACTGCATTAAAGTGGAGTTTTTTTTCCCGCACACGCGTGTTGACGAGGGTATCTCTGATGTCTTTCACCCAAAAGGCCTAATCTCTCCCCTGATGGCACCTACTAAACCCACATAAATGCACACTCGTAAATCTAATACGGGGTTTGAACACAAGGTGGGGAGCAAACTCACACCTTATTATACCACTTCACCAACATCTAGGTGGATAAGTAGAGGTTATTTGACGGTCATTTTTGGATATTTATCTCTGCTTCTTCATTTTTAACTGCTTATAGAACGCTTATAGAGTAACAATTATAGGTACTCCATTAGGTGCAACAAACAAGCTTTTAGAGCAAATTCGTGTGAAGAAGTTCTCTGGTAGTATTTATTTTCACTGTGATGTTGTTTTCCATGAAAATGATCTTTGGTATCAATTTTCATGCATGGTGCGAAAAAACATTTTCCGGCAGTGAAATGTGGCACTGCCACTTGTGTGATATTGCAGAAAATGGTTCTGCTAAAATTTGTTTTCTGAGTAAGTTACAGAAAATGCTTTCACCTTCAAAAATAAAAACAAACGATTAACATGAAACATGGAAAAATTATACTTTCCCTTATAAAACCATCTTGTGAGGTCCAAAAAAGGATTCTAACTGATCAAGTTGGAGTCTCACCCTGTTGACCTGTAGGTTTGAGCCTTTCTCAAGAGTGTAATCATCCATTGTTTCATTTAACAAAAGAGTGACTAATTAACAGTGAACACATGGTCAGTTACCCCATTTTCGTCGATTTGACGATTCGAATTTAATATGTATGCAATGGAAGGTGTCCATGCTCACCATTAATTTGGACATGTTAAATTTCAATTTGTGCTATTGATTGTGTTGAAGTGAGACATGCTGATGTGTCTGTAACTAACAAGGAGGGATGGTGGGAGGGAGGGAATAAGGATAGGAAAGAGCATATGGTAAAAGAAACAAAAAGAAAGCAACTTACTTTGCTTTTATTCATCCAATGTACAGGACGGACAAGTTGTGTGATAAAAAAAAAAAGAATAACAAAAACTTACAATGGAAGCACCCAAGTGACTGAAAATGGAAGAATAATCACTTGCTCAAAAGAATTGAACAGCCATCATATACATTCATCTGAACTACACACAACTCTCTTTTTGCCTACTAGTGAAGGTTCCCTGCCAAATGCCAGAAAGAAAAGAAAGAAAAAAAAAAAAAAAAAAAAAAAAGAGGCTGGGAACCGCAAGAATCCTGCAATCGTGTCAGATGCCTCAATTTCAAGGCCTGCACAAAAAATTCAATTGTATCGCATTTGTACTACTCTAATCACCCTATTATAGTGCTTCCCATGTGTCAGTTCTTGCTTTGTATTGTTAGAGCCCCTCTAAACTTTGTGGTTAGTGATGTCATGCTCTAAAATTAGATGTTGGATGAGGCCTAATCGATACTAGTTGTCACCTTCTGCCCATTGACATATTCACCCAGCTTGCTCACCATTAGGAAAAGACGGGCCTTTAACCTTCAAACGTTTTCGCCCGAACTCAACAGATGGCAATTCCCTAACGGCCTTTGCTTCTTTGATCTGTAAACCATTCTTTCTGAGTTGTTCTCTCAGTTTTGGTTTCATACAAATCTCCTTATTAGCTGGCTTTGCATCTGTAGATGGCAGCCTCAACTTGAAGGAGATGGGAGCAATTCCACCAAATATACAGTTTTGGGGAGCAGCAGGAGCTTCTGTTGAATGCATTCTGGGGCCTGAATGCTGCAACAGATTATTGGCTATGCAACTTGGTGATGATGAACGCTCATTTCTTCCTTCTGCATTGAGTCTCTTCAGCCGTTTCAGCACCTACAGAAAAAGGGGGAGAGGAAGGGTGGGGGACAAATATCAATCAACTGTCAGAAATAGAAGGAAGGCCTAACAAAAAGGCATGAATGAATATACATATATTATTTATAGACTAGTATTTATATATACATACAAGGGGTAGGCTGAAGAGGAAACGGATAGAAGTAATAAAGATAGATCTAAAGATATGCAACCCTATGGCCCAAGATAGACTAGAATGAATAAACATAATTCAAGCAGCTGACCCTAATATGGTTGAGACAAGGCTTTGATGATGGTGAAGATGATACAAGTGAAAAGAAGGTGGGGAAATGAAAGAACTGAAAGTGGGTATGACAAGTAATTCCGAATGCTTAATAACCAATGAATCCCTGCCATTTCATTATTCAATACTTCATTTTATGTAAATGCCTTTGACAAATGTCTGACACCATATTATGATGCTGACAATGACAACAACAATCAAGTGAGGCTTGGTAGGCGGACAGTGCGGAGAAAAGGCAATCTATATAATAGGACTGGGGCAATGGTAATGACTGGAATGGGCTAAAATTGGTGGTCAGATGATCTCCACTTGCACCAAATTCCTTAAAGTTTAATGTGGACTGTGCATGTAGGGGCAAACCAAGGTTAGGTTGGTATAGATGCAGCTTTAAGGGGCCACAAATGAGATCATTCTAAAGGCAGGTCTGGCGGGAATCAAGGATTCAAATATAACAGAATTCCTTGGAGCAGTATAGATTTTCTGAAACACTTGCTTAGGAAGATTAGTAAATGAAACTCACGGAATGCTTTGGTACTGGCAAAGAGGGGTTCAAACTGTGCTGTCTCCAATACATTGTAGTGAAGTTGTAAATATATGGTAATATATATATATATATATATATATTTGAATAGTAATATCTACTTGCAATAATATAAATGCGAAAGTGGCAGATAGTTTAGGTAATTCGGACATAAATAGGATCAAGATGTGTGAGAGTCAACTTATGCAGGGGTTTTTGCAGAGGTTTCTGGGGTATCATTTGTTCTTTTATAAACTATACCTCTCTTATATTCTTTCTTGGATGAAATTGCAGTCACTGATCTTTTTGTTTTTTAAAATTGCATAATCAGGGTTTTTACTCAAGGTAAGTGGCAAAGCCTCCAAAAAGTTATAATAGAAACCTTGAGTGCCGCCTTTCCCATTGCTCCCACCACCACCACCACCACCCAAAAATACAAAATAAAAAATCCCAGTTCAATGGGATAAGGCTCATATGATGATGATGAAAGAAAGAACAAATTGTTACTCTCTTGTAAGTAACTGTGCAATGTGAGAGGGAGAGAGGGTTTCAGATACTCCATTTTATAATCATTTTGTAGTGAAGAAGCACCTCGCTTTGAGACAGTCCATTTTATTTGATTATAATTTCCCAAGTAAATTTTTTGGTGACCTGTTCATACAACCTACCATTTGAATACAGTTCATGGGAAAACACACCCATGCAAAATCTTTTTGTTGAAAAAAAAATGACTTTGAATGTGATAATTTTTCCTCTTTAAGTTCCACAACCTTGTTCTTCGATAATTCATCACTTAATTATTGTCTGGCACTTATTATGAACATCCAAAACTGCTAATTAATGTTGTGTGGTAACTAAGGCTCTCTCTTCAAATTATTTATAATCCATGCTGGATCGCTTCTACATCATAGCCACAGAAAGTTAAATCCAGTTTTGGTGCTAGCCTTAGCCGTTGCCAAAACCAGTACAACTCGGTCAATGGATTCTGCAAAAGGCAGATGGAAAATATGGGCCCTCTTCAGAAACAATCCTGCCTGTAAAACCCACCTAGAAGCTATGATGCCCTGTAAAACCCACCCAGAAGCTATGATGCCCAGATATGGATATGGATATAGACATTGATACGAGGATCGACGATACGACTCTTATCACTTTTGAAAATCTTGGACACGGATACGGATGTCCTAATTTTTTTCTTTAGATCACTTTTGAATCAATGAAATTATCATTGTTTTAATCCTTTTCTAGCATTTTTTATGGCGAGAAGTAAAAATCTTAAAAGAACTATATGAAATAAAGGACTTTTTAAAGTAGGATATGTTAAACTTGTTCCTTAGACGTATCAGTGCAGTATCACATACCAATACAGGTGTTGCATTGCTCCGATATGGATACATTGGGCTCGAACAAGTACCGGGGTATCATAGCATGGAAGGAGGTCTTCCTTTGACCTAATTGTGTGAAAAATATAAAGAAAAAAAAAGAAGAAGAAGAAAAAATAGGGGGAGCCATCTAATCAAGGAAGGTACAGTTTTGAAAGCTTCAAACTTGCCAAAACATAACCATTAGGTGGGATGGGTGCATAGTTGTTAATATCATTTCGTACCTCATTTCGCTCTGGCCTGTAAAATGAAAAGTTTCGGCCGATTCGGGATTTCAGCAAAACTTTTTGGAATTACATTTCGGGAAAAATATAACATAATATATATACATATATAAGTAAAAAAAAAATAGAAAAAGTAATAAATATAGATTTAATCAATTATAGTAATTTTCTTTTGAATTATATTTTCACATATTTTGTGAAAATATAAGAAATACAAAATATATATATATATGTGTGTGTAAAAAAAAGTTAAAAAAATTAATTACGTAAAATTCCATTTTGGCCGAAAAGTCACATTTCGGCCGAAATATAGCGGAATCTTGAATTTTGGCCGAGATTAACTGACATTCAAACCTAAAAGTTTTGGCCAAAATTTCGTTTCGGCCACTTGATCGAAACGAAAAATTTCGGCCATTTCGACCTAAACGAAACGAAATTAATAACTATGGATGGGTGTCAAATTTGAGCTGATTGCAATTCATTGGGGACTAACTGGGAGTTGGGCCCCACAGGTGGACCATTCCTTGCAAAAGGAATGATCAGACCATTCCTGAGAATTCTTGTGGACCATACTATTTAACATTTATAAATTACAATTTTAGTAGAAACATGATGGTTTATCAAAATGGAAAGCAATTTATGTTATGAGACAAATACAGTGTCATTCATTATAAAGAAAAAAAAAAAGAATGAGACATTAAATTATACCTGGTGTTCAGTATCCTTTGAGTTCATTATGCAGTTCACAGTTCTTTTCTCTACTGTTGCAATGGATCTGCGCTTAACCCTGAATATTTCAGTATCAGAGTCATCGCTATATTGATTGCCAACAGGCACAACCTGAACCCCATGAGAAACTCCATGCTTTATAGTTGGACACTTGTTGTCACATGGAGAACAATGTGTGGTTTCAAATGCACTGCCCGATAAATTTTCAGAGCCCGTGCTTGGAAATATCAATTGAAGATTTCCCTACATATAAAAGAACCAAGAGGTTAGCAAAACGGAGAAAAAGTCATGAGGAGCCTCACCCGTCACCACATTCCTAACAATGCAAAGAAGCTTACATCATCCTGCAAAGAAAAGCTTTCAGCTGGACTAATAGAACAGGTGACTGATGCATTATGCGGTAGAGCAGCTGCACCAGCATCAGATTCTATAGATTGATTTCCATTACTCAGCATAGGCAGCTTGTGAGGAACACAATCCAAACCTTGTGACTGGATCTGAGTGGGATCTACAATCTGAGAGTTTTTTTCAGATTTTATTTCACAATATGGAATGTATTCATCCACTTCAGAACACGAGAACAAAGTAGGCCAAAGACATAAATAATCACTTTGTTGAATTTTCCGTTGAACCTCCTCTAATATTCCATCCTGCTGTTCAAACTCTTTGGATGCAGCTTCCATTCCTTGAAGCTCCTCGCTGACAAAGATAAGGCGGTTGTGGCCACACTGGCAGTCCTTGGCCTCATTCACTGGAATGCACAACCAGAGGCAATGGAATTGATAAGACACTATAGATAAAAGGGAGAAGCACGGCACCTTAAGACTGATGCCAAAGCAAAATATCAGATATCCATACCATGATGCAGGCATATAGGATTCATGTAACAATTGCATTTGACATATGTCACAAAACAGTCACGTTTGCAGAGGCTGCACAACATAATTCCTTGGCAACTAGGATAAAAGCTTGTGCGTGCTCCTAATTTAATAAGAGACCGGCGAGCACGATGTTGAAACCGCATTAGCTGTGCAAAAGAGACCTTTACACAGTGCTGAGAATGCAATTCTGCAGTTGAAAAAACAAGATCTTTGGATTCTGGAATTGATGACCTCTTGAAAAGAAGCATTGCTTCTCTACAGAGAAGTTCCTCATAAGGAAGGAGGGGCATCCTATTAAGAAGTCCATAAAGTTGGCTAGCCACAGAACCAGAGGGAAACCAATCACCTATAGCAAAGTTCACTGCCTCGGCACAATTGAAACCTAAAGTAGTATAAAGAGAAGTATAAGTTCCAATGAGGCACACAAAAGCGACATACGTAAACTGGCAACAATATGCTAATGTGTAACCAGAACTGACAACTTTAGAAAGAACGTTTTGGAATATTAAAAATATAAATGGAACAAGATAAGTGCTAGAAAATATTACCATGACTAAATCCAGCATGATATGCTCTAGGAAAGGTAATAATAAACTCCCCAGGTTTTTGCACAGCTTTATAGACAGGGACATCATGTTCTAACAAAATATTTGGAGGGAACATGGTGGTCTTTCCCAACAGTAAATCAAAGGCAGCACCATATCCTTTGGAGGGTAGGATTTCATGAGTGTATACATGTTTCTGAACTACCATTTCAAAGTCTGAAGCTGCATGGCCTGGAATCCCATACCAAGTTTTTGATGCCCCACAGTGATGATAATTGATGCTGCAAGGGCATGGCAAAACCAGATAACTAAATGTATTGCATCAACCAAGAACAAGGAAAACATGAAATTTCAACACAAGATGATTGATATGTACCTGTACAAAAAGTGATCTTCCACATGCCATGCAAACATACTGAATAGCATTCCAATGTAAAGCATGGGATCTGTTACTCCCTGAAATGAAACATAGAAGTTACAAGACAGCCTAAAATATAAAAATAAATATTATATATCAGATGGCTTGATCAATCATCTAAGTACCGGGATTGCATTTTTAAGCAGTCGTAAGATAGACTTGGGCAGCCGAGAAAGTTTCTGAAATCAAAACAATACACAAATTGATAGGTCAACAGAAAATATCAAACCAAAATCCCTGAAACTCAACTAGACATGTCTATCCTAGGTAGTTTGAAGAGAAAGACGCTTTAAGAGAAGACGACGTATCTCTGAAGACACTGAAGACATCTCAGATACAAATTGTGAAAAAAATAATAAATAAATTCATATTCAACTGCAAGCATGTGTTTGTGTCAGTGTGCTTGGATTCTAAAAAGTAATGTAGCCAGTGGTGATAAATGTGTTTGCCGAGATATGCAGGCTTAAGAAATTCCATGAACAAATATAGTGCTGAAATCAGTAGAGAGAGAAGGATGAGAAAATTTGATATATATTTCCAAGAGGAAGTGTCTTGGACCGAGCCCCTAAATGAAAATAGATGTTTTTTTCTAAATTTCTGAAGCAGAGTCAACTCAGCAAAGTTGACTTGGTTTTCATGCCTCACAAGTCAAGCCTGCCATAACATGGAAAAATGTAAAACACTCACCCAAGTTGGACTGTCAGCTGAGTCACTGCAACTCAGTGAAACCTACCATCGAACACTAATAGGGTCTGCCAAGTCTACCATTTAGCATATCACTTGGTCAAACCTATTTTGTAGCGTGGGAATAGGAGATAAGAAGGTGACTCCAAGACAATTTTCAAGAAGAAAACCATGTAAATTAGATGCTTAAAAATTCACTGCCTGTGATGCTCAAGAAAGAATATGAGAGGATAAAACTCTGCAGTTTCCAAAATCCAAAATGAATATTTTCTTTTATCAGTTCCAAAACCCAAGATACCGATACAGCTATCCTAAACATGATATGAAATTTCATATTCTATATTAAGATTTTTAAACGAAATATTATTTTACATCTTTACAACACTTCTAAATTAATGTTATCATTATTCACTTTCCTTTCTAACATTTTTTTATCATTAAAAAATAAGATTAAGTAATAAAACTTTAAAAAACAATGGACTTCGTACTGTAAGATAGGTTAAAATTGTACCTTATCGGGTGTAGTATCGACTACCAGCAGTAGTATCATATTCTTCTAAAATGGTTACGTTAAGCACGTAAAATTGTATTCTTCTAACATGGTTATGTGAAGCATGTAAAAGTATCCCGGTATCATAACCTACTACCCATTTACCCGTTTTGACTGAGTTAATTCACTCCTGCAATTACTTTTAGGTACTTCATACACAAATTATGACTAAAACATGCTATACCCTAAGATTTCTCTTTTTCTAAGTTATTTCTTTATATAATTTTCCATCAAAACCTATAATTTTTCACATTTCTACACATTATTTTAGGAACTTATGGGATTCAATCGAGGAGTGCAATTTGTGTTGGGCCTAATTCAAAGCCACATGGCCCAACCAGGCCAAAAGTGAAATTTGGGTTGGGCTTGTTTGGGTTCAGTTCAGGCTCAAGCCTGAATTGTGAAGTCCACATGGAACTCAGGTCTAACTAGGCTTTGACTACCTGATTTTTGTCAAGGGTAGCTGACTTATGCATGAATATGTACAGACTTATTGTAAAAGCATAGTAAATACACTACTAATATAAACAAAGTGCATACAAAATTAAATTTCATATCCTTTGAAAAGAAAACAAAAATGAAAAAATTCAGGCACCCTACCTAACCCAAGTCAGACCAATGCACTCAAGAAGGGAATTTACAATTTGGACTGGATTTTGGTTTACCAACATACAATTTAGGTCGGCCTCGGTAGAGTCAATACCGGACTCACAGTCAAGACCAATTCCCTCAAAATGGAAAAAAAAAAAAAAGAAAAAAAGAGGATATTCCTTTTTATCATATCTTTAAGACAATCATTGTCATAATCAAGAGATAAGTATGTCATGATGAGGAGAAAATCACATTCAAAACAGATTGGATGTAATTAAAACTTAAAAGAGACTGCATTCCATATTTTTCTTTCCTTTTGCATCAAGATGCATGTTATAAAAACCAGGAGATACATTAATGAAAATCAACCAAGTAACCTACTTCTCTTATCAAAGTATGCACTGTAGATTTAAAGAAACAAACAAGAAAAAGTGAGATCCAATTCGCGATAATAATGTATCGTATTCTCAAACTGATGTGGATCAGTCCACATACACTAAGGAAAATCTTGAAGATCACGCAATGGCCCAATCTTTGGCTTATCTGGAGGCATATGATCACTTGTGTGGGATGCATACCCATCTCCATAGTTATCAGAATCCTACGATTCGTATCCCAAATCCCGATTCGTATCTATGTAATGAATCCCATTTACAAATGAATCTTAGGATTCATGTATGAATCCTATGATTCAATACTCGTTTCATTGAATCTTAAGATTCAAGCGATTCGACCAAGCGAGAATGGCTATAGCCAATAAGCTAATATTAATAATCTTTTACCTTTTTTCTTTCTTTATTCTCTCTTTCTTTTATCGCTTGTATTTTTAAAATGTTATTTAGTAGTTAAAGAAACCTCGTAAGAATTTTTTACGGCTTTGATAAGGTTTTAAAAATGAATAAAGAGCATGCATTTAACTAAAGCATTCGACTGTCCATATGGTGCTTGTTTATATCTTCTTCTTTTTTTAATCTATTTTGGGTTTTTTTTTCTTTATGAACTCTTTCTTAACTTTAAGAGATATCCTACCATGTAAGATTGATGGTTTGAATTTTATTTTATTTTTATATTCTAATTTAAAGATAATAAGAAATCTATATTGATACTTTAAACTTATTCAACTATATGTAATAATATATGTCATGATGTTCTTGATATGATTGTATGATAGACTTACTTGCTATTATATTTATACTACTATAAATGGAAAAATGGATGGTTATGAACAATTACTTCTTTCCTTTTCTTTTAATTTTTAATTATTTTTCATTTTTATTAGAAAAATAAAAAAATCCTACGATTCACGATACGGTCTGCGATTCGATTCGATTCATAGGTATGAACGATTTACGATACGATTCAGATTTTAAGTTTGGATACATTTGGGCCCAAACACATTCCCTTAACTATACTCATTATGGACTGTTTTAGCAGAACAGTACCAAAGTGGACCCAATACAAGCCCTGATTTGGGCCTTAATTACTAACACCCGGTTCAACTCGCCCATGTGCGCCAGCAACGGAGCCAAAACAGGCCAAACAGGCCATGGACCTGGTCGTTCAGCCTAATGGATCTGACAAACAGCCCACAGGCTCAGCGCAGATGAGCACATGAGCAGACTTTGGCAATTCTCTTCCTTCTTTTGTTTCCATTTTCGTTCTAAGTCTTCAAATGATTGAGATTTAATACCTATGCTGTTGTAACGTACGATCAACGGTTAGGATTGTTCTTAGGGTTTAGAGCCCATAATAAGCTCATATAAATAATATTAGAATAGCCGACACACACTGGCTGTTTTTGGACATCTTGCAAAAACTCAGTCCGCAGGGGATGTGTGAATGTGAAGAAAGGCTAAGGTTTAGTTTCTGAACCCCTTATCCATCCATGTGACTTAGTGTGCTGAGTTGTTCTCTCTAATTATTCTCATTTCTTATCATTTTTTCTTGGTGTTTCTGTCTCAAACTGCTGTCACAGCAGTCTCTTCTTGAAGCATTCAGGACTGCATTAAAAATACAAAATCAAGTCTCAGAATAAATCTACTTTTACTTCTATTCTTCCCAAAAAAAAACCTAAGCACTCTATTAAATATAAGATAAAGAACTTTTATCAGAAAAATTCATAATAAGGGTAAAGATATGTGTTTAAAGAGTCAACACCTTCAAGTTCCATTTGCTTTTTCCAAGTGGATCATTAGGAGAAGATGAAAAGGCGCTCCCATCAACATCACATGCATATTCAACAGTTTCTGTCTTGCCGACTGCTATTTCATGCCAAAATTCCTCTTCCATGTACCTAGAGGGAAGACATCCAGAACTAGAGTATCTTCGAGCAAACACCTTATTCGCCATTTTCTCAAACTCGCGGAATGTATAATTTCTGAAAAGTAATGAACATTTTAAGAACTACAGATATTAATAAAGGAGTCCTATTAATCTTGTAAACAACAGCTTACCTTCCGCTCATGAAAAAGGTCACCTCATCTTGTGTATCCCACTCAGCAAGATGTAGAGGTTGCACTCTAGTCGTAAACTTAAAGCCAGCTTTCTCCTTCATCAACACAAAACCCGCAGGTACAGAAGCACTCAAAGGGGAAATAATCTTGCAAATACCTGGAAGTCGATAGTTCAATTATATGTAAATAAAAGAAAACAAAATAAAAACAGCTAGTGTAATAATGACCATTAGATCTTCAAGTAGAATTTGTAATGTTCCACTTGGATTCCTCAGAGTACAAAATGATTATGACAGTAACGATTTCAAACTGACAACTGATCAAGTTGAAAGAAAGGAAACCAAGAAAAAAAAAAGTCTTGGCACTATCAGTTCTGAAAAATTAAATTACTTGGGCATAAACACATTACCATATTTTGAAGCCACTGGAGCTATTTGCTGAAGATAAACTAATGGATCCTCAAACTCCTCCCTTGTAGGACTAAATACTGGACAATCTGGAATTTTGTCTATCCATCCCATATTATTGGTGTCGAACTTTTCAACCTTGTGTTTTGAAACACAATCCTTTGAGCTTAAAGAAGCATTAGGTCGAGAATTTCCATCAGCATTTTTATGTAATCGCATTCCACATGATGTTGAAGCTTTTAAAGCATCTCCTCCACTTCTGCTCATCATGTTAGTGACATATGCTCCTTCAGGTTTGATGCCCAACATCATCTGCTTAAGCCTTCTACGTTTCAGAATGTCTGGCCCGTTGTTGGCCTCTCTGGACAAACATAGTCTCCTTTCCACCTGTCAAATAAATGAAATGACTCACATTCTTAGTCAAATGAAAAATTGTCAAAATCACATAGACCACACATTTTATAGCAACGAAATAATTGGCTGAAAAAAGAGTTGCAATCATTAGAAATTGATATGCCCAATTGCCCATGCACAACACAGAAATCTCAAACTCCTAAATTCTAATGCAAAATTTAAAGAATCAATAGCAAGTTCTTCAAGCCCCACAAATCTCTTTTGATTAATCAAAATTCCAAAGTCGCAGCAGAGGAAGAGAAATCATGTCATACTCAGAAAGGTAAGGTGTGCTCATCTTGATAAAAGATTTGGGCCAAGGCCACCAAAACAACTGAGAATCATTGCATTCTTTCCCATCCAAGGTTAGCAAAAATTGGCACAGTGTACCAGAAGGTATTGGCATGTTATGGTAAAAGATGTCACAAATGCACTCCTCAAGTATGCCATGTTTGGCAAGTAATTGGGTGCAGAACTAGTCAAACTACAAGTTAATCTAATGTAAATTCAGCTCGTTCATGTTTGATACTGTAAAAGTTGCAGTCTCCAGTAACTATCTAGAACATTAAAATTAAAAACATTAACAAGTGAAATTATCTAACACTGCCAGAATATTTGTACATGGTGTGGCAGAGTTTGTGACTGATGAGATCTACCTAGAATGATACCTATCGACAAACTGCAGATTATGTAGACCATGGCCTAAAATCATTCTGGCAGCAGATCCAATAAATTAGACTTTTAGCCATTGTCGGCAAACAGCCATTTAAGTGTTCTTTGCCATTCGTTTGCAGGCTCTCAAATGAACAGGGGATCATCCAACCAGACAAGGTAATGGGCCAAATATGGGGTCCCATATCAATCAGTTCAAAACAAACAAGGAGAGACCTGCCACCCAATTAAGATACTTTCTTAATACGGTAGGGTTACTCTCTTTCTCTCTCTATATATATATATAGAGAGAGAGAGAGACATATAGAGAGAGAGAGAGAGTATATATATATATATATATATGGAAATATTAAAGTGAGAACTAGTTATCATCTATTATATGAGAACTTTTTGCAATTACATATATATATATATATATATATAAACAGCATTACATAATCTGCAGTTCTAGATTACACCTATGAAACTGTTCATTCTCAGTATAATGCTTTGACGGACAAAACTTAAGACTACTTTTTATGGGTCATGAGCATCATGGCAATGGAATCTTTCCATTCAAGTCTAAAACACCGAACAAGCATCCATATCCCAATTGAACTGCAGCCCTCACAGTCTGCTTTGGGAAGGAACCATAGGTCATCAAGTGAACCCGAAACGCCTCTGAGAAGGAAAAAAAAAAAAGTCATATGGCTTCTCCCCTTTCAATGCATTAAAAACAGTAAAATCATTTACATATGGACAGCAAAAGCAGGTGCAGATTCTCTCTCCAACCATGTCCCAAATGCAAGTGTCAAAGTTCTGTTGTCACCACATTATTCTCCTGATTCTATTGAAACACTCTGTAGGGACCCTACCAAGATGGTAAATCCTCCACAGTAATAATTAGAAAATTGAAAGCACCTTCACCAAATAATCTAAGACTAGTCAATACTCCAAAACAGGAACATGAAAAAAGGTTCATAAGGTTAAAAAAAAAAATCTAAAAAAGGTAAAAAAGAATTAACAGTAAAAAAATGCCCAATCACAATGTCACACAAGCTTACATTCCTTTAATCCAACACTAACATGATTTTACACCCCCACCCACCAAAAAAAAAAAAAAATATATATATATATAAACAAACAATTTAAAAAAAATATGGGATTTTTCTCTCTCTCTCTCTCTCTCTCGTACATAAAGATCGAAGCTTTTACACGTGAGGTGAAATAACTGATCAAAAATTCAAAATCGTAACTTTTACATGAATCAGAGACTCATCGATCATGAAGTTAATCATCATTTCTACAAATCGTTTTGCATTCAAAAAAAGCGATTCAAAGATCTCTTCAGATTAAAGACACCGAAGAAAATCCTTCCAAATCAAGAAATCAACAAAATCTCTAGTTGTATGAAGAAAAAAAATACAAATTCCTAGATCCATATTAAAAATGAAAAAAAAAAAAAAAAAACTTGAGATATTCAGATTGTAGAGAGAGAGAGAGAGAGGGAGAGAGAGGAAAGTAGCAATCGATTCCTGCAACCTACCATTTCATTCCGAACGAAGCCTTTCGTAACCTCCGCCGGTCCTATGATCGGACGGAAAACGCCTAGATCCTTCGAAACCGGGACCCTAGAAGCCGATTTCTACCGCCGGAGATGGAAGAAACGCCTTCTTCGACTAGATGAGACGCCACATTACCGTCCGGAGAGGAACTCCGGCGGTTCCAGAGGCCGAGATTCGGCAGTTTCTTTATGAAGGTGGATGGGTTTCGACGGAAAAATAGAAGATTTCTTCGAATGAAATGAGGGAGAAAGGAGGAAATTTGATGGAAAATAGGGTTTCCGGCGATTGTGCGAGGTTTTCCGTCTAGAAAAAGGAGGTTTCCCGGGCGAAGAAAGCAGATAAAAGCAGGAAAACCACCCGGGAGAGAGAGGCTTTAGAAAAAGCTGAATTATGGAAAAGAGAGGAAGATATATACACAAATAAATTAAAGGATTTGCAAATGACCCCCTCTTTTTGTTGTCTTTGTTTTCAAATAACGTCCATGTGAATAGATAATTGTAAAGCACTCCTTTTAGTTGAAATAGTCAAAAACCCCAATAACCTTTGGTAAATCTGTAAGTAATTCTCGGCAATAAGTGAGAATTCTGTAAGAAATTCACAAATCTAAAAGCTCTTTACTCTTCTTTGAACTTACTACTCCTTTTGAAGAGTGATTTTTCACTAAAGATTTTACATTGATATCAATGAATATCGATATATAAATATATATATATATATAGCGAGAGAGAGCAAGACTCTCCTAAGCTCAAATTTAATCTTCCTTTCAATAAAGTAAAACTCTATCATCTTCATGTGGTTTAATGGTTAATAGGTCCACAAATGAATTCAACAGTCCAGTAAATTCGAATTTGATCGCAAGTTGATGGATATGTGCAATTTAGAGGGGTCATGTATTTGGTCCATTTGGATGGACCAAAGGTGACCCCCACAAGCATGAGTTTACGAGATTTTATCCTAAGCTTGAGCCTAAAAGAACTTTGTTCATATATATATATATATATGGGTCAGCTCTCCTAAGCTTAAAGCTTAGCTTATCATAAGCTGAAACAGTGCTGGTCCCACAAATCAAAGTGGATTATAGTTATTTTTTACATGATGATTATCTCCAAAATCAAGATAAATCAAATCAGAATTGGATTTTTCAATTCTATCATGCAAAAAACAGTTATAATCAACTTTAATTTGAGGGACCAGCAATATTCCAACTTATGATCAGCTAAGCTTCAGTTTATGAGAGTCCATAAATAGGAGAAAAATTAGTTTTCATGCGCAAATGTGCAGAGTGAGGGTTTCAAAATACCATGAGAGAGATAGGACTTGTAAAAACCTTAGAGATTTTTAAGAATTTACAATTGCCAAATAAGAATTTTTCACAATTTTATTGAAAGCGAAAAGTATTTTCCTTGCCCACCTTGTTGCCAAATATGACCCTTTTTATTTTGTAAAAGGTGAAAACTTTTAAAATAAAATATGGCCTAACCATTTTTGTTTTTCCATCAATAAATGACTATGGACTCATAGTAAATTCAAATGTTTAGAGTGGGCCCCACTTAAAATAGTTCATTTATTTTTGAATAGTTGTTTGAGTTTTTCAATCCTATTAAGAAAATAAGAGTATTTTCACCGTGGTGGGATTTACTTAACAAGTGTAAGAGAAAAGAAAATATTATCCAAATTGGATAAGCATTAAAATAATTAATATATATATAAGGAGTGATTTACAAATAATAGAAAAGGGTGTGTGTATTCACAAAATGAAACATGAATATAGAATGAGAAGGAGTATGGAAACTGAGATGTGGTAGTTATAAGGTGGTTCAACCAAACGCCAAATGACTGAAATATTAAAGCACCCTCACCAAGAAGAAATCCCCAAAATACCAAAATCTTGGTAAAATTATCTTTTAGATTGCTCCAATTTTATTTTATGGAAGAGATATTTGCTTTAAGGGCCATTTGGGTGTGGAGAAAAGATTGACAAAATGTGTGATTTCAAATTGTTTTCTTTTACCCATTTGCACTCCATCCAAGTGGATCCTAATGTTTATTTTAATTTTGTTAACTGTTTTTACTGATAACATACCAATGAAATTCAAAGGAACAAATATGAAAAATAAGAGGAATAAATAATGAAAAAAGAACTACCATCCATTTGATAAGTTGTGAGAGTAGTTTGTGTGGAACCAATTTATGGAGTTAGAAGGGAAATTACCCGTTATCGTTAATAACGGGTAATTCGTGATCGATTGACTCTTATATTAATTTAAGCATCTTTACGTATATTTCCATAATATGATTCACCAACAATGAACCCTAGTATACACTACTTTAAAACTTGACACTTGACACTGCTCACCTTGACTTGGTTGATTCCAAGATTTCCATAAATATAACTAGAATCTTGATTTTATATGTTAGATAGCAACAGATTCCTAAAACCGACGTCTTCAAGACTTAACCCAAAAAAAAAAAAAAAAAAAAAAAAAAAAAAAAAAAAAAAAAAAAAAAATTTGGCTTGACTCAGTCAAAATTTTACAATCATTTGAAAATACTTTTATTTGTATTCGTTGACACACCGTGTCATCCTTTACATGGCTTGTGTTGACTAGGTGAAATTTTAGTTGTCTTAAAAAATGACCAAAACTGGGTTTGTAGACAGAGAGCTACCCCAAAGGCAATTTGGATCATTTCTATTGATGGGTCTTCTGATTTAGAATATCTTAACCATTGAAATTGCAGTCACCCAAACAGGCAATTAAGACTTTTTCTTGGAGCCTTGATAGTCTCTATCTAATGGTTTTATTTGGAGAAATCCTAAGTTAAAAGAGTAGAAGTACGAAGTAAAACCGTCTGGATAAAATCAAAGATGCTCAAAATAAGCACCTTTTCCATATATGTGTTAATAGCATTTTTAATTAAACAACTAACTTCTATTATGATAAAATGTGAAAATATCGTGTACATTCAAAGGTGTTCATTTTCAAGAGGCTCGAAATTTTCAATAGGCGAGCCACTCCAAACTTCCGCTCACGTGATCTAAGATTTCTCCAGACTCTTTGATAATTTACTAGTACAGTGAATTTAAGATAAAAAAAATCTAATTCAAAATAGCAACAAAGAAGAAAAGGGTCAAATACTCAAAAGTAAAATTGCTAAAAGTAAATTTACTAGACACACACTCTCTCTCTCTCTCTCTCTCCTTCTTCCTTCACTTCACCTAACAATAAATTTACTAGAAATGCTTGCAAGCATATGCAAAAATAACTAGACTAAGTGCATGTTTGGCATCTCTATTTCAAGCCTCTATTTCTCTGAATGTCTAAATTAAACAGAAGTTTGAACAATTAGAGCGTTTGGTACAAGATTCTAAACTCTGTCCAGTTTAGACATTTAGAGGCAAATTCTCTAAAATCCAAATGCTCCAAAAGTGGGCAGATGAGAAATAGAGCTTTTGAGTCTTAAAATATAGAGGCGAGGTCTTTAAAATAGATTCATGCGTTACCAAACGCGTTTTTTTTTATTCTAGCCTCTTTTTTTTATGGCTCTTTTTTTAATGGCTCTATTTTAGATGGATCTATAAAAAAAAGAGTAGAGATACCAAACAAGCCCTAAATTACACTGACAGAGAGGCCTTGAATCATGAATAGCAGGAATGGATTTGCTCTTCTAAGTGTTACTTTTTTCCTTTTGTTTCAACTTGTCTCCCACGAAATTTCAAATGATAGTTCAAATAATTTAGGATTATGATTTGTATCTGAAGGCTGTAAGTTCGAAACTGCACTACCACACTGATATTATAGGAGAATTTATTCAGCTTTTTTTTTGAGTCCGGAGAAATTAATCCAACACATAGGATTGAGAATTCTCCGAGAACAAAAGAAAAAAAAAAACCACTCTCCCAACGCGCTTACATGACTCGACTCGCAATCACCGACCACCAATCGTTTCCCCAACCCCTACCCCCACCCCTACTTTTACGTGTTGGAAAGGAAGCAAAAGAATAACTAGCGCGCAAGACCGGCTATGATTGGTGGGTTTCCTGGTTCGCCTATTTGGCGCGACTGGTTGGTTGTTTGGTGATTACTTTCGGTTCGTCCAATCATTTCTACTACTTACTTGACCCACCCACTGCCAACTGCCAACCCATATAGACTATCAATTTTATAAATGGATGGTTGGATTGGAAAGGTTTTGTGGAAAGTACTGAAATAGTCTAAGAAAGTTTAATTACTTGACCGATTTGGTCCCACTAGTCCTAGCTGCTAATTAATTTTGTTTTTGATCATCAAATCATACTAAAGTTTGGGTCATGTGTGGAAACAGTGAGCTATATATATCTGATTGACCATTTAATTAACATGCAGATGAGTGGTGGTTCTATTGGGCATTAAAAGGTGGATTGAACTCTAATGTAGTCCAGCAGCATGGACAACTATTTGCATGTATACCATGACAAAGAACAATTGTGAGCCTTTAATATGTTTTTAATTAATAAGTATTACTTGCATTCTTGTAAAGGCTAATTTTTCATTGTTGGTTCCAAGTCCAGATAAAGAATGAGGGTTGTAATACATAGGTTGAGGTAGCTAGCGTAAAATTTTGTTACAACCGGAACATAAATTCTAACAAGAAATGGAATTCATATAGCTGGCCCCAACCTTTTTGGAACAAGGCTTTGATGATGATGATTTACATTCTTGGATACTAATGGTCAATGTGCATTTGATTTTAGGATGTATTTATCAAAAATCAATGATGTGTCTCATCATCTCAATGGACTAAAAATGTACTACTCACTGCTTGTTTGTTTGTATGGAATTGAACACCTAAAAATTTATGGACGTCAAATGGACTCCAACAAATTAAGGAGGATATAAATACATAGGGCTCGATTTATGGTTAGGTATTCATTTTTCATTATTATATATTAAGCTAGATGATTTTTAGATAATTTGGACCACTTGATTTGATTTTTACCATAACTGAAATATAACTTCTCACTTCTTATGAATACTGCCCACTTCTTATAACTATCCATTACGTTTTCTTTTCTTCTTTTAATTTCTGCAAAATTACATTTTGCCCGCATCTCCTATTCCATTTCTACATATACTTTTTTTTACCTCACTTCTCATATTCCCTTTTGACTCTCCCTACTTTCAATTCTGAGAATAGGTACCGTCATATTATTTTCTCTTTATAAAAATTCATTGCTATGCTTGAATATTTTATTTGCATTGTATGAGTGAATAATTGAATTGCATTGTATGTATGTACCCGTGTGCTAGTTATAATATATTCAGCTAGAAGGTTTTGGATTCAATGTTGACTATCGATTATAATTTTGACTGACAGTTATGCTTTTTTTCTCAAATGTTCCACATCTCTCTCCACTACTCATGCAACTACCCACTATTTTTTTTTTTTTTTTTTATCAAACCACTCATGGTTCAGTTGTTTTTTTATGTAACTATTCCCTTTCTACCCCAATTTCTCTATTTCTATTTTATGCAACTAGTCATGTGGAAATAGGTATTTTTTTTAATATATGATTATTTATTTTGCATTGCAAGGAGATACTGTGCTTAGGACGGGTTATTGGGCTAGTATTAATTAAAGATGAGCTAATTTGATTATTATTTTTTTACTCTTCACTTTTAACCAATTTTAGACATACATTTCCGAAACAGATGTCAGGGCCTGTTTGTGGTGGGATTTTGAGAATTCCCACCATGGGGTGTTATGAATTCCTCGACTGCTATTTCCCATTTGATTTTACAAATACTCTCATTAGAAGTCCACAAAAATTTCGCCGATCCGTAAAACCGATCCGATCCGCGGATTTTTAACCGAACCGAAGATAAACGAACTGATGACAGATTGAAGATCTTGTAATCCATTAACAACGGATCGGTGACGGATTTCACCCTTAATCCACAGATTCAATCCGATCCAATTCATTGACATTAAATATAAATAAAAAAAAACTTAAGGGGTTTTAATATAAGTTAAGAAGTCTAAATATAAAAGAAGAAAAAACTTTAAGGGTCAAAATGTAATTCACTTTTATATATAAGTATAACAAATGAAACCCTATACCAAATTTCACCCTAGTCTTGATAGTATGCTTGATTTCTTTCTTTAACATTTGATTCAACGGATTGAACGGATTAAACCGATCCGGTCCTCTATGGATCGGATCAGTTTGGTTCTTAACAGCCATGGATTGGTAACGAAATTCAAATCCATCAATCCATAGGTAACGGATTGGTGATGGATTTGGTTTAATCCGCACCAATCCGATCTATGTACACCCTTAACTCTACTACATAAGAGAATTTTGAAAACAATAATTTAAAAAATCCTACCAACCAAACATAGGCTTATTCTTGGTATCTTGTCATTCCTGACAGGAAATTTGAGAATTCTCCAAACATATAAAATTCTCATCAGAAAAACCTCAAAACAAACGGGCCTCTTAAATGCGTTAACACCCTGGATTGAAAAAGGATAATAATGACAAGACCATGGTCGGCTTTCCATCAACGTTTGTAATGGTCACCATTGAAAATGCTCTACCAACTCATGTCCAGTTGGGGTACTGAAAATTCCCACGTCTCACTCCAATACAAATGCCAAAAAAAGAGGAGGTGCCGACTTTTTTTCCTAACCAGCAGCCAACCCAATCACTCATGTCCATGTATTATCTTTTCCTTTTCCTTTTCCTTTCTCCCTTTTTCATATCTGGCAGATAAGATTCTCCCTGCATGAATTAGACACCGTAGTCACAGATCCCTTTTCTTTTCAATCTCTACTTTTCTCTACCTCTGAGATTTCAGAACAGGTGGATTCCAAGGAAATCAACGATTAGTATATATTCATGGGTCAAAAGGGGGAAAAGGCATATTGAATATTGTACTTTGGGTCTTAGATTGCCATATCTCCATTCGTTTAGGAGGGAGATTTTTCCTTGGTTTTGACTCTGATATGGATGTTGATGGTCTTTGGTTTATAGACAAAGTCAGCCCATATGTGTTTTTTTTTTTTTTTGGGTTGTAGCCAGTAGTTTCATTGAGACCTCGTGAGTCATTGAGTTGACGAGAACAAGTGGAATCCTATTTCTGTCTTGTATAAAGATTTTTGTAAGATTTGTTCAGTTTCCTGAAAATGACTTTGGAAGCTCTACTGTAGTTATTAAAGGTAAATTTAAATAGCCTTCTCTTCAAAATATAGTCTCAAGAAAACATCAGGATAGGTTCAGATTTGTACTTTTATTGAGATATTATTGGAAAATCTTCCGAAAGAATAAATAAATAAAAGCTACCGTTAAAAATATTTTTACATACCAAATTTTAAATTTTTTATTAATAAGTCTTTTACATTTTTTGTATTTTTAGTAACTTCTCTTAGTCTTCTTTACCAGATTTAAGGAGAGGAAGATTAGATTTATACAATATCGAGGCCCAAGATAACATGGTATATGAAGAACTCTCGTGCTACTAACATGACACCTCAAGCGCTCGTCTTTTCAGTTGCTTAATAATTTTTTTTCCTTAAACATGTGTTAAGTAGGTTTTCTTTCAATAAATTAATCTCCCCAAAAAGTAGTTATATTTTTCTCTTTAACATGTGTGCGCCCTCTTGCCATTTTATGTTCTACTCACTTTAAGTTATTTTTATAACAAATTAGCCTGTGTACATATATGGGACGCTCTTGGTCTTATGTCTTTAGTCAATAGTCCACCAAATCAAGGTCGCATGGAGCCTCAACAAACTACATGGATAGAGAAAGATGAGCGAGAAAGATTTCAATTCCTATTTATTAGCTTTTCTTCGGCTTTCTTTATATGATCAATAAGTTTAACCCCGTGGTAAGCATGAGGATATTCACTCACCATAATTTTTTTTTAAAAATGTAAAAAGATAAATATATACATGTATTGGATATAAGTTTAATAGAGCAATCAAAGTTCAAACACAATCATCACGTTAAAAGATTTCCACCTAGAAGGCGCCAAATTAATTTATTGACAATGACAATGGATATTTAGAAAGTGAGAAAAGAAGAAAAATTAGATTAAAAAAAAAAACTTTTGTTATATTATATAATAACATGACTTGAACCAATGATTCCACTTGAACTTGAACAATATTCCTAACAAACAATTAAATGAGTTGAGCATGTGTGTATATGCATGACACAAACTCACAACCTTGAGTTGCTCCCATAGTTCCATAATTGAACTCACCACCACCCGTAATATAATCTCACATTGTGGTCCACATATGATCCCTTAAGTTGCAAAAACATGGACAGGTCTTCATGCTTTGATAAGTTTTTTTCACAGTAATAACATACATGTATGAGTGTCATATGAGCCAATTTAAGATAAAAGTTTGATGTTATATGAGTACTTTGGTGAAGATGACCTGTCACATGTCGCACGAGTTGTGGGTGTAACCCATTTGACAAAAGAATTTCAAACCCACGTTTGATGAAGAACGCCGACCCTATTCATTGAAAACTTTAAACCGAAATATGAGTGCAGAATTTAGTTTGATAGGTTATAACAAACATATTATGATGCATATTTGTTACATCCCGACCCGAACTAATCTTGATTAAGGCTAATTAATCGAGATTAATGTTGATTAAGCATAGATAATCTAGTTAATCAAGGTTAATGACCAAAGATGGACAAACTAGTCTCAATTGATGCATTAAGCATAGTGAAGTGAAATTGAATTGAATAAAGTGAGTTTAGACTCAAACAAGGTAAATTAAGGACTTTTTCGTAAATATGGATTTTCATGTATTTCGTCAAATACGAAAATTCATGATACCAACGTGCGTATTTCGGAGAGTACGTCAACTTTCATAATAAACACGATTCCATTTTACCTCAAATGGACCAAGTGAGGAGTCATTTGACTCTAAATGTAAATAAGCTTAAAAAGAGGGAGTTTTGGTGTGAGAAGTGTATTTATTAGAATGAAATTAATGGAATGAGTTCATTTCTCATTCCATTCCAAGAGAAACCTAGGCTCTCCATTTCTCATTTTCTCTTCCATTTATTTTCATCAAGAGTGAGAGTTAGGAGTGATTGAAGTGGATTTTGGAGAGAAGGGCTTCATCTTCATCTTCTTCCTCAAGTGTTTCCACCATTGTTGAAGTGATAAAACTTGGAAGAGGGCTCTAAACCTCTTTGCTTTGGACCACAAGTAAGTGATTAAGTGTTTCATAGGATTTCCAAGTCATATTAGTGGCTTTGTGATGATTTCTAGCACCAATGACTCATGGGAGTTCATTTGGATGTTTTTATTGATTAGGGTTTGAAATTGGGGATTTTGGTCTCAAGCCAACCTAAGTAAAAGAGGGTTTTTGGCAATTAGCTCCAAGAGAGGCAAGTATAAACATCCCTTGTGATTAGTGTTAATTATTGTAGAAGCTCATTGAGTTTCTATGTGTTTTTATGGAATTTTCATTGAGTTTTGAGATTATTATGGATTTAATGATGTGATTAATGGATGTTTAGAAGTGTTAAGAAGTGTTATTGTAAATAAGTGATGTATGAGAGGAGGAACATGAGGTTCCCATTTTTGCCTTGCAGGTTATAGAAATGTGATTAAGAAAGGAGAGGAGAAGAAGAAAGAACTGAACAGAATTCGGATTGAAATTCTGGACAGTTCGCTCGAGCGAACCCGAGCGAACTAGAGGTTCGCTCGAGCGACCTAGGTTCTGTCTGAACGAAATGAAGTTCTGAAGAGTTCGCTCGAGCGAACATAGTTCTGTGTGGGTTCGCTCGAGCGAACAGTGGGTCCGCTCGAGCGAACCTGATACTGGCCCAGCGATGTCAGTTAGTGAGTGAATTTTGGGTTTCGGATTTTTACGAGAATTTGAGGTACGTCTCGTGAGTATAAATGCATTCCCGATTAGCTTTAAGACTAATCATGGGTTAAACTAAATTATTGAGAATTAATGGTGTTTTAAGAAGCTTCCTTGAGCTAACCATAATTGATTATGGCCTAAGCTCCATGGGTGATAATTACGGGGACTAGAAATGCATATACTAAATGTACAAATGTGATGTCCATCGTGAATAACACGTGCATTTGGAAACTAATGGTTACACTCGAATGGTTGTTTAGGATTGAGATAGGATTGAGTAAAACCATACGTGGTTAATAATCTTCTCATTGTGTCATTGTGATTCAATCTAATGAGATTGATATTATTGTCATTCCTTTCTTTTGTCATGAAAGGAATCATTGAGTTGAACTAGATCCATGAAAGGATTTCTTACTGAATGTTATTGATCATTGAGTTTGGCACTACCTAACTATTGTATTAGAACTCTAAGTGAGTTCAATGTATAATGAATGACTAATCCTGCTGCAGTAGATGGATATTGGGGTGTTCCGGAGTTCCGTGGTGATGCTAGTTGTCCCTGGCCCGGACACTAGTAAGTCTCACCAAATTCCGATCGTATCTTCGGATATTGATTGATGTCTTTCATTGGAAGATGAATCCTCCCTTTAAGAGAAGATGGTAAATAATAATCCTTCCTTTGAGGGAAGATGGAAATGAAATGAATGAAATGTAATGCAATGAATGCTATGGTAGTTGTCAATTCGTACATGTATATTGACTGTCATTGTCTCTTATTGGGGTGTTCCGGAGCTCCGTGGTGATGCGGACACTAGTAAGTCTCTGGCCCGGACACTAGTAAGTCTCACCAAATTCCGATCGTATCTTCGGATATTGATTGATGCCTTTCATTGGAAGATGAATCCTCCCTTTAAGAGAAGATGGTAAATAATAATCCTTCCTTTGAGGGAAGATGGAAATGAAATGAATGAAATGTAATGCAATGAATGCTATGGTAGTTGTCAATTCGTACATGTATATTGACTGTCATTGTCTCTTATTGTTATTGTAGAATTGTCTAGATTTCTCTAGCATGGAATATGTTATTAATGCAATATGAATGTATTAATATACTATTGCAATAATTGTTTATACATTGTTGAACCGTCGTGTTCATTAGTGTTATTGATGGCATTACAGGCCCGATTGCCCCTGCCGGTGTTGCAGCGCCCCCGGTGCCAGCGGAAGAGACCGCTCCGGTTCCTCCAGGAGGATTGATTGAGTGGAACCGGTGGGATACCATTTGACTTGGTATCCGAGTGCGATTGGAACTTTTGATGAACATTTTGAGAAAGGTTTTGAGGACTGTTTATAAATTCATTTTGGGAATGTAATTAACATTTTGGAAATGTAATTAATGGTTGGCTGCATAGTATTTTTGAATATGCAGCGTTTGACAAATGTATATTGGAAATGATACATGTATAAGAACTGTATTTTGCATACATGTAAATTGTGTATTGGTATTGTCAAATATAATTGTTTCCACAAAAGTTTTGTATTTGACAGGTACTTGAGATTGATATCCCTTGTGGATCTCGTTTTAACTTCGGTTAATTCGGGGTTTACGGGAGTAAGTATGCTGATCACGGCTCGGGTTTGCCGGGTCTCGGGCCCGGGTCGTGACAATATTATATTTATTAATTAATTATAGGAAATTCATAAAATGAGCATTTCATGACTAAGTTCATCCTATTTTAGGAGTGTCATAAATTTGTTGTGGTGAGACAAAATCATATGGATACACATGATTTATAGATGACGCCACAACAATAAATAAAAATACATCTTTCCTTCTCTTTTGCATTCATTAATGCATGTACAAATACTTCTAAAGTTGTGAGATAACAAATAAATTAAATATATATATCGCAGAATTATTGAGATATTGGAAGAAAACTAAAAATAAGGTAATTATTATTTTTGAGGATTATAGGTTGAAAGTTAGAATTTGGCCAATTAAAATCTTTTTTTGCGTTTATGTTTTATCGTTTTATGAGATATGAAAGTTGCATAAAACATGTTTAGATCTCATTTGGGGTTTTTTTTATTGAATTTTGCAATGTTTTAATTTTCAACAGAAAACGAAACCTAAATTCACCATTAGCTTTGAAAACCGTGGAAATGAAATAATATGTTATAGAATTTTTTGCATTTAATTTTTTATTATATTTGTTGGATTTTTTAAGATTATTATATTTGTTTCATTTATATATGGGTGGTTCTGAAAATCTCATGGTTTTGAATAAGTTTATGTGATTTTTATTATTTTTATTTTTGTCACTTTTGTTTATTATGTTTGCTACTTTGACATAGTTGTGTTACTGAATTGATAATTAATGTATTATCATTTTTTCTATTTTATTTAGAAAAAGAAATCATGATTAATCCTTATGGTTACTTTCATGATTTTAGTGACAAGTTATTAACACTATATAAGATGCCTAGATCTTACAGATAAATAGTTATACTTATGAAAAAAAAAAAAGTTATAAAGTTTTAACCTTCAAAGATTAAGGATGTTACTATTTTAAAGAGGTTTAAAATATTAATAAAATATGTTTTAATATGTTGGACTTAGTCGAAAAGAAATTATCATAAAATAAGCGTATTCTGTATACGTACTAATATCAGTCTTTAAAGATTATGAAAAGTGTTTTAATAGATATTTAAAAACGGTTAAAGAGTTAGTATTTCATCTTAATTTTAAGCAATGAATGAAAGTATTTTAAAAGATTATGAATGGTGGTTAAAGAGGTGGTGATTTAAAATTATAAAATAATGATATGGGCTCCACTATTGAGAGGGAACATTCAAACTTGAATTGAAAACCTTCGTCGATACTATATGATAATAGGTTGTTTAAATAAACAACAGCTTTGTTATTATTATTATTATTTCTTTTGGCTAAAGTTTACATCTGAGGATTTACCGTGCTCATTTTTCGTGATAGCTTCATTGGTTTCTACTGAAAGAATTGAAAGAAGACACAAATGAGGAATTACAGCTGCATCATCACCATCATTATAGCTTCATTGGTTTCTACTGTGCTCATTCTCCATTTTTTCTCTTCTTCATGTATGAGATCAAGTCTAATGCCCTCTTTCATTCATGCTCGGATTTCAATCTAGCCTAAATTCCAAAAATTCCATGTTCAATATAACCTAAATTCCTAAAATTCTATGCTCAGTCAAAATTCTAGTTCTCTTTTTTATTCATGCTAATTCTTTGCATTCCAAAAACTATGTTCAATCTGTATTCTAATTCCCTATTTTATTCATGCTAATTCTTTAAATTCCAAAAACTTTACTGGGATTCTTGAAAAAAAAAAAAAAACCATTTGGTTGATCCAACAGTGGATCCGATGGATATCGGTTGCTAGAGCATATTACACCTGTAGGGAACATTCATTGACCTGTATAAATATCTTAGTTAGGAAATACAATTGTAATATCACCCCACTTAAGGGGATTGGATTTATTGTAATTAAGAAAAGTGAATCCTGTATCGTTTTGACAAGGTTTTCTATTATGGATGTCATTAAGTTTTCTAATTTTGAATCGATATCTTTGTTCTACTCTATAAATAGCCATTTGGTCAGAAGATGTAGTCCCTAAATTTCTACTATTTCTAAACAGCTTTTTCATGAGAACATTCAAACTTGAATTGAAAACCTTCATCGATATTATATGGCTTTGTTATTATTATTATTTCTTTGGGCTAAATTTCATTACTAGTCTATATTGGAGTGGGGAAAGTTTTCTCGTACACTCTAATTGTCATGCCATGTTTTGGTATGAGGGCCAAACTTACACTCATCAACCTTCAGTACTCATCGTTGGATTGAATGAAGAGCTAAGATTATATGAGGAGGCTGATTTTTTGGCTAATTTGCCGTAGATTTGAGGTAGCTCGCTATTGGGCCATCACTGGGTTGATACGGATTTTGTTGATGTTATCTCTAAATAGATATGTAAAATGGGGAGTGATATATAAACCTCGTTTCGTTTTATTTAGTCGTGTCCCAGTTCGCATGGCCCGCCATGATGCACACCAGTTAGGGATCAGGAAGGAATGAGAATGCTATGGAGTGAATCATCCTGACCCTCCATTTCAATTATTTTATAAGTACAAATTTTCTTATTTAAGAGCATTTTACTAATGAAGATGAGGGCATGATTTTGAATGAGACTTTAATTAGGAGGCATCAACGGACAATCAAAAAACGCAGTTGCTTTTTTGGAATTAATAAAAGATGCCAATTCCAAAAAAAATGATGATGATATATATATATATATATATATATGGTTTATGCTTTTACAACAATCCTTCTCTGATAAGAGGCCTTCAATGGAGAGAAAAGCTTAAGAAAAAAAAAAAGAGGATAATTCATGGTACAAAACCATTGATTTGGAGGCATGCACAAGTACAACCGCAACACAACACAAAAAAATGGTCAACCTGGCAATATTAGTGATATTTCGAAATATCATAATAATATTGAAAATTATACTTGAGACGGCGTTTTCCTCCATAAATATTAGGGGAAATTGGATGGAGGTCACTGAACATTTGATTTTTTGGCCTTACATCCATACTTTCTTTTCATAGTGTCGTAAGTCCTTCTTCCAAATTTATCTGAGTTTTGAACAACTTTTCTGATTTGCGAATAAATTTATCTGAGTCTAGACTAACACAACTTTATCTGAGTCTAGACCAACACAAATTTGCTGGCATACGGACTAAGGGGATGCTGGGCATCATAGTTGATCACGCGCAAAAGCTCAGCCGTCCTCTTTCCCTTTTCTATCTTGTTCTTGTAGCTTGGCTTGAATTAAGCCAACTTCTCTCCTATCTCTTTCCCTATCTGCCACTTGTAAAGATCATGGGAGAAAAGGCCATGTGCTTTTGATCATGCAAACCGAGACGAGTGATGAAATGGAACTTTACAACCCTTGAGATCAGTACTTGGAACTCTACAAAACAAAGAACCTAGACTACTTCTCTCTTATCCGACTCCAACGAGTCTATGTGGCCCATCAGAGATCTCCTCTACAACTCTTCTCATCTTCTCCGGAGAGTTATTGGACAGATCAAAACCAAGAAGCACTGAGTCGAACCAGTTTCTCTCCAATCGATCGATGAAAACTTTAGGGTTTTACATAGCGCCAGACAGAGGGGGAGAATGAAAGATTTAAAATTTTGAAATGCAAATTTTTATGCCTAAAAAGCTAAAATGTCAAATCAGTTTGAAAATGTCTGATGTAGCATATATAGGGACCGCTCGCCAAACTATGTACAGCTGGATGGACCATAGGCCTTAGAGGAAAAGTCGTTGGACTGGATGCCTTACAATACCAATATGAGGAATCTCTCATAATTTACCCTAAATATTACTAGTAAAGCATGCCCATGCTAAGCTCGGGCCCAGAAATAAAAACACGTCCAATTTGTTGCTATTTTATGAGATATTAATTAATGAGAAAATAAATATAAAACAAACAAATATCAAAATAATTATAAAACAAACAAATATACTATTTATTACGATTCGAAGTATGGCCCAGCCCGACATTTATACAAAGTAAATATTACTTTTTATATAAATGATTATCAAACTTCAAGTCTTATGTAAATTAACATTTGCAAATTTGCAAGTGGCCGTCTTTAGGAATTAGGATATGAGGCCCACTTTAAAAAAGTTTATTGTATGTGGAGCCCATATGTATAAATCACTAACAAGTATCACTTTTAAAAATCACAAACATTAAGAATTTTTTAACCTTAATTGATATATTAAAATTCTAAATCGACCTAAAGAATTCTCATTTTCACTTGGTTGGATAGAGTTATTGAGCAAGGTTGATTTTTTCATCTGCACTCTTTAATCACCTATCCATAATAGATATATATTAAAATTTGAATTCACATAAAGAAGCTTAACAAAAGTAGACAATGAATTGATTGATAGAGCTTATCTCTTGAAATTGATTTGAGATCCAATTTCTCAAATTGATTTGAGATTAGAGTCCAATTTTGCAATCGATTCGCAAATTGGACTCCAATTTCAAAATCGATGCCTACGTCTATAATATATTATATAATGCTATTTCCGAAAAGTCATTAGAAAATGAAACTACTCACAAGAAACTTGCAATAAATCTGAAGTAAAAAGGAAAAAAAAAAAGGAAATTTTCACCATATTCAAATGGAATCTAACCACACAGGTCCTCCAATTATATTTTCTAAATTCTCCACTCTATAGCTATTCATCCTTCTTACCCAAATACAGTTTTATAAATAACTAAATATAACACTTGGGCTAAAAGTGAAAAGTCTCATTTTCTTTAGTATGATCAAAGGTGAAGATTATTCTTTTTTACATATTTTTTTACAAAATATATGGATCAGATCACGATCTTATAATAAGAACAAGAGATTTTTCTCGATCAATCCCTTTGCTCTCATTCTTTGAAAATCAAAAAGATCCTTTTTTTTATCTTGAGTTTTTTTTTTTTTTTTCATTTGGAATCTGGATTCTTTTACTTAGGGCTTGTTTGGCATCTCCACTCTTTTTTGGATAGACCCATCAAAATAGACCCATGAAAAAAGTCATAAAAAAAGAGGCTAGAATTAAAATGAGTGTTTAGTAATGCAAGGATCTATGTTAAATAGAATTTTTCATATCCATGGTTGAAAGGTTTTCACAAATATCTCAAGATTCATAAGATACCAAGCTTTGAAAATTGACCCTATGGCTGTATTCAGCCTTTCAAAGAGATTTAACGGTTTGAATATTGTATTTGGAGCCCACATATTCCAAAAAATACTATCAAATGACTCTATTTTTTGCTCATATCTCGATATTGGTAATTATCCAACGGCTGAAATTTGTTTCCATAGCTAGGCTTGTTCTTAAGAACAATCTCAACGGTCTGGATCTTGATTTACTATCCCAGAAATAATTTAAAAAAAAAAAGAAAAACAATAATGCTCATGAACAAACCCAAAATTGGGTATGATACATCAATGGCTGGTATTCCCTTGCAAATATCTTGACGCACACAAGGTATCAAGCCATAAAATTGACCACATAGGTATGTTCAGCCTTCCAAAGGGATCTCATGGTTTAGATCTTGTGTTTTGGGGCCCACAGATTTCAGAAAATTGTATTGAATTACTATTTTTTTCACATATCTCAAGATTAGTGATGATCCAACGACTGAAATTTGGTTCCATAGCTATGTTTGATCTTGTGAACATTTACAACGGTTTGGATCTTGATTTAGACTCTCTGATTAAAAAAAATATAGATTGGGGCATTATGGGTTGAAATCACTATTCACGTGCCTCTTTTTTTCTTTTCCCTCTACTTTTCATGCCACTCATTTTGGAGGCACGTGGTTATAAGATGCATTGCCTCCACTTCTCTACATTGGGTAGAGGCATTAATACACTGTCAAATGCTTCTATTCTCCAAGTCCCTACCCGCTTTAGAGATTCAGAGAATTAAAAGCAAGATATAGTGATACCAAACAGGGGTTTATAAATAGTTGTATTAGCTTGTCTGCCAAATTGATTAGAGACCTTCAGGTACATAGAACAAAGTAATTTCTTACATTCCGAATTTTCTTAAAAAAAATTAAAGAATCTAAAATATTTTAAAATGATGATCTCTAGTGCTTTTTTTGCACGTTACAACATAGGGCCTTTCTGTCAAGTCTTATATGTTTAAATAAAATAGAGCTGGTGAAATGGACTTGTTTGAAATAGCAAAACATTTTATAAATAGATTGTCGAGTATGTTTAATTAAATTAAAAAATATTAAATTTGTCATTCTAGAAAAGGTATACTGACAAAGTTGTCTTATATACAGTAAAGGTAATATAACAAACTTATCCTATTATATATTATGGCATACTTGTCAAGAGAAAAAGGAAAAAAAAAAACACTAAAATCAAAAGTGTTTGATTTCCTTAGATATTCATGTGTATTTGAAAAGGCTACATGTTGATTGTTTTTAGAAATGAGATAAAAATAAATAAATAAATAAATAAAGTTGATTAAATTAGACATCCATATATAAACTTTGTCAAATAATCTAAAGCAGACACAACATCTATTTAAATTAGTTTTAAGTCAAACAAATATAAAAAGCAGGCTTGACACATCGCATGCCATGATATTCTGGTATTTATTGTACTTCAAAAGGGGTGTGAATAACTCTAAGGGGTAGCTCAGTTGGCTTAGGACCAACCCGGCTTCCCTCTTCGCCTGGACGGATTAGTTTAGCCTAAAGGGTTGGGAACCCTCCCATAGGGAAAAAAAAAAGGGGTGTGAACTATCTATCGTAATTATACTTCGCTTAATTTTGCAGTATCCATTTGTGATAGTCTTGCTACAATTTAGAACCAATTCCAGATGGGCATGTCCTTCCTCTATATGGATTTTGGATCCAATGACTATCCTTTTCCCTTTTCACTTCCATGTTAACGATTTATCATAGCCTCAATAGCTATGAGCTGTGCCTTAAAACATGGTTAATGACAAAACATCTTAACTTTATTAATGGCATAGTGGTGCCTTACCAATGATCTAACAAAGGTTTGCCAATAATTAATTTATATTGTAATACATTAGTTAAATCCAAAATACACTAAAAAAATACTAGTGAAAATATTTTTTTTTATGCTTCTTTTGTTTTACAACATTTCATCAAGTGTGAAGTTTGTAGTTGAATTCCATTGAAAATCACATTTAGTTAATTCCTTAAAAGGAAGGGGGAAACATTAGATTTGAGTTTTCATGAGGTCAGGTCCCCAGCAAAATGATTCAGTGAAAACACCAAGCACCCATCACAAAAAATAAAGTCCAAAAATAAAGATCCCTTGGCCTCTTTTGTATTGAATTTCTAATACTGTACTCTAAAATGAGTTTAAATGAAGAGTATTAAAATGGAGATACATGAGTAATAATTTTCAATCAAAGAGGAACTTATAAGAAAGCCTTCTTTTGGATCTTCACCTTATAGTTAGTTTTCAATCAAACAAGAGCTTTATATGGAGTTGAATTCTTAAGAATATATTCTATGAAAGATATTCGTAATTGTGGCTAATAATAGAAGAAACTAAGACGAAAGTTCATAACCAACCATTATTAATCTCCCACTTCGTGGACGATGAGTTTAAGGAGATGGAAAACAAATATCCAGATCCAGCCATCACCCATGTGAGAAGTAGGAGTTCATTTTCATCTCCACCTGATATCCTCTAGTACCCCAGCCTTGTTTTAACTCAGTTTACCATGATTCATAAAATCTAATTTGACGAAGACAAATTAGACTATAACGTTTTCGGTAAAAAGGCATCTCTTATAAGTTCTTATAAGTTCTTTAAAAAATAAAATTGGCCCCAACAACACAGATTTAGTTACTTTCTTTAGAAAAGAAAAACAAAATTGTGTTCTCCTGCATGAAAAAAAGATTCTAAAAGAGTGAATTAAACTAAGATTAAAAGGAAAAAAGAGCCTCTATTTATCATTCATCCCATCCATGCAGATCATCAACTAGTCCCTCAGTAGATGAACACCAATTCACAAAGGGGTGATTGAGGAGCTCTAAAACACTACCCCTCCTCCTCCAATCCTTCTCCAAACACCTCCCCACAAAGCTCTCAAACTCTGGGGAGGCAGTCTGTCCCACCTCCATAAGTGGGTCCCCGAAGCATATGGCCCACATCAGCGTGGCCCAGTCAGGCCTCTGGCCCGCCGAGATCAACGGAAATCTGCCCACGTGGCATTCCATCAGGACCACTCCGAGGGCCCACACGTCCCCCGCGAACCCATCGTAACCGTCCCCACAGCTATCCGGGTCCAACCTCTCAGGGCCCATGTACGCACACGTCCCCACGTAGGAGTCATCCATGCAGATCGGATCCTTGGACCCGACCCCAACGACCCGGCTCACTCCGAAATCAGCAATCTTCACCTCCCCTTGACCGTTGACCAGCAGATTCGACGGCTTCACGTCCCTGTGGACGATCCGCACCCCATGCAAATACCTGAGCCCCTCCAACACCCGCCTCGCCACGCCGGCGACCACCCTCTCCGGCAACCTCCGGCGAACCCGGAGCACGTCGTGGAGGGACCCCACGTCCATGTACTCCATCACGAAACAGAGCTCGCCGCAATGTCCGTCGAAGACGCCGTGGCACCGGACGACCAACGGCGAGTCGATCCGTTTGAGGATCTCGGCCTCATGGGCCGCCTGTTCACGGAGAGCGGCGGCATCACGGTCGAACCGGAGGACCTTGAGGGCGAAGACGGCGGAGGACTGCCGGTGCCGGACCTTGTAGACGGTGCCGCCGTTGCCGTGGCCGAGGACGGCCAGCTTTTCGAGGTCGGAGAGGCGCTCGATCCGGGGAGAACCCGGCTCAAATGGTGGTAATAGTAATGGCAAAGGATAGCGTGGGAAGAATTCGGGTCCCAATATCGGGTAGGGTGGGGGTGGTAAAAGGAGCTTGAGTGCTTGCTGGTGCCTTCTTTCTCTCCCCAATGCCATCTTTTCTTCTCCTTCTTCTATCGGCTATTTGTTATCCGATTTAGAATCCGAAGTTAGGATGTATGTATGTGAAGAAGACACTCTCTCTCTCTCTCTCTCTCTCTCTCTCTCTAAATATATATAAATGTTGTAATCGGGTAATCGGGTCGAGCGATCCGTGGGATTAGGGAACGGGTGAGCTTTTGGTGGTGACGTAAGCATATATATTGGTTGTGGGCAGCTTTGTCGTTATGGGTTTTGGTGGGAGGAGATGTAAATGGAATGGCACGTGTCTGTCAAGTCAGGCAGCAAGGGATTTGTGGTTCTTGAAGCCTCTCTCTCTTCTCCATATCCTTCCTCTCATGTTTATAAACATGCTTTTTATTTTTTCTCTAAACCTGTTTATGCTGCTTTTAATAAATATAAATAGGTTTTTTATATTCAGGTCGCGCCCACTAAATTCATACAAACGTACACTAAGTTATCATTGACAATGTGGATGTCCTGTAGCTTGGACCGCATAAAATGAACACCCTCCTTTATAGTGGGGACTTCCTAAGTTTTACTGTGGGAATAGTTGATCCCACTATATGATTAGGAAGTTTTCATCTACGGGAGGTCCACATGTGAACATCCCAATCGCCGCTTTTAATTCAGGTGGTCCCATTTCCTTTACGCTTCCACATTTATGACTGTGAGATTTGGGCATTTGGAAGCCAACATTAATCATGTAGGAGAAAATGTGACCTCCAAATTAACATCTTAAAAATCCCGTTTATTAAAAAGATATATTATTATTAATATCTTCAAAATCCCAGATTGTAGCAACTAGAGAATCTCCACAATCTACTTAAAGCTCGTCTCAAATATTTTCTGTTATATTTCACTTGCTTATTGTTAGTTTTGTTGGTGATAATGAGATTTTATTCAATAAAAGAAAATATTGTGAGGCACATGTTAAAAATATGCCCATTTTATTCGCAAAGCACATGCAACTAACAAAAAAATATTCCATAGGATAATTCGATTTGTTCCTTTTAACATGCCTAGGAAAGAGGTTGAGAGGTTGTTTACTGTAAACGTGGCTACAACAAACATGCTTATTTGGATTCTCCTCACTCATTCGATTTTATGTTTGAAAAACTAAAAAAAAAAAAAAATTAAATTAAAATGATATCAAAATATCATTAAAATCCCACAAGCCATTGTTCCCATATTATAATATCACATTATTTTCAAAATCAATGATATTTGTAAGTTGCAACACTATCTAAACACGTATTTTATTGGAAGTAGCTAGGGATTTAAATGTGTTGGTTTTTGGCTTGGCTCCATTGTGGATTTAAATCCGGTTAAATGTACATAGAGGGACCTCATCAAGACTTTTATCAATCATCATCATCAAGTTTGTGTCCCAACTTTATTTTGCTGGAGTTTTTTTCCATTTTTTTGCCATCGGAGGGTTCTCAATCCTTTTAAGCTGAACTAATCCCTCCAGGCCCAGAAAGAAGCCGGGTAAAATGGCCCTAAGGTGTGGTAGCACTAGTGGACTCAACTTTCGATTCCTGAATAAGGAGGAATCAGGGGTTGATACCAAGAGCTCTACCTCCAAAAGAGGGAGGAACCGTGGTCCTGACCACTCGGCCAACCCCTTGGGGTTAATTTGCAGTAGTTAGCCATATAAATTTTATTTCAAGCTAGTAATAGTGGTTTTTTGAAAATTTATGTTGAGGTAATGACAAAAGTTTTACATCATCTGTCAAAACTATATGTGACAAAAGTTTCACACGACAAAAAACTAATATATGCTTCAAACTAGTGGGATCGTATATGGGACCAATGTTCACGTGAAAAGGAAGAAAGAAAATGTACCTAGCTAACAAGACAATGTTAGCATCCTATCTAATAAACTATACTTGATGTGGCATGTAATGGTTTATACATATATCACTTGGGTAACTACTTATTAGTGTATAGATCCAGCTGGACTAGAAGTCTATTAACTGAGGATCCATAACTGGATTTTTCGGATTGGAACCTTCAGATGATGATCGGAGGTCCATTGATATCCCTAATTGGCAGTTACTAGCAGCCAGTCCAGAAATCTCTCCATGAACATGCATCAGTTTTTCAAAAGTTTTTGTACAAAAATGTTAACATGGTAGCTGATTCAGACATCACTGATGTATCAACTCAAGCACTCAACCCACGCACTCATGTTTGATGTTTCTAACCATTACCAGCCACAGCTACAGCTATGGGACACCAATCTCATGCTATTTGTTTTTTTCTGCTGAAAATGAAATCACAGTGATCTAGCCTCCAATAAAAGGATATATACTATTAGCCTTTTGTGCTGCTGATATGGGTCAGATGATAAGGCTTATAACCCATGATGGTATGGGGATCCTTTGGTATACATTTTTCTATCATTCACTAACAGCTCAAGCTTTTGATATTTTTTGTTATTAACATGATATAAAAGCTGGGGGAAGATCGTATTCATAGCTTATGTATGCAGAAGAGTTCAACTGCATTGCAAGACAAACTCATTGGGAAAAAGCCTTTAAATTTGTCTGGAAAACATTTTGTTTTTGTTTTTGAATTTCATGATTTTCTTAGTATTTTGTTCTCGTTTCTTTTTCTTGTGAATAAAATTGAATGGTGTGCATATGTGCAAAAATCACATATGTGAAACTCATATGTAAATCTCCTTTTCAGATCCCAAGGGGTTCATAAATGACAGTACTCCAACCCACAACTTGGATTGGAATCTGTAAACTCATATCCAACCCCAACACATCAAAATCACAGCCAAATCCAATACATCACCCAAAGAAGCAGCTAGAAGACAGAGTACAAGTTTTATGATGGATGTTAACTATCAATTGAAAATGATGGATTATAAGTAACAAAGAAGGGTCAGATTAGGAATTGGTGTTGGATTGGGTTTGTGGAGTGTGGTGGGTTCAATCGATCTCATTTTTTATGGCATGAACATGTAGAAAGAAGACTGAGAACAAGCTCTGTATGAAAGTGTTATGATGGTGCTGGGACAATAGAAATAATGCATTTCAGATTGTGAAGTAACAGAAAACTTTGAACTAAACAGAGGTGGTTGGTATAAAGCTCCGACAATGATGATATTTGCCATGCTAGGTATTTTTACACTTGGACAAGAATAATAAAAGATCCGCGAAGCAGACAAAGAAGCGCTCCATGAGAAAGATCGTTTGTGAGAAAGAATAATGAATATAATAAATGAAGCACAATTGTCTTCAAAGCTAAGGCAGGTCAATATCCTAATGATTTAGAGCTTCAAATGCTCACAAAGTAGAATAACCAGCAAACCTGCAAATCATATTAATGAACTCACAATACCATTAAAGATGGAAAGGAACACTGAATCAAAAAGAGAATTCAGATGAACAAGATCAAAGCTGAGCTAAGCAAGATCTTGAGACAACAATACTAGATGCACTGATCTCAACTCCTGACAGCGTCGAGGAAGCACTCATTATAAACTCCTACCCTGGATACCAATGAGCGGATATAAAAGAAGAGTTAATGATATCTCAGCAACCAGGATTGAGAATTCCAAATAATTACAAGCTCCTCACCTCCCACTTGCTAAACAATGATCTGATGATGCCAGACAAGGAATGGTGTTATTACAGGCAGTCTTGTTCTTCAAATGTCATATGCAGTTTAAAACCCTGAGGATACATACACATGTGATTATTTAAGTGCCATATAAGTAGATCTATCCGATGCAATTTTGGGTTACGCCCCCATCCACAATGGTCTTACAATTTGAATGTTTGGAAGGGAAATTTATCTCCCATTTTCAGCGGCTGTGCATAAATAAACAAATAACATTTGTATGGAGAATTTAGTAGATCCTCAACCTAAAAGTTAAAGGTCTGACAAGCACAGACAATAATAGCATGTTGGTGTTTCCATGTTTTGATACCATGAATAATACTTGCAAGGATAGAAACATTCATTAATCCTTATACCACTGCCCAGTAGTGTACTGCCACAAAAGGGAAGACTGCAAGAAGTTACCATTCATTAATACATAGGAAAGCAATTTAACAATGGAAAATAAACGCAACTTCATAAGCTTCTTTATATGTGTAATCCTCTTGACAGAAGTTGTAAACCCTCAGCAAGAGATGAACTTTTAAAGGCCATACAAAAACCCTAAATGGGCATTTACATATACTTGCTAGCCTCAGTGACATCGCCGAGATGAAAAAATACAAGCCCAAATGAGGAACTCCATTAGCAAGGGTAAGTCGAGAGAGAATCTATTACGTTTTTGCCCTACTGCTGAGAAGAGAGAGAATGTAGCATAGTATTTTAGATTACCTTTAGTTATCTAAGCACAAAATATACATGTAAAAACTATGAAATATTACTCTTTGCCTTCTGAGGCAAGAAGCCCCATCTGCTCTGTGAGATGGTCCATGTACTGAATTTTGTTCCATCCTTGCTCCTGTTCTAGTTGTATCTCTGTTTCCTTCACATTAGGATCCTGCGTGCTCGACTCAGCCTCCTCTATGTCACCTGATAGTGGGCTTGCTGAAAGGAACTGTTCCCAGAAGGAATCATTTATGCCTGGAAGAGTAGGTATCCCGTCAACTAAAATGTCCGTATCAGTGTCATTCGAAATCTTTCCCTCTTCCATCGGCATTGTTCCATCCATTCCTGCAGACATAGGATCCATGAAGCCACTGTCCACTCCAGGCACCAAAAACTTCTCATTTGGAATATTGACAACGTTGCTCTCTGGTACCATTCCTTGCATTTGAGGTAATTCAGGAATGATCATATCTGCCTGGGATGGGGTGATTGCTTCTTGAACCCCAGATAACACACTTACATCAGGTAAATGAGACACAGTTGCCATGTCTGTTGCAACGGAAGATTGTATCTCAGATATAGCAGCAGATGGGCGAATTCCTGAAAATCCAGAGGCCACTTCCAAATATGGAAGTCCCGATGTTGGTGGAACCTCAGCAATTGTCAATCCTGAAATTCGACTAGAAGAACTTCCACTGTCCATTGTGTCAGATTGTGAGGGAACACTATCAATCTTCAGTATTTGCATGAGCATGGCTTTTGCTGCCTCATTCATTAAAGGTTGATATTTGACTATCTGTCCATCAGATGTGGTGGCATGTGAGCCCTCAGAGTTCTCCTGTTTAGGGAGTCTTCTTTTCTTGTTGACTCCAGCTATCCGTCTGTTGCTGTCATTCTGTTGCACCAGCTGTGCCAAAAAGCCGGGGCTCTGCATGGCTTTTGCCAAAAAGGACATCATCTGTTGTTGGCGCTGCTCCATCCCCTGAAGGCGCTGTCCCAAAGTTTGCAACTGATGATCAGTAGTCTGTTGCTGCTGCCTTAGCCTTACTAGTTCCTGCATGAGCACATTCTTATCCCGTTTAAGCCTCTCAATTTCTTCCTCCAGCCCAAATTTTCCCACCTCCACACATGCCCCAACTGATGCATTTTGTACTTGGGGCTGTTGAGGTTGAGCCTGCACATTACTAGGTTTTCGCCTATTAATAGCTTTCAACAAGTGCTTCTGACCTCTTAGAAAGCCCTCGTTTGCAAATTCCCAACGATCCGGATCAACCTTTTTGAAGCCCTGCTCGAGCAAAGGAAGAGGCTGAGATAGCACAGAACTACCGAATACGCTCAAATAACGTAAATAAGAAAATTAGTTAGAAATATCAATTGCCAACAATGTTAAACAACATATGAGAGTAATTTAAGAAGAAATAATTAGAAAGGTAAGAGTTAGATTGATGGCATGATTTAGCATCCACATATTGTCAAAAAGCAAGTGAGGTGTAGGCAACTTGCATATGTTGTCAACCAAAGATCTAAGATTTTTAGATGTCAATAAAAGAGATGGAGTAATAGTGACGATCAAATCTGACGTATGGCCCATCCATCATGTGGTTCATCAGATTACGTCTGGTCTGGATCATCAAACCATGGAACCACAACACAAACTTTTGCAAAGTATTGTCTTGAGGATCGATTGACTCCTCTCTACTAGATAGCAAAATGGACGCTCCCTCACTACTATAGCTCTATTCGACATGGATCAAAATAGCGGCCACTATGCGCTATATCGGGCGTAGTGGTCAATGACATTTATCGCCATTCACATCCGTAGCATGCTACGTCCGCTACGGAGTGAGACAGATTCCTACTTTTCAAAAAAATTTAAAATGCATAATAAGACTTATTTCTTTTCTTCTTCTCTCCAAATAACATTTCTACACAACTCTTCTACCCTTTTATGTTTAAAATAACACCAAAAAGCACATAATCTCACCGAATTGCAGTCGATACTCGATACAGAGAGTTCTTCTCTAAGTACATCCTATCAGACACCCCCTTTGGTAAATGTATTCTTTTCTCTAGGTACTCTTAAGTCTTAAGTCTTGACTTCATATATAGGGTTTTTTATTCATTTATTTTATTTATTTATTTTTATTTTTACGAGCCTTTCATTAATTTCTAAGTTAGCATAACCATACAACATGAATACATGTGAAAAAAATGATCATTACTATTATTTTCTATTTATACAGCAATACAGGACCTTATACAATGAGGAGACCGTTACTCCCCTTTATCTTAGTTATTTTTGCCAAAAAAAAATTTTTTCTTTCATTTTCCAATATTCTAGATTTTCTACAATTTTTTTCCAGATTTTTTTGACGATTTTTTCAAATCACACAGCTACGTTATGTAGCCCGCTACATAGTGTTTTGGTGGTAGGCCGCTACCGTTATTTTCATCCTTATTCTTCAATGCCTCAAGAAACTTTGATGAGAATACAAATTAAATTCACCAATTCAATTGGTTCTAAATCACACCCTTTCTTTATTGGTGGTTCAAAACTACATTCACAGAAGGAAAAGTAGAAACCCTTCCCTAAATTGTATTTTGGTACTTCTTGGACCCTTTTCAGGCCTCTCCCCACCACTCCTTTCAAAATCACATAAAATACCCATTCAGCAATGAAAACTTATCTACAGAACTTCCTGTAGCCCAATCAAAATCACCAACCCAAAACGCCTACAACCTCCTACTCAAATCTCCACCCCTTCCCTTCTGGAAATTCATTTCCAAAACAACTAGTGGCAACTTCTCATATATCACAACCTTCAAAGGGTAACATGCCTCATCTGACAGACTGACACCACACTGATGCAGGACAGACTCATGGTCCCCATAGGTCGACCCGCAAATGGGCTTAGCCCACCTATCTTAGCTTACTTAGAGTTTTATTTATTTATTTATGTCTTAAGTTGTATTTAGGTGGATGTTTTAATCCTAGACCATCATTGTATTTGAATGGTCCAGATTAGTTTAAGGGTTAGTCTTTTATCTATTTAAGCATTGTAACGCCTCGTTTGGCTTTAAGTTATTGATTAATGAAATTTCTTACAAGTGATCTTGGGTTTTCCCAAGTTGTCTCTTCTTCCTCGCCTGCGATGGGGAGTTTGGCGTGAAGCCAATTTTCAAACGGAAGTCTGACATATCCCTTCCACCATTCATCTCTTGTCTCTCCGCCTCTATCCAGCCCGCACCTGGTACCGCGCTCCGCATCAATTGGTATCAGAGCCGAAGATCGATTCACCCAGATTCGAGATTCAGCAACCCATCACCATCACGAGTCTCAAATCCACTGATCTTGCACTCTATCATCTTCAAGGTATTCATCCAGTTCCCTTTGGTTGATTACATCTCCCCATCCAACCCAGTCCCTGCTATCAGAGAAAGCCCGTCCAACCCCTATCAATCCCAAATCCTTAAGCATCAACACCACAAATCCATACTTTTTTCCAAATCCCCAGCCCAAATCCCTAAGCATTAACACCACAAATCCATACTTTTTCCCAAATCCCCAGCCCAAATCCGCATCAACGCCCCAAATCATACTTTTCCCGAAACCCCAAACCACACAAGCCTTCGTTCGTCCCCGCTAGCACCGGCCACCGCTATTTTCATCACCGGAGAGGAAGCAGCAGCATCTTGCTCCATTCACCATTTCCTCGTCCAGGTACAAAAATGAAGAAGAAAGGGTCAAGACCTCTTTATCTTTCTCTAGGGCATCGGTCTTCAATGCAAAAGATCCTGCATGGCTACAAGCCTACAACTAGTAGCACGTGTTGAGTTCAGGTCAATTTGACCCGCGCTAGCAGCACAACTGAGTTTGAGTTTGGCCCAAATCCAAAACTACAGTCAACAGCAGCTTAAAAAAAAAGTTCCGACCCATTGCAACAAGCCCAGTCAAGGAGCACATTTGGCTAACATCAGTATGTTCAATCTCAACTGTTGATCTCCAATCTAAGATATCTTCTCCATTTGGACTTTGATCGTCGATCTTTCTTCACCTACAAACTTCAATCAGTAAGATTTACACATCTGGTCAGTCTAAATTTGATTTTGAAGATCATTAAATTTGACTTATCTTTCATCATATAAATATGGAATCAGAAGAAAGCCTGCTATTGAAAATCTACAATGATATCCAAAAAATCATCTATGCATGTAAATATGGACAATGGTATTCTGACAATAAAGCCTACTTTGATCAATTTCTTAATTTGAGTCAAGGAAAGCTGACAGTTGATGAATATTCTGATGAATTTTCAAGCATACAAGCACAATGTGCATTAGATGAAGATGATGAACATTATGTCACTATCTTTACCAGAGGTTTGAGACCAAGTATACGGAATAATATGAAAAAGAAATGCAAATAAATATATGTATGAAGCATTTTGGGAAGCTATCTGTGTTGAGCGCTTGATAAAACGCTATCGCCTTCGAAAAGCTAAGATGCAAGAAGAAAAATCTTTGCAAACCACAGAAGCTCATGTTGTAGAAAATGTCAGGGTTGATATTGAGGTAAAGGATCAAGTAAAAGGAGAAGTCGTTCCATCTGCTAAAGAAAAGATTGAAGTTGACATGGAAATACAAGAACAAGAAACTAGAGGATTTGACAGAGTTGATCAGCCATTGCAAGTGGAAAAAGAAGAGGCAAATAGTGAAGAAATCAATGAGGAGTTTGATTATATGCTGGACCTCATTTCTAGTCTACCTCTAAAAAATCAAATTAAACCATCAGATGAAAAGACCATTGATCAGGAGATTGTCAAAGAAGATCACATCATCGAAGTTCCTCATATTGACTTTGTTCTCGGAGACCGACGACCTATTCTACCTGGAGAATGTGTGCAAATGGTAGGTATTCACGAATTAAAGCATCACATCATTCGAGCTCGCATCATTGCAAAATCAAGTCACCAAAAGAAGAAACGTGTCAAGCCTCATTTAAGTTGGAAGAAAAGATCAAGTCAAGCCTCCAAACCTTGTGAAGAGAATAAAGATGAACCAGAAAATCGAGGATTCATGCGATGGATGTTCGATCCTGGAGGACATCTATAAAACTCGAGGTCGAGTTTTCTCCAAGAAGGGGAGAGTTGATGCAAGACAGACCCATAGTCTCCATGGGTCGACCCGCGAATGGGCCTAGCCCACCTATCTTAGCCTACTTAGAGTTTTATTTATTCATTTATGTCTTAAATTGTATTTAGGTGAATGTTTTTATCCTGGCCATCATTGCATTTGAATGGTCCAGATTAGTTTAAGGGTTAGTCTTTTATCTATTTAAGCATTGTAATGCTTCATTTGGGTTTAGTTATTGATTAATGAAATTTCTTACGAGTGATTTTGGGTTTTCCCAAGTTTTCTCTTCTTCCTTGCCCGCGATGGGGAGTATAGCGTGAGGCCAATTTTTAGACGAAAGTCTGACATATTCCTTCCACCATCCATCTCTCGTCTCTCTGCCTCTACCCGCCCCGCACCTGGTATCCCGCTCCGCATCACACACTCAACCAAAATTAGATTAAATGTTTATTCCCCTGCTGAAAGCTACATATAGATCTCTCTAATCTAATTAAAATCAACAACCCAAAATGCCTCTAACCTCCTAATCTAAGAGATCCAGGTCTTCTGTATGGAATTTCACCCATATGCATGTTATAATGCTGATAAATGGGCATTTGTGTGTTGGGTTAAAAGACCTCACGTAGAAACCCCATTGATTTCTTCATCCAGCAGGGAAGTTCACAGATAAAACTGTCAATCATCTCATGTTAAATTTGTGAATGCTCCTCCTGCTCATAGCTAGAAAGTTTTGAAACAATAACATGAATTTTCAAAAAGATTTTATCCGTAAACATGAATTAAACCCGCAGACTTGTGGCAGCAACAATGAGCACCTTCCAACTGTTATGTAGGCTCTTGTCATCCAAGACTTTTAACTACTTGGCATCTTTAAAAGGGTGATGGAAAAGGAACTAGAAACCAATTTTCGTAAAATGATTCTTGGATTGGTCATATAATAAGAACTTAAGTTTTTTGAATAATCAATTTGACGTTTGTGGTTGCTTAAGATATGAGAAACAAAGTCCCATTTAGGAATAAATCAATTTCTACTTTATGATTGCTGAAGATTTGAGAAACAAAATCCCATTAGCAGTGCATTGAAAGACTAAAGGTAGTGCATGAGTTAAAGAACAGGAATCATTGCCATTCAAAAATGAAAGGAAAAAAAAAAAAAACAACAACAACAGGAATCATCCAACTCATAAAATAGAAGGAAAAGGTAAAGCTGAGCACTAATTAAAAATAAAAGGTAAAGCTGATTCCCATTAGACATGTGATAACACCACCAGCAACCAGTAAATTGGCAAGAACCATTGACAACCTCACAGTTCTGTGGTCACTTCCTCTCTTCCGCATGTCTAGCAGTTTTACTTGGCACTTATTCCCTATATAATATAAGTATACATGGAATCAAAAGTTTTGAGGTTCAGTTTTCCATTGAAACTAGAGCCTATATTAGCCCTTGGGTAAACAAACTCATTGTTGCCATATTGATGAATAGTAAAGACACAGGGCAAACCCTTTGCCCCATTAATCACATGGTCTCCACCCTTTTAGGAGGAAACAATATGAACTTCAACATACTGAGAAAAAGAATTCACACCAAATTTCAAATTAAAATCAAAAGATTTTGGGTGAGCATAGGGTTGTTCAAATAAAAAATCACAGGCAGATGGCTCAGAGAGGAAAAAACAATGTAGCAGGTTTTCTTGCACTTCATCATCAAACTATACGTGCTCACCGTGATTTACACGGGGCCATGCACATGGATTCTCCACTAGATGCATTGTGTCATTGTGAATAATATGAAGACCAGTGCAGATTAAAACCAATTCTACCTTTCTAATTCTAGATCAAAACCAAATGCCAATGTGGATCTGTCTCCAACGAAAAATACACAATGTGGAAGGATTGATATCTCTATCCAGCTCTTCCTCTACAGTTCGAGTCCTTCACTTTTCTTGATTATCATCACCATCGTCATCAAAACTTCATCCCAAGGAAATGGGGTCTTGATTATCATCACCACCATCATCAAAACTTCATCCCAAGAAAATGGGGCCTTGATTATCATCACCATCATCATCAAAACTCCATCCCACGAATATGGGGCCTCTTTTCTTGATAGACCCAGTAAATTTTAACAAGTTTTTTTACCACATTTGACATTACCCAAGTGAAGAGGAAATACTATCTCATACCAAGAACCAGTCAATTGGGTAAAAAGAAAACAAACATTCCTAACAAAATTCACCACCACCCTAACTTCAATTAGAACATGGGCATGATCCAATCAATCATCAAAATCGTTTCTTTCTTACACTAAAACAAAACCACTTACATAGGTGTTGAGCTGCCTGACGAAGCTGGAGAAGTTGTTGTGCTTGAAGTACTTGGGGAGAAGATGCTTCGAGAACTCGGGCGGGTCCCAAACCACGAAGCTGTTGTTGCTAGTGCTCCAAGAAACGATCGCGTCCGTCGACGGGTCGTCCACCATGTCGTATGTCTTGCTCAGGAACGGCGGTGGGGCGCTCGCGGCGTTCGCGATCGGATTTCCTCCTCCGTCCATTTCACTGTCGGGTCGAGATCAGACGGTCGACATCGATCGTATATAGAATCGGAATTGAGAAGAGTGGATGAATTGTGAGATGCGATTAGGGTTTGGAAGAAAAACCCTAGAATGGGAAAGGGTGTTGCAGAGAGAAGAGGAGGAAGACAAAAAGGAGTCGTTACGGTCAGAAATGTTTCAGAGGGGAAGGAGACGACAGGTCTGCGCACGGGTTTGAATGATATAAACCATAAAAAGTAATTAATTTTTTCTTTATTTTTTGGGATATATACTACAAGAGTCTCTTGAATACCCTAAACTTTTATAATGACGACTAAAAATCTCCAGCCCAAATTATTTATTTATTTATTTATTTATTTATCCCTTTTTATATATGTCAACATAACTAATTCCCTATTCTATAATAAATAATATTTGTTGACATCAACAAAATATTCGTCGACATCAATATAAAATTGTATTAACATCAATAAAAATATCTAGTTATTACAATCAGTGACTCTATAAATTTGTTAACGACGATAAAAGATTCGTCGAAATCAATCATAAAATTGTATTAACGTCAACAAAAATGCCTAGTTAACAGCATGAGTGACCCTGCGAATTTGTTGACGTCAACAGAAGATTCGTCGATATCAACATAAAATTGTGCTGACGTCAATAAAAACGCTCAGTTAGCGTCGACAAAAATTGAGTTTTCCGTTGTTTAGGGTTTTGTTGATATTGAGCAATATTTCTCATTGTGATTGAAAAAAAAGGGGTACGGTATTGATCTCCTTCTTCTCCTTCTCTCTTTCTTCTATTCTACTGTTGCTATTGATTTGTGGGTGGTGAAAGGAGTTTTTTTTTTTTTTTTTTTTTAGGGTTATGCTGACATCAACTAACCAAGGGCAACAATGTAATGAAATATTGGATTTTGGGCTGGAGATCCTTGGCCGTTATTATAAAAATATAGAGTCATCAGTTGTAATTATCCTATTTAATGGGATTTTTGAAGTAAATGTCCCTTATTTTTTCAAGGAGAATGGGTCACATCAAACAATAGAACAATCAGTTATATAAATAATTAGTACATTTTCCCTCTCAATCGCAAATACAATCATTAGACAATCAATTTTTTTATCAGAATTCCAATAATTCATGTCTGGGAGAGTTTCAAATTCTCCAAAAGTCGTCCCCTTAGGTGGAATTCCAAATCCCTCTTCTTATGGAAGATCTGAAATTCCAACAATAGCATAGAGAGTACATTTAGACATACCATCATTAGACAATCAGTTTGTTTATCGGAATTCCAAGAATTCATGTCTGGGAGAGTTTCAAATTCTCCAAAAGTCGTCCCTTTAGGTGGAATTCCAAATCCCTCTTCTTATGGAAGATTTGAAATTCCAACAAATAGCATAGAGAGTGGAATTCTAAGAATTTCAAAAAGTCTTTTGGGTGGTTTGAATTTGAAACTTTAATGAAAGAAAGCACAGCATTTCAAATGTCTAGGGACAAGATATCACATCATGTTTAAAAAACTCCAACATCCCCAATTCTAGTTATAAATTTCGGTAAAGAAATAGGCACTTAGGTATGTTTGTGCAATCATTTTTACATGAAACGAAAAGGAAAAATAAGTCAATTTTTTGGAAAAGTTTTTTTCATCATTTAATACGAATACTTTTCTATAAAAGAAAAAAAAAAAAAAAAAACAATAAAAAATAGTGCAATTTTCTGCCTATATGCTTAAAAGTGTTAGTGTTCCAGGGTGGTTAGAAAAATCTTTCTCCGCGGACTTTTGTTCTACAGACACTACACAATGTAAATTCAAATTTTCCCACACTTAGAACTATCATATATCTTGCCGAGAAGGTTAAAATATGGATTTCATCAAATTGAATGAAATCCAGTCATTGATCCAACTGTCAAGATAGTTGGCTGATATTTAGAAACCAATAGCGTCATTATTTAAATAGATAAAAACTTAACAATGATTTCTTATAACAGTAACGAATGTTATTCATAAATTTTCCTTCATTTCTCCTATACCCCCACGTCATAGGAGTCCGGATCCCCTATTTCGTTAAAAAAGAAAGATATTGTTTCGTACTATCAACATTCACCCAGCATTATAATTTATTTATTTTTTTTTATATATCTCTCTTTCTTCATTTCAAAGAAGCAATTGAGAGGTGTATCAGTTAGCATGAGATCTTATATAACTTGCAAATATTGATAGAATGTAATAATATCTTCGACAAAATAGGAGATTCAGACTCATGATGGTCCTGTCACTATTATATGCTCACTGTGAGTGGTCAATTATGATGAGCTACATTATCTACAATCACATTATCTACACACGATTTGATTTGGAAGTTGGAATAAATTTGAGTCATTCTATCTAATAGCTATCCGGAATCCATGTCATATTGGTATTGGCGATGATGGTCCTAAGACTTCTACAGGTTGGATGATGATGATGATAATAATACTATGGATTGAATTGAATTGGCCTGCTTCATCCACTCTGCCAATTCTTTCCTGATCATTAAGTGTGGTCACATGAAACAGGCGGTTGAGATTTGTTTAATGTAACATGACATGAGATATGGGCATCTCTGACGTGATATTATGGTAGCTGTCGTATGGACAAGAGAGCACGACGACCTTCTCTTACACGTGTACTCGACTGGATTACGGTATGGTCCTTTTATCAAGATTTTTATAAAACAGCCCCTGGGATTTTACGTTTTCAGTTGAAGAACCTATGTAATTTATTTTTTTTTGGTAAAAAGCCTATGTATGTTTTTAGTAATATTAGAAAACCCCTTGTCTATGAAAATATTTTTAAAGATCCCCTGTTGGCGAATCCCAATGTGTCTTATATGATTTTAGGGAGGGTGGGCCCCTTCATTTTGAGGAGAGGGCAACCATGATGGAATCAATAATTTCGCCACTATGTTCTGCCAAGCCTTTTTAAAATTTTTTTTTTTTATAACACGGGTTCCCGCCCTTTATATTAGAATAATTCCTATGAGGTTCAGGAGAAAAAGTCGGATAAAATTCTCTTACGATCCTAGTGTGGTAGTGCAATTTCGAACCCACAATCTCCGGATGCAAATCGTAATCCTAAGCCAACTGTTATGCCTAAACTTGAGACCGGATGAAGTAAGCTTGAGGTCAAGCCCAAATTGAAAGCTTGAGGTACAAATTGAAAGCGTAAGGGCTTCACTTCGAGTTAAATGTGCTGGGTTCAATTCTGAAAACCAGGCAGCCCTTCTCACTAACCAGTCGACCAATCTAGGAGAAAAAGAGAAACAGGACAGAGTTTGAGCCTGCACCCAAACGCAGTGAGTGCATTTTCATGTGGGTCAGATTATTCAGGGGCAGTGTTAGCCTGCACCCATACACATGATTTCATGGATTCTTATGCCTGCATTCTATTTTGATGGGGGTCAGCTCTTAAGTTCTTTCACTAGTAAATAATAAGTAAAAGTTGGTGATAGAAGATAGCCAGATATGGAGATAGAGCATTCCTATGTCCTATATATGCAAGGAATTGCCCACTGGCCAAATCTGGGTTGGATCCACCTGAACCTGATTATATATGCAGAACTATTTAGAACTATAGTACAGGGGTCTGGAGTCCAAGGCCTGACCCATCCCGATATGGGATCCATACCTTACATTTGCGTCTGGATTTGGCCTGTTGATCTCGAGAAAATCTGAATCTTCAATTGCTTGAATCCATAAAGCCTTGGATGAGGACTTGTATGTTTTTTTTTATGTGGGACTCGTGCACCACTATATATCCAGTTTTTAAGAACTTCTCCAATGCTCACCAGAACTTTAGAGTCTCCCCTGTTCTCTTTGTTTAGGTGGATGCTTGTCAGACCCAACACCCTTCTACAGGGTGGCCATGGCACCACTATATATCCAGTTTTTTTAGAACTTCTCCAATGCTCACCAGAACTTTAGAGTCTCCCATTGCCTCTCTCTTTAGGCGGATGCTTGCCGGACCCAACACCCTTCTACAAGGTGGCCATAGTCGTGACATACACAAGATTTGAGCACGTAACTTCTTTGAGGCACAAGCAACCAAACCAATCGAGATAAGGCTTAAGGCCCCCTTATAGAAGGGCGTTGGGTCTATCGAACATCTACCTAGAGAGAGAGGGTTGGGGAAATTCTAAAGAAGTAAGAATGCAGCCGTGCATTAGTCCCACATCAAAAACATATAAGTATTGATCCGTAATATTTAAGCGTGGCCTAGCCTTAGTCCCACATGAGGCCTTTTAAATTGTGCCTCAAAAACAATATCATATGGACAGTGGGTCCGGGTCAAGCTTTCTGGCGAGGGAGTATGTGACTCCTACTTTTATTTTATTTTATTTTTTAATAATTCCATACCAGCTCAGAAATGCCATAAAGTCATCATTCTCTATGATTTGTTCTACATGTGGCTTGGCTTGACCCAGCCCATCCCTGTTTGTAGTGAGACCTGGGCGTTGTAACATGTGGACTTGGGTTGAATATTAAAAGCAAGATCGATTTGGGCTTCACCCAATGCCAATGATCTATATGGTCTCACCCAAGGTCCTTCACCTTATGTTACACTGACTCAAACCTTGGAACCCACAAACCAGCTGGGGCGAAAATGGATTCAATAGTTGGCTAGTGAGCCAGCGGGCCACACTTTATTATAAACTCACGGTCTCAGGGCTTGTTTCTAAGTTAACTGAATATTTAGGATTGTATTTCTTGCTTATAGTAGTTAAAATGAAGAACTCACGCTCTAGCTCCTTCACCTCTCACTTCACGTTTTTAATACTCTTCGTTGGAGCTCATCATGGAGCTCATTTAACTTTGCAATCATGTCTATTTTATACAAACAAAGAAGCCCTACGGGAATATTTGAAGTGAAAAAGTTTGAGAAACAACATTATGGTAAAATTCACCATGTATTTATCATACGAAAACGCCCCAATTTATAAAAAAAAATAAAAATGAGAGTTCTAACTTAAATTTTAGGGGAAATTTCTGTACGGTCACCTACAGTACTCGATTTCTCCCCCTTGTTACCAAAGTTGAACATATTACACAGACGTTCTCCGTACAGTTCGTACAGTTTCGCAGGCAGAAACTGCATTTTTATTTGCGATATCACAACAACTGTTGCAATACCGCAATTTTTTAGTTGCGATATCGCAATTTATGTTGCGATATCACAAAAAATGAGAGGTTAAAAGTCAATGAATGTATTTCTGTTTATAAGTTTTTTTCGTTCCGTTGCTTTCGTCTCAAGTTTTCTACTTCCCTGCTCTTCAAGTGCAGCTCCTGCCACATAACAAGTGATCTTTTGCCATATATAACAAGTGATCTCTTGCCACATTCTCTGCATGTCAACCTTAGGCCATTATCATATATAGTGATTGAATCTCCTGCCACATCTTTGTCTTAGGTATTCATTCCATGTTTTCCACCTTATATGTATCTCCCTCTTATTTATTGTATTATTTTTTTCTACTTTTGTGTCTTTAAAAAAAAAAATTAAAATACAAGGAATACCACTTGTAAAAATATTTGAAATATTTTGTGTAAATATTAATAGTGACCTTAAGTGGGACTTGTGGAACCTCACTTTTTTATGAACATCCTGTTGTTGATATATTAAAAAGTCCCATTGTTTTCATCATGAATTACCAACAATTGGATTTGGGTTGGACGTCCGGTCGCAAAAAACAATGTGGCATGTCTTGTTCATCCCGTCCTATGGTGGGCCCCAGCAAAAACTCAGAATGTCCACTTTGTAAACGTATAATGTTATGTCCTTTCTGATCTAAATTATATCCAAAATTTTCAACTTGTGGAGCTGACTAAATTGCTGATTTTAGGCCTACTTAATTAGTTACATGTAAGCTCATATTAAAAGCATTTTTCGGTTCTGAAATGTATGTAGTTGATATAACAACTTCTCCTCTATTTTCATCTTTGTCTTTCAAAGTTTTACATTTGTTAAATATCTCTGCAGCTTTTATTTTCTCTTCTTTGTTTCCAATTGTTGAAAAGGTTTTATAAATTCCCAATAGAAACGACGAGGAGAAGAAGAAGAGAGAGAAAGACAGAACGAAATTGAAAACCCACAAACAGAGATAAATAGAGAGAGAAGGTGGTAAAGGAAAGAGAATACCAGATCTCGCTAAAAGAGAGTGGAAAAAACGATTGCCAAGTTCAGCAGGCGCAACTGCAACAATATCAAGCTCGGAACGCCTAGATTTGCGAAACAATGGTGGCCAAAATCCCTAGCCGATGGAGACAATGGCGACGATGAAGCTTTGTCGACGTCGAACTGACGTTGGGACCTTGCGTATTTGCAAATAGGTTGGCGAGGGAGGAGGATGGTGAAAATCGGTTAGGGAGAGAGTTACCGCAGGTGAAAATTAGGGATAGTCGAACAGGGAGGGACAAACAGATGAAAATGTATTTTTTGAGTTGTGATATCGCAACATAAATTGCGATATCGCAACTAAAAAATTGCGGTATCGCAACAGTTGTTGTGATATCGCAAATAAAAATGCAGTTTCTGCCTGCGAAGCTGTACGAAGTGTACGGAGAACGTCTGGGTAATATGTTCAAGTTTGGTAACAAGGGAAAAAATCGAATACTGCAGGTAACCGTACAGAAATTTTCCCTAAATTTTAAACTTTATTTTCTGAACAGTTATCCTTTTGTTGTTTTCTGAAAAGGAGGTAAAAGCTGATTTCAAATAAACTTTTTTCAAAGAGTCTATGAAGTACTCAAATAGAATCATAGCCAGTCATATCTCTCAGTGGATTGTGCAATGCATGTCAAAAAGCGTGATGAGACTGAGCTTGTAGTTTTTGTTTTTTACTGCAGCAAAGCCAGCCTACAGCTACAGTGATATCTCTCTTTGGATTGTGCAATGCTCATGATTAGATATTAAAGCCCCCAACTTAAAAGGGCACCTTCTACTGTTTAGAATAAGACACCATCCAGGTAAAACTTTCAATGAAACTTACCCGGATTAACAAAAGAGAGGCATGTAGTCATTTGTATTTTGTTAACTTGTGAGTTGTGAACATACAATTCCTAAAAATCATAGCGATTACCAACCACATTTGTTTTTGGGGAAACAAGTACCAACCACATTAATCCTGCTTTTATCATTTGACTGCATTACTGTGGTTTTCAGATGTTTCTACCCCAGGGAAACGTGGGTTTCATTCAAAAGAAGTATGTTTGGATTTATGCCATTTGTGGGAATGGTGTCTTACTCTTCACCCATTTCAGATGGTAATGGTGTAGAATCATTTTGGTCTCATTTCAGTGAAATGGACACCAAAACTCCATTTACAGGAAGATTGGAGGATAAACTGAATGGAACCATTTTAGCAATTGACATTTTTTTAAGGGTGGTTCTCAATTTGGATTTGCATCTATGAGGCAAAGGCAAAATAGATTTGTCAAGCATATGATGATACAAGTGAAGCTGCACTTCAACCGATGACTTGTTTTGCATTGAAAGATGCTCCCCTCTCATGGACCTGAAAGAACTAAGACCAAGAGAGGCATAGTGAGTTAGTGATGGAAACGTAATGAAATCCAACGGTGATTCATATTTAAATAGCGCAAAACAAAGATTAATGCCAATTCATGGTGAGTGTGTGTAGGTGGACTCGCATTTGACCATGAAAATGAAAAAAAAAAATAAAACCAATAATAAAGAGAGATTCCAAAAATGATGGATCTTTTATTTTAAAAAAAAATAAATAATAAATAAAGACAAAAGCAACTCCATTTCCTAGTTATGTAGAGCAAAGTCATTAGGAACACAAATCTTGTGGCATTTCCTCACCATTGGGATTTAGGGTGCTTGTGTCACCAAACAACACTTACAATCGTTTGCACCGTTGTTCTTAAGAATTTGGTGGGTTATGAGTTCACATGAAAATCTCAATTGGCCTTGTTTTCAACTCTTCAAGGAGAACAATTAAAAAGGGAAATGGTATCCTATGAACAAGTGCAACTCTAGTCTAGTATTGTGGGGTTCACTTGGGCATACCTTTCATGAATCCACTCCCTTCGATACTCTTTTCGTCCCATTATCCAACATTAGATCCAGTATTAAACTCTGTGATCCTTCACTCACGGTTGGACCAAATCTAATGAAATTCTATAATTAATAAAGTAAGGGTTTGAATAATTTGGTGGGTTTTTTTCTTTTTCTCCTCTTAACCCTTGTCCATAAGACCTTACATGCATTGTATATAAAATATTATATGGAGTCAGCTTGGAGGAGGGCATTCTCCCACTTCACAAAGCCTATAATATTTCATTACAAGTTATGTAGTCATCCTTTGTATAGAGAAGAGAACTACCTAAATTATCAATCATTCTCTATCAGGCAAGTAGGAACTTATAATTATTGAGGTTTCCACCAACCAAAGAACGTCACCTCTAACAGCACACAGGACATATACTGATGGAGCTCGAAAGACCCTCCTCCTTTCTTTCTATTAAAATAAGTAAGAAACAGCAAAATATCAATCATTCAACTAAAAACTGACTAGAGCTGGTGTACTGCAGTGCACTTAGTACCCATAACATTAGCCCACCCTTTGTCTGTATGTTATTAGTGGTGGCTTAGACAGTAAGGGTGTGTGGTGTGATGTGACTTGGCCTGTAACTACATTTGACACGCGTTCGGATACCAGCATTTGCACGTGTCTCCTGTCACACTTGATCATGACTTGTAATCATCCAAGCGAAGACAGTCAGTGTATGGATGGTGTGGACGACTGCTGTTCCACAAAGACGGGGCAGTTGGATGAAAATGGACCCCACCACCATAAGAACAGTTGAAAGTGCGACAGCTCCTCATTTCAGTAGTTGGATGCAATGGGCCCCACCATCATAGATGAACGGCCTAAACCATGGTTAAAGTGGTAGCTCCAGTAAAAACTAGGAGGTGACTTAATCATCTACTTGCCAAGGAATTATTCTCAGTGATATGATATTTTCAGTGAATGGTGCTTGGGTTCTTGTCCTTTTGTAGTTTTGTTTGTGGCAGTTTGTGATCTATGTGATCCATCTGCATCCTAAAAATTTTGCAGGTTTTATGGTAAGTGATAGATGAGATGAAAGTTCATGGTAAGATTCTCTATTTGTATTGGCCCCCCTTTATGGATATTTTAGTTGATTTCTTCTTCTATTTTTTCATATGGGAAGTAAAATGTGCAAAAAAATTAATGTCAGGCCTAGAAGATTTTACAGCACCCATATTTGTTGGTAAAACAAGTTGAAAAGTAAATTGTTGTTGCCGCCAAAAAAGCCACCTTTATTTTTTCAGCCACAAGAAAACTTTACTTTATTACTTTTTAATTTACTTTACCAATAAATAAAACAAACAAAGGTTTGGTGATGCTTGAATAAATTAGAGAGAAAATAATATCAAGTAAATATCAAATTAATAAAAAAAATAATACTTGCGTGAAGAAAATATATACCTTCTCATGAACCATGTTAACATTATTTTCTCAAGATAAATAACTTGAAGTGAGGTATGTAGTCACTCTCTCTCCTTTGCATTAAAGACCTTTTGTCTGATTTCACTCTCTCTCCCTGATTACGTTACAGACCTTTTGTCTTATTCCCACGCCCACGGTCCACCTCACCCCGAAAAGCACCTCTCCCTCCCACTCTCCTTCCATGAGGTAAATGGTATTCAACCCATATTATGGTAAGAGCTGTCTGATTTCCATCCATTAAATGGAGAACTTTTCTTACAATTATGAATGTAGAAGTGGCCTCATAATTAATGTTATGCCACTTGTATGATTAATGATGGGAACCTTTGATCTAAGTTGGTACATTAATAGATGTTGGAAAAAATTACTTACGAAGAATATGCAATTATAAAATTAAATAAATAATTAGTATAAATAATTAGTATATAAAAGTAAATGATTGTGAATGTGATAAATTGACTTAGAAAGCAATAAAAATGGGCAAGGTACACCAATTAAGAAGCTTTTTTAAAGACATCAATTTCCCACATGGAGGTGGTTTAGATGAAATTATGTTCCCAGGATACAATGCCAAACTTTGATTCGAAGTCTGCACACTAGAATAAAAAATATAGAATTGCCTTAAAATTAAAGTAAAAATAAAAGAGAATAAAATACTCTTTGACAATATGCTCCTGAAAATACTGCATTATACTCATTTGGATCTTCTTGAATACTTTGGAAAACTTCAGATTGGCCTCAATTTATAATGTTTGAAAGAAACTCTTGGAAATAGGGTCACATTCATTCAAACGGGCCCAAGAGACACATCTCATCTAAATGACACAAAACACTTGTTTTGAAAAGACATATTCAAATGTCACTTGGAATTTATTTATTTTTAAATTATTGGATTTTAGAAAATATCCAACAATCCCCCACGATTTTCTAAAAATACTTTTTAAAGAATAATTAATAATAATAGAAAATAACTAAAAATTGTATAATGCATCCCTCACAGGTGGATGTCCCTTGAACCTGAAGGTAGAATGTGTATCATAAAACCTTAGTGTAAAAGTGAGTGACGTAAGTGAAGTTCACGATACATATTCACATTATACAATATGGTCAGGCATCCATATTCTCCCCGCCGCCCTATTTCATAGGCCATGCACTAGTTCTGGTATTAGCGAATGCTCTAGAGTCTTACCGAAAAGACCCATGGGAGGCGGCTAATGACCTCCACATTCGCAAAGGCAAACCCATCAGGAGTGCTTTTGCTCATCCCACACTAAGCCATGAGTCTATTAAGGACTAAAAGTCCAACCTAACATAAGCGAAAGTTAAACGGTGCACGAATCTCAGAGATGGGCAAATTTGGAACAAATCAATTTTCCCCACTAGTTCCAAATAAATGTGCACTGCGAGGAATATCTCAATATACCCTCTGGGGGACAGTACATCTGACCAAATTTCCTTTGAACTCTAACTTAGAAGTTAAAAGGAGGCTACGGTCAGGACCATCCCTCTATGTCGGTAAACCCATCTCCCTCGAGGTTAAAATTCAATCTTAATAATGTAAAATCACATTGAGAAATTAGGAGCTATTGACCACAATCTTGTATTTCATTTACCTCAATTTTACCTGTGTCCATTATTGACATTTGTTGATGAAAGAAGTATACCGATTGGTTCTCACATTCTTTCATTTATTTATATCCACGATCTGTACTCTAATCCAATGGATGATGATGTAATAACCATGATCCTGTGATTTGATCGACGATGTAATGTCCACATCAATGATCCGGTCTATCATGCAGTGTACACTATCTACAATCTCATCTGATGAATGATGTTGATGACGGATTGTTCGCAATATAAAAATATCATTCAATCATAGACACCTACTCTGCATCATTTGAAAGAAATACTAACACAAGAAAAAAAAACATTATTTCATTCTCCCAAATATCAATCCGACATGCAAATGTGAAAATCTGGGAAGTAACAAAATCTGAGTCTCACAGATAATATAATCTGAAAAATCTCACTAAATTATTTAGGGAAGAGTGTCATAGTATTTTATGAATAGATTAGATGCATCTTTCCAATGTAGTGAACCAGATAGCAGAGACAATTGTGGGTTGCTCGAATCCACAGTCGTGTTCTTCACCTTACCGTTTTGAAGCCTCCGCCACTCCTAAAAGGAATAGACGATGCACTAAAATGGTTCCTTGGAGGTTGGACAGGTTGTAAGCACACATAACCACCATGTTGAATTATATATGTTTTAGTCAATAGACTATTCAACAAACAGTTGCATACTAGGAGGTGAAACATCTAATGGCCTGTGTGAATAAAATCATGAAATGGAGGTCCTGAGCAATTCTGCAACTTACGAATGAGTACAAAGAACATCTAGTGTCTAACATCATGACATCTTTGATAACACTATAGTCTGTTGTCAGTAAATAATTAAAACACATACCTTTGATAACAAATTGCACATTTATTCCAAACAGAGGAAGATTTCCTTTCATTAACAAATATGCTTTCTCAGTCAAAGCATGGCCCAGATTTGTTTGTACCCGATGCAGACTAGAGGGGTTGGAATATCCTTTTCTCAAAAGAAATTAACCATATTTGAAATAATAGGTATTAATCAAAAGGTAGTTAAAAAATAGTTTACTTTAAAAACAAAGAGTGGTTACAGAGGAGACACATCTCTTTGATGTAGAGTCTCTCTCTCTCTCTCACTCAACTACCCATTTTTCAAAGTTTCTCCCGTTTTTGTATCTCTTCCACGTGCTTTTGTCTCTCATTCTTCATTTATGTTGAAAGATAAGGATAAATATAATACAAAGACAAATACCTACCACAGGGAATCGGTTTTGAAAGGCAACTGAAGGAAAAGTCAAATAACTAAGGTCACTAATGTGATGTTGCTAGAAGATGCATCCGTCTTTCAGTTGCACATAAATTTTAGTCTTCTAATTTGCCGTGGAAGGTAAGCGAAAAAGTGCTCATGATGGATGAAAAAGAACTACAACATTATTTCGATTACATAACCATATACAAGTTTCTCTGCAACAAGTGTAGCAAGTAATCAACCAAAGTAAAGAATGAAGAGAAGGAAATAACTGCAATCGGTGAGTTAAACACACACACTATATATATATAACTGCAACTTACATATAGGTGATGAAGTGCATGATGATTTTAAGTGAACAATGAACAAAAATTTGGCTCAATTTATGCAGTCATATGTCTGCAATTTCACCCCAAAATAAGTGCAGTAGAAGTGGGAACAAATTCAGTATAAAGTCATGTGACTGTAAAACTTATACCAAAATATAAAACCATCCTCAAACAACAAATTGCCAAATAGGAGAAGACTGAAGGAACAAAGACATTCAGTATGTAAGGTTAATTATACTATTCTAGGTATCAATATCATAAAGGCAGACAGGAAATGAAGAAAACATTTAAGAATATCAAAATTTTATTTATAGAATATGAAAGTTTTAGAAGCTCTAAGAAATGTATTTTTAAAAGTCGTTAAAATTAAAGAAATGAAGGTGAAAGTCCAAAAATAACAATCATATGATATCACCTTTAACTGAAAACTAATGAATGAGAGATGCGAACATGAAAATCGAGCCACCACCCTAGTAAACTAGATCCTTGGATAGTGAGGGTCCCATCTATATTTTCATCTTATACCATTTATCAAATACCTCTAAATAGTTCTTTGTTGGAGCCATTTGACCATTACTTCCTGGCAGCTCGGTTCCACCCAAAAAGAATTGGGCCATAAACAGTCCTCAAATTCCACATTCCAAATTCCAAGTTCTCATGCAACACCTCCCAACTTTGGAGAATTAATAAAGGTAGGTAAATTGAAGTACAATCAATTGATTTGGTTAGTAAACGGCACCTTAAGCGCTAGCTAGGTGAGCTTTGAAGGATGATGCATGTACTTAATTTCCACATGATTAATCCTATGGTACACATCACTTTGGTTGAAAAGAAAGTTAGGGTAATTTCTATCCGTTGCTTTGATATAGTAATAGTGGGCCTTACATGGGTTATCAATGGCTCTGATGAAATAAAGGCAGGCATCAGTTGGGTTATCTGGATTTTGATAAAATAGAGGCAGAGCTATTATATATGGTTAAGTACACACATTATTGGACTGCCCCCACGAGAAAATTCTAGCTCCTATGAAGTAAAACTCCTTGATAGCTGAAAAAAAAAAAAAAAAAAGTATAAGTACAATTTTTTGGAAGCTAAAATTTTATATTCTCACCTTTGGGTTCAGCTAAATACGAAGGAAAAAAGATTTGATCGCTAAAATTGATGAATTCTTTTCACAGTTTTTACTTTTCCATTTAAAACAAATCTTTCATTGGGTTTAGGAAAGGTGGTGTTTATAATCACGGGCAGACACAGGTACAAGTGTTTGGGAGATTAAGCCCCCACTCATACCGAAAAAAAGTTTAAAATTTTTAAGAACACCTTGCAAATTCTGAAAATTAATTAATTTTTTTATTTTACATATGCCCTTTCCCAAATATTTCTTATCAGACTATGATTGTGTTTATTGATTGCAGGGGTTATGTAAATGCCTTTTGCTATAAAAAGAACAACCTAATGCAAATTTGTGTAGGACACCATCAGGACTATCATCACAGCAAGCAGAAAGAAATGTGAGGAAGTTGCAAATAGCAGGAATTATCATTCTTGTTGAGTTAGATATGAGTAAAGAAAAATGAGCTGTTATCATTGCCCGTAGGCTGGACTTGCATGAGACACGCCCTTTCCAACAGACAGACCAGGCTTTGACTCTCTACTGGTGGGAATAAGTGGGAGAATTACAATCCCTTTGAAGGTGCAACAGAGACAAGAGCATCTGTGGCCACCATTTGTATTGAAAAGTCAAAACAGCAGGTATAATGTCATTTAGTGGGCGAAATACCAGTGGCCAATGAAATGTTGAGAGTTTTTGATGGTTCTTTCTTTCCTTTTTTATTAAAGATGCCTAATTCTCATCCTAAAATATGTTAGCCATTAATGATCCTCATATGAGTTTTAGGTGAAGTGTTGCATGACATCCAAATAAAGAACATACAAGCTAGTTCTTAATTAACATGTTACGCTGAGAGGTACCTTTCATGGGAGATGTGACTTTTTTGCCACCATATGGGACCTCCTATCACACATCCAATTTTTTTGTGCACAATAATTTTTCATGAATTAGCACTTTCTCTTATTTGACATTAATATGAATCACTTACCATTGGATTAAATTTTATTAAATACGTAACTTAAAAAACTGTTAAATTCTCAAGCTCCTAAATCAATGGTTTTGATGATTTAATTGAGATGATTTTTATCTAAATTCATATCCACAATGAGACCTTTTCATTGTACTCTCCTCGATGATTAACATGCATTCAAGTGGGTCTCTCAATGGGCTTAAAGTTTTACCTCTCAAGGGCAGACCTAGGAAATGAACTTGGGAGGGTGGTGTGGGGTGGTCTTTATGTAAAAGAAATATTGGGGGAAGGGACTAATGTAAAATAAAAATACATAATGATTTTTAAAATCTGCAGGGTGGTTTTAAATTCTTTACCATTTTCAAGTGTAGTGGCAGCTTCTTCCCCCATAACCCTCTACCTTGGTCCACCCTTGGTACCTCTTAGCATAACATGACGCACACATATCTTGCTACTGGATATTGATAGCATCTCCAACTCACACACTGACTGATTCTAAATTGATAGGATGGGGCTTTGATGATGACGATGATGATGGTAATAACTGATCATTAAGGACCAGAGAGTGTGAAGAGTTGAGACTGGTCACAAAGGTGGCTTGAGTAGGCCCCCTACCCTAATATGTTAATTGCTTTAGAATATCCAGGTTATTTGTGAAAATTCTTGTCCTTGTACGTCAAGCATCCAAGCTATTTTCATTTAAAATTCCGAGAATGCAAACTAGGGTGTCTCTAAATTTTAGCCTTTATGGTTAGTGAAACTAATATTGTGCAAATTTATTTTGTTAAAATCGTACATTTGTCAGGGTTCACATTTGAACACTTCAATCTCTTCAAACACACCAGGAATTGGAATTGATATTATTTCATACTTCTCCAGAAATTTGACCCCCATTTGATTTTATCAAAGTAAGTTTGCACTATGTCTAGTCTTAGGAAAGAACTTTGATAATTTTGTCAGTAATATTTCACATATCCTTGATTTACATCCAACCTTTTCATCATCACCCCAAGTAGTTAGATTCAAGACTGAGAAATAAATAAACCTAGAATTAGACAAAGAGTGGTCAGATGTCATTTTAATGAATGACTTCTAATCTTCATACTTGAACATCTCAGAATTTAATGGCTCCATATTGGTACAAATAATGTTTAACTAAAATCTACTCAAACATTACATATTTCTTCAGTAAAATATAAACCCTATAGCTTCAAATTGTCAAATTGGGTCAGAATGGGGGCAGTGTGGTGGTTGTGGTAATCATGTAGATCCAATCCATCATAGGTCTGCCTCTTATCAAGTCTAAAAAAGGACTAAACATAATTCTAGATCCAATCACTTTCATAAGCATGTGTTAGTGGCTCCCTATCTATAGTGCTAATGGTTGAAGACTTGGGTAAGTGTCTGTGGGCACTTTACCCTTTAAAAAAAAAAAAGAATCTAGATCTAGCACCATACTGGCAGTCCCACAAGGGAGGGTTCAGATTGATTGTGGGTGGGTCCCACTGGTCTGATTGACATTGTAGACCTGCTGGACCTCACAGATATTCCAATTGGAAGTTCAATTATTGCTAGAGGGACTCTGCGCTAAAACAAAGGCCCCATGGAATGCTGTAGATGTTGGCCCTGTTAGTAAAGAGATTTGTCTATCGTCAGTGGGCCATGGAATGGACCATTTAAAGAAGAAACTGGAAGCTAGGTGTGGCCCACTTATGAAGGAAGGACACATATGGGTCAGGAAAATGGAGTGGTAGGTGGGTAGGTAGAGAGGCACGTTTTCCCTACAGGACATGGTTAACCCTGCTTCAGAGTTCAGACCCTGGTTCAGACCCCTGTTTTGGACCAGTTTTGAGTCCATTTCTTCCACACCATGAGAGAGTGGGGGAATCAAATGCTTTTGTCACATAGGAGTGAGTGTGTGAGAGAGTGGGAAATAGAAAAGAGAGAGGAAGGTATGTTTTTTTCCTTCTTTACAAAAAAGAATCTCTCTATTGCTCTTTTTCCTCCACTCATAAAAAGTAAACTTCTGCTTCTGCATGATTTGTTACCTGCCTTCCCTATTCTTAGCTCCACTTGCATGGTATCTTTCTGCAACTTCTACAAATAGATTTACTCAGCTCTTTTCATATCTATCAGGTCTGCTGCATGTGGGTTTCTCATCAAGTTGCTGCCTTTTCTTGGATTTATGGTATGTGTTTGAGTTTGAGCTTCTGTTTTGAGGATTGCATTGTTTGATTGAGGTGGGTTGTTTCTCTCTGTTGGTTTTTAAATGTCACTTGGACATTTTTTTTTTTTTTTTTTTTGTAGATAGGTAGTCTTAGCATTGTTGGGTTGTGTGGATGTGTATGTGGGTGGATGTTCAATGAAGAGCTGGTTTTTCGTATTTCAGATGTGATTCTTGGGTATTAGCGGTTAAGTTGATTTGGATGCATGTTTGATAATTTTTGGTAGAAATAGCTTATGTGATAGTTAGATTTTTCTTGGTTTTGATTGAAACTTGACGTCTGCTGGATGAGTTAAATGAGAATCGAAAACTCGATTTATCAATCAAACCCAGAAGAGTCCCTAAATTTTCGATTGGTGAAGTAAAGATAGATTCTTTCTATTGATTTTGAGTTAGTTGTAATCCAAAATGGCTTTTTGGGTGCCACACAGTTTATCGGTAACTGATGAGATCTACTTCTTTGTATGTGATGGAAGGTTTGGCCTTTTGAACCAGAGATGATCTGATTTTATTTCTGAAGATAACTTGGGCTCCTTGCCTCCTACTTCTGTGGTTAATGCAATGGGGCTTCTGTAGAAATTGGTGATTGAAAACTTCAGAAAGAGATTAGTAGACTGCCCTTTCCCCTTCTGCTTCAGTGTTTTGGCTTGTTTTCAACTCTGTTATAATGAGCTCTAGATCTTACTCAAACCTGTTGGACCTTGTGTCTGGTGATGCTCCGAACTTTAGTCGCATGGGGAAGAGGCTTCCTAGAGTCATGACTGTGCCTGGGATCATCTCAGAACTTGATGACGAAAATTCTAACAGTGTCGGTTCAGATGCCCCATCGTCTGTCTCGCAAGAACGAGTGATCGTAGTAGGCAATCAGCTTCCACTACGTGTCCATCGAAGGGCTGATGATAGTGGATGGAATTTCAGTTGGGATGAGGATTCATTACTTTTACAGCTCAAAGATGGTCTTGGAGAAGATGTCGAGGTCATCTACGTTGGCTGCCTGAGAGAGGAGATCTACCCAGATGAGCAAGATGATGTTTCACAGACCCTGCTTGAGACTTTCAAGTGCCTTCCGGCGTTTATCCCTTCTGATCTTTTCAGCAAGTTCTATCATGGTTTCTGTAAGCAGCAACTATGGCCACTGTTCCACTACATGCTTCCACTTTCAGCAGATCTAGGTGGCCGATTTGATCGGTCCCTTTGGCAGGCCTATCTTTCTGTTAACAAAATCTTTGCAGACAAGGTGATGGAAGTGATAAACCCTGATGATGATTTTGTATGGGTTCATGACTACCATTTGATGGTTTTGCCTACCTTTTTACGTAAGAGGTTTAATAGGGTGAAGCTTGGGTTTTTCCTTCATAGCCCATTCCCCTCATCTGAGATTTACAGGACACTTCCTGTTAGGGATGAGCTTCTTCGAGCCCTCCTTAATTCTGACCTTATTGGCTTCCATACGTTTGACTATGCCAGGCATTTCCTTTCATGTTGTAGTCGAATGCTCGGTCTTGCCTATCATTCAAAGAGGGGTTATATTGGCCTTGATTATTATGGGCGCACGGTTAGCATCAAAATTCTTCCTGTTGGAATTCACATGGGCCAGCTTCAATCTGTATTGAATCTTTCGGAGACTGTATCTAAAGTCGCTGAACTTCGGGACCGGTTTAGGAACCAGACCGTGTTGCTTGGAGTGGATGACATGGACATATTTAAAGGGATAAGCTTGAAGCTATTGGCCATGGAGCAGTTGCTCATACACCATCCAGACTGGAGAGGAAAGGTTGTGTTGGTGCAAATTGCAAACCCTGCCAGAGGCCGTGGAAGAGATGTACAAGAAGTGCAGTCGGAGACTTATTCCACGGCGAGAAGGATAAATGTGACCTTTGGAAGACCAGGTTATGTGCCAGTGGTTTTAATCGATAGCCCACTTCAGTTCTACGAGAGAATTGCCTATTACGTTATAGCAGAATGTTGTCTTGTTACAGCTGTGAGGGATGGAATGAATCTTATACCCTATGAATATATCATCAGCCGTCAAGGTAATGAGGAATTGGATGAGACCTTGCAACTGAGCTCATTGGAGCAAAAAAAGAGCATGCTCGTTGTTTCTGAGTTTATTGGCTGTTCCCCATCACTAAGTGGGGCCATTCGTGTGAACCCGTGGAATATCGATGCTGTGGCTGAAGCTATGGATTCCGCTCTGGTAATGTCTGAGTCTGAGAAACAGCTGCGGCATGAGAAACACTATCGATATGTCAGTACCCATGACGTTGGATATTGGGCACATAGCTTTCTTCAGGATCTTGGAAGGACATGTAGAGACCATATAGGGAGGAGGTGCTGGGGAATTGGATTCGGTTTGGGATTCAGGGTCATTGCGCTTGATCCAAACTTCAGGAAGTTGTCAGTTGAGCACATAGTGTCTGCTTACAAGAGATGCAAGAACCGGGCGATTCTCTTGGATTATGATGGTACCATGACACAGCCGACATCCATCAACAAGACTCCTAATCCTGAGGCTATCGGTATTTTGAACAGCTTGTGCAGAGATCCCAAAAATGTCGTCTTTCTTGTCAGCGGAAGAGATCAAAAAACCCTAAGTGAGTGGTTTTCATCTTGTGAAAAGCTAGGAATTGCGGCAGAGCATGGATACTTCATGAGGTACTTACTTTTTAGTTTGCTTCTTCACCAATCATTTATTGTTTGACTTCACTGATTAAATCAACCATATTTGACTTGGTTGATTTCAGAGACCCTTTTAACCAGAAACTCATTGCTAAATTCGTTTTTCCTTATATCAAGCAATCCAGATTGCCGCTGTGGAGATGACATGAATACAGTAAATTATTCGTGTTTGACTTTATGCTAGGGACTGAAATTTTTTAAATGTCATTTTCTGGGTAAAAATAAAATCCTGGCTTGGCAGTTCCCACATAGAAGCATAAGTAGCCTCATCAAATTAAGATGTTTTAGAAAACATCATGGTCATTATTTTCAATTCGTAACCGACTCCGGTGACTGTCTTTAGAACTCGAGCAATTGGTTGAAAACCACACCTTTTTCCATTTCTCTACCTGGTCTCAGAAATGCATCCCTGCATCTTTGCATGCACATCTTTAAATGAATTCATGTATCTTTTAATCACTAATTCCAAGTTGAGTGCTGCTTTAAGGTCGAACTGTGATGCGGAATGGGAAACTTGTGTGCCAGTGTCCGACTTTGATTGGAAACAGATTGCTGAGCCTGTGATGAAGCTCTATACTGAAACAACGGATGGTTCCACAGTAGAAACCAAAGAGAGCGCTCTCGTTTGGCACTATCAATATGCTGATCCAGATTTTGGGTCATGCCAGGCGAAGGAACTTCTTGATCATCTTGAAAGTGTTCTTGCGAACGAGCCAGTGTCCGTCAAGAGTGGTCAACACATTGTAGAAGTCAAGCCACAGGTTAGGACAATGTCTACTCTAAATTTTGGAAGTACTCAGTGTCATATGGTCTACTTTTCTTGTTTGTGATTCTTAATTCTCTGTAACCTCTATATGCAGGGTGTCAACAAGGGTCTTGTGGCTGAACACCTTCTCTCAACAATGCAAGAGAGAGGCATGCTACCAGATTTTGTGTTGTGCATTGGTGATGATAGGTCGGACGAGGATATGTTTGAAGTCATTACTAGTGCCGTGTTGGGGCCTTCTCTATCCCCTGTGGCAGAAGTTTTTGCTTGCACAGTTGGTCAAAAGCCCAGTAAGGCCAAGTACTACTTGGAAGATACGACAGAGATTGTCCGAATGTTGCAAGGCCTTGCCACTGCTTCAGACCTAGCAGCAAAGACTACTTCCTCCCAACCTTCACATGACACTTCTTCATGATGAAATTCTGAGGAGATTCTTTCATTTTCTGCGCTTAAGGTATTAAAGCAGGGCATATATGCCCAGCTGATGCCGCAAGGAAGTGCTTAGCTTTTATTTTTTTCTCGGTGAATTTTCTCTTTCAATCCTTTCCACCCATTCTTTGGATATGTGCTCTAACTCCACCTTATGCATCTAGTGTTTGGGTAAGAGAACTCGTTTTAGAAATATGTGAAATTATAGTCCTTAGCTTCCTATTGATTGTGGAATTGTAGTCATTGGCTTCCTATTGATTGCATTATTGGGGCCAATGCATTTTAATGGATAGTTTATATCAGTTCAGGCATGGTTCTGGTCACTTTCCACATATTTTCCTGGATGGATGATTAAACTCGTAATCAAAGCCTCAATCCATCGTGCGTCTGCATTCAAGTAGGTGACAGGTTTACTAGTCTGCAGGATAGTTAACCTCTGGCTCCCATTGGTTGCACAGGTGCTGACACACTTTTCTGGCATGGGTCCATCCACTTTCTATGAATGAGAATCTTTGGGTCCCATTTGGATCTTTGTAAAGTGAGTGCTGCATTTGGATCTTTGTAAAGTGAGTGCAGGTAACTCTGTTTACATGTAAATGGGAGGGGTTCGTGTGTTGGCGTAGCCTGAGTTACTAAGTGACAGTTGTTTTTGTTCTCTACCTAGCCAATTAAATTACAGGTAAATAGAGCTACAGGTAAACTGAGTGTGGGGGAAACTGAGTTCCAAGGATCCAAACGGGCTGTGGATTACCAAAGTTTGCCTGTTTGGGCAATCAGATTCATGCCATTTTCACCATCTTCATTGTAAGTGCCATCCTTAAGGCATGAATTTCATCAGCTTCCACTACTGATCTTTCCTCCACAGTCCACAGTACACTCATTTGCTGGTCATTTTTGCCATCTCTGTTTTTAACTTGCAAGTAGGAAGATGTACTTATACATTGTTATTTTTTATTTTGCTGATTCAAGTTTTGGAAACACACCATATACTTGATACTACTGGTATTGTCCTACTGGAATCAATGATGCTGATGACATGCTGTTGTTATTCCCTTTTGCCTGCATACATTCAAAATCATTTATGGGCTTAGATGGCTACCTGATGGCTTTGGGCTCAATCTCAATGTCACTTGGATCTCATATCCAATGGCTAACTTTAATTCTGCAGAGGTGTATTTTGCATGAACTTTCAACCCATTACTGATTACACACATGATCAATTCCAATGTGATGAATTCTCATTGTGGAAGGCCTGTATGAAGTTGTAATCCCAAGCATCTGATTCTGACCATTAAACAAAGGTAAGCAAAAGATAGATTGGAGGTGAATGTAGTGGTCACACTCTGGGCAATGACATGCATACAGCTGGCTGTGTCACAAAGGGGGTGGGGGGCTGTGGGTCCAGTTGCTTGGATTTGAATCATGTGCAAATGTCAGTGCTTGATTTGAAATCAACTCGTTCCAAATCGGATTGAATTTCTCAATCCCATTATACTAGTCAGTATCACCTTCATGCATTTAAATCAATTATGCCTATCATTTTGATTGTACTGAAATTCCATTTTCATTGGAGTGAATATAATATGACTAGTAAGCTGGAGTAAGGATTAGTCTTACGTGGGTGAACATAAACAAACCACTGGGGATAGAATTGCCTATTCATGTGCCATTGTATGAGTCCAATTCCCTTTTTTTTTTTTATAAATACACAACTAGCTTAAGATCGATGGGTCCCACAGCTTTAATAAAAACTGTTGTTGGCTTGCTCTAATTATGAGGGCCTGTTTGTTTGCGGTTGATCATATCGGTAAAACACCGGATACACAACACCACCATTAGCACTGTGCATCGGGAAAGGCCCTAAACGGTTTGAAATTAGGACCTCCAACTCATTATTGGACTTCTCAACCACTCAAACAATTTAAGTGCGGGTATAATTTAAGTTTGTTTGCAAGAATTCCTGATGAGCCTCTTGACCTACCGCCTCCAATTGAGAAAAGCCAAAAATCTAATGAGAGAGTTAGTTGCAGACAAGACTAATTAAATTAATAGTAGTTAAATTCTTATAGAGATTATTTTTAGTGCTTCTTGGCACATTTGTTTAGTTACATACAAATTCTCTCCATTTGATATATGGTATCAAGAATTTACCCAAATTGATGGATCCAAGCTGGGCCCAATTATGGAATCTGTATGGCCACGATGGGACGAGTTTAAAAGAAGATGCAGGGCCTAGGAATAGCAATTCTTGATCCAACCATCCTCCAACCGGTTTGAACCTGGTCTTATAATTTAGGGTTGGTTTTGAATTTTTTTTTTTATTTTTTTTTTTTCAATTTGGGTTGACAATTTTGACCTGATTAATAATGGGTTGGGTTCAGGTGAGTCCATTTCTTGGTGTTTGGCCCATCAACCCTTTTGCAGAACATGAGCATCAGCTAGTTCATTGGCTAACTTGATGCAAAACTAGGCTGACCAAATAGAAATCTTTGGTATTCAATGTGTGGTTTTCTTCCAAGATAACAATGATTTTGGGTAATTCACTTGTAAAAATGAAGTGAAGGGCCATTTTAATTAAAAAAAGGGGTCAAATAAAAAATCACCAAATTTTAAAAATTATTTTTAAAAAAAAGTTAAAAAGATACATTCGCATGTCACTGAAGAGTAGTGCTACTTGGACAAACTTTTTGGCTAGAATTTTGGACAAACCCTATGGTATGACTTGAATATCATAGGGCATATTCAAGCCATACCATAAGATTTGTTCAAAATTCTGGCCAAAAAGTTTGTCCAAGTAGACTTTTTGTATCACTGAATAACAAAAGTTATCTTCCTTTTACCAAAAAAGTGAAAAAAGATGAAGACCTTCTCATGGCACTAACCTTAGTCATTTAGTATTTTTAGATTTCCACTCTCCATTTTGTTTTTTTTTTTTTTTTTATTTGACCGTTCTCTCCACTTTACTTTGTAAATAAATTACGCCAACAATCCTAATTTACCAATAGAAGAATGCCTTTTTTTTTTTTGGTTTTTGCAAGGCATCTATCTATGACAAGCCATGATTAGGATGCCTTGTGACAAGCCATATGGCAAGCCATCTATTGTAACTTTGTACCGTATATTTACTAAAAAGATACCTAAATAAAAGAGAATGATGAGACAACTCATTGGAAGGGAAGTCTCATCTCAATGCTTATCCCCACACACGAGGTTTTTTTTTTTACACAGATTTTGGTCTTTTGGGCCAAAATAATCACTATCAGCATATAGGAGAGAAAAGCGGGTTCTAGTGTGGTAGAACAGTTTCGAACCCACAACCTTCAAATGCAAACCGTGGTCACTATATCATCATCAAAGCCTTATTATGTTGGAGTCCGTCATACAAATTTTATTTCCTTATTTCTAAATAAGTAGATCATCCCCGCATGCACTAATACCACCAGACCAATATATGTAAAAAAGGAAAAGATATGTAAATAGAAGAAAATAGAGTAAAAAAGGTTGGAAGGGCTGAAACCTAAACCCACTCCAACTCCTCTTGGGTCAAAACCTGCAAACCCTATGTTAGGCCTAAACCCCTAACAAGTAACAACTAACCTGGCCCATTTCCATGCTAGGCCCATTTCGGGATCCAGGGGGGTGCTTTGGTAATTTTACGTCAGCAAAACCGCCATTCCCTAAAACCCTAACCCCTGTCTGCTCTATACAAAATGCGTTCCTTCATTTGTCCCATTCCACACACTCTGCTTTTTCAGTCCCAAAACCCTAACCCTAACCCTAATTTCTGAAGCGCTTTTCGTTGGGGGGCGATTTGATTTCGCTATCGACAATGAAGGTTTCCTCTCGTACTTGCATAACTGTTATGATTTCTACTTTCTCTCTATGTATCCAGATCTGATTTCTTTGTGTTTCAATGGCAGTTCAATATCGCGAATCCTACTACGGGATGTCAGAAGAAACTGGAGATTGATGACGACCAGAAACTGTAAGATTCTTCCAAAACCCCATTTCTTCTTTCTCTCTATTGCTCCGAATGATAATAAATTTGTTCTAGGATTAGTAACTATTAGCTTTTGATCTGAGGAAAACTTCCTATTTCTGTTGATAAAAAGGTTATGTAGATGACAAACACACTAGTTATTTGGCAAAGAAGCTTTAATTCTGGGTGTTGTGTTGCTGATTGTGGATGATATTACATTTTTTTTAATGTTGATTTGAAATGAACTAGACTCATAGGAATTGGGTATGTTTGAAATGAGTTTCTCTGTATTTGATTCCTATGTATTTTGTTGCAAACAAAAGGCCCTAGCTGTGGCGGAGGTTTTTTTTTTTTTTTTTTTTTTTTTTTTTTTTTTTTTTTTTTTGATTTATATTAATGTGGATTCTGTTCTATGTATCTGCTGATTTGTTAGTTCTGGTGATTGGGTTCTATATTAGTAAGTGTTTGGGTTTCTAGAAAAAAAGAAAAGTCCTTTATTTTTCTATTCCCTTGGGGTGTAATCTCTCTTATGAGAAATTGTTTTCAAGATTTCATTTGTGTAATTTCTCTTGTTAGAAATTGTATCCAAGATTGTGTCTTGTTCTATTTTATTAATTTTTGATTTTAATTGATTGGTGGCGGTGATGACAAAACTCGTTTCTCGATGCTGAATTCTTTCCATGGATTGAGACAATGGGCAGATGTATGCCTGTTTCTGATGACTATTATTTGTGCGTGTCTGAGCCTCCTCTGCCATTTTATTTCCTTTATTTTTTTCTTTATTTTTTTGTTTTCGAAAAAATATCATTTTAATACAAATAGGAGTTGAGTGACATTGATGGCTTTAAAGAAAGAAATTTTCCTTCAGTTTTGAATGCCAAGATATTTGTAAGCAGGGCTATAAATGGGTTGAATTTCAGTCTGAACCAGCCAGACCCAGTTCTTGAGCCCACTATTTAGCCAGGTCTGGGTCAGCATTAATTTTTAGGAAGTATAAACAAACTCAATTTTTAGGATCAAACTCAACATCTCATTCTGACTCATTCTTTCAACTTGGCTTGTTGAGACTCCGAGTCCGATGAGTTTAATGAGATTGGCCAAGGCTTACCAAGTGATCTGCAGGCTTTCTTGAGTTACTCTCGGTTTGGAGGTTTTGATGGCATTCCATCCTTTGTTATTTGGTTGATGTTATGATTGGCAAAAGGAAATATTCTTTTATTGTACATGTGATTTATATCGTGCTTTGCATGATATCTTCTTTTTTATTCTTGTGTTTTCGTTGCCATGGGGTCTTTTTATTCTTTTTTTTTAATTCTTTTTAATTGTGCCTTTTTTTTATTTATCTCAAAGACTCATTTTGCATGCCATATCAGTTTTTCTCTCTCGTCCTCTCATTCTCCATTTTTCACAATTCTATCTCAACTCTTTCCTTGTAATGATATTCCCACAAAAGTTTACTCTACGAATGATTCTTTGCTCATTGTCTGATAAGCAGGGCGTTATGGCTTACCATTTTCATGCTTGGTTGAGTGCATGCACAATATTTGTCATGCTTGACCAAACATAAGATCTGCGAATTCTTCTTCTTCAGTATTCAGGCTTGGTTGGTTGGGTGCATATGTGCACATCATGGATCACATTCTTCTTCTTCTGGCAGATAGAACTAGTTTAGGAGCCCCCTCTTGGATAACATGATAGGCATAGGGACAGAGATGCCATTGTATTGGAAATCTATGTTTTGAACAAATCATTCAGATTGTCTGTTAATTTAAAACAGGAAATCATTTCATGTTTGTGGGGAGAGAGAAATTTCCAAAACAGCATGCATTATGGCAAACAGATAATTAACCGCTGGCCGTGGAGGAGATAAGCTGTAAAAGTTACAGCTCTATATCATTGCAATTAAATCAATAGAATTGAGGAGTGAAAATGGAAGGTGTGAACTGATTATTATTTTTATTGTGAATAATAAAATTTAATAGTATTGTCAAATTGATGCCTTGCTATCTTCATAAAAACCTCAATTTAGAAGAAAGGGGAAATGGAATGAAAACAATGGGAAGAATAAAAGTGCAAATAATCTTTGTGATAGAGAAAAATATATGCCATTATACATGGCTAGGGGGTGACAATAGAAGTGAGGAGTCCAGACTTAGCTGTGAGCCTGTGACAGTTACAGTTTCATTCCTGCTGACATAAAATGGCTCATGTGGCCTGTTTGTAGGTTTATTTGATTGGCCGCTGTTCCTATGCGATGCATGGGCTTTTCTGCAGTCTTAGTTATTAACAATGATGATCACATGAGGTTGTCTTAGTTTCTAAGAGCTCTACATATGATCTAGACTGTTGGTATACTGGAACTCACTGAAGATTGGTTGTTCTAGAAGACACCAGTGAATGATTATATATGAATGGTTAGAAACAAGTCCGAACAATGGTTGGCAATCAGTGACAACTCTGACTGGTAGATAGGGTTACGTGATTGTTATGTTTATATATTCCTTTGCTTTTGATTGGTAATTATCTTATTCTTTAAATTTTTTTTGGGGCTGTGCTATCGATGGTAGGGCCTAATTTATCAACCGTTCTGATGCTCAACAGGAATGGCATATGAACCAAGATTGTGTTCTTCTACAAGGGTTGCAGCGTGATCTTTTTCCGTTTATGTTTAGTGTTGAAAATTGTCATTGGCTTGTTTCCCTTTGTTGTGGCTTATTCACATTTTATGAGCCTCTGCAAGATAAAAATGGATCCTGATAGTTTCATCAGCAAAGGTCACCTAATTTGTCAATATTGAAAACAGTGTTTTATTTTTTATTGATTGAACTGTGCTGCTTTTGATGGCCCCATGCAATTGTTTTCCTCCTTTTGATGCGATTTAATTTTAGTATTGGCCTCAACATTTATCCCAACTTCCGAGGTTACAAATGCCAAACATCACACTGCATAGTAGTATCTTCTTCCAGTAAAGTTACCTTGCAAAATTTGGGTCTCATTTGGGTGCATGAAATCCTACTTAGAAAGCTATGCACATGAAAATTTCAAGGTATTCTTATCCTTAATTGTTATTGTCCATAGTTTTTTGAGGAATCCTTCTCTAATCTGTCCTGATAAAAAGGGATACCATGATTCTATGCATCCAAAAGAACCTAGCCTTGAAATTATATTTTCAAAGTTTGTCTATCTGTATGTTTCTCTTACAGGTGATTCTAGTGTATTGACATTGTAATGTTTTGTACAGCCGTGCCTTTTATGATAAGAGGATTTCTCAGGAAGTTGTTGGAGATGCGTTGGGTGAGGTATGTTTCTAAGAATTTCATATAGCTAGTGGTATTGGCAAAAACTAGAATCACATATTTTTTTTCACTCTAGTAAGTCAAGAAAAATTTGTTTGAGAAAGTCGCAAGAAATAATTTTTTTCTATGCTTGGGTAAATGCTTACGCGGGCATTCACATACTACACAACTCCCCAACCAGCAGGGAACACAACCGGGGACTGATCCCTGGCCGTCCCTGTGAAAAAAAGAGATGCCTCATCAGTGGTTGGTAAATTTTTTTTGTCTTTGTTTTGAGTTATTGAAGTTATTCCAAGAAAATCCTTGTGTTAATCCAGTTACTTCTAGATCGATTGCATTATTATTATCATAGTTAGTCTTTAGCAGTGGTTGACATTTTCATGATGTTCACGTGTCCAGGAGTTTAAGGGATACGTTTTTAAAATTATGGGAGGCTGCGACAAGCAGGGTTTCCCCATGAAACAGGGAGTATTAACTCAGGGACGTGTTCGTCTTCTGTTGCACAGAGGTAATTTTTTTGTTATCTAGGCTATTTTATTTCTGTAATTTTTTTCTTGGTAATGTATTCTTTTGTCTAACAAATGTAAATACATGAATAGGGACACCTTGCTTCCGTGGCTATGGCAGGCGCAATGGAGAGCGACGCAGAAAATCTGTTCGTGGGTGCATTGTCAGCCCTGACCTTTCAGTTTTGAATTTGGTTATTGTGAAGAAAGGTAATCTCTGTGGAATGCTGATTGCTCTTCGTGCTATCGCAATCTATGTAGAGGTTTGATAACCTACATATTTTTTTGGCTATTTTACAATGGTTGAAAAAAGTGGTCAATATAAGATTTGATATGTTTTGGCTTATTGGGTGATAATATAATATGGGCAACCACATCCATGGAAAAATCTTTTTCGTGACGACTGTTATCCAGCAACTCAACTAGAACAGTTGTATAATTTTATTAGACTTCATTAGGTTATATATGTATGTTGTGCAGGTGTGCATGTGCATCCCTTGTAGAATTATATATATGCACATGGTAATTGTTTCTGTGATTTTGTGTAAGGTGGTTGTTGGGTTGATGGAGAAATTGTAGTCATGTTTCTGTCTATTAATCTAATTGCCCTAATTATGTTTATTTGTGGGAACAGGGGAGAACGACTTACCCGGTTTGACGGACACAGAAAAACCCAGGATGAGAGGTCCAAAGAGGGCATCTAAGATCCGCAAGCTGTTCAACCTCTCTAAAGAGGATGATGTGCGCAAGTATGTGAATACATACAGGCGAACATTTACAACCAAGTCCGGTATGAATTCCTTTGGAAAGAAATCTCTTATTCTGTATTTCACCTTTAGTGAAAATGCATTCCTTCATTCTGTTGCAAGTTTGCGGACGGTCTTTGGACATTTGAATGTGTAATTGTGTATACATGTTGATAGAACTATGGCGACAGTTGCACTTTGCAGTTATATGTGCATGATTAATTCTTATTCATGTTTTTCTCTGAATACAGATGCATATCATTTGCATTTGCTTGCATTCTGGATATGCTTATTTATCTTGCCAGTTGCTCATGCATTTTTGTTTGCACTTGTAATTCCATTTGTGTCTTATGTGCTTGCATTTGTGTCGAATTGTGCATGTATGATTCCATTTACATGTGCATGCATCTCCCATTATGTTTTTGATGAGCAGTGGCCAGTGTCTAATAACCCTGGATATCCCATTGTCATGGTCAGGGAAGAAATGCAGCAAGGCTCCCAAGATTCAGAGGCTTGTGACGCCTTTGACATTGCAAAGGAAGCGTGCTAGGATCGCTGAGAAAAAGAAAAGAATTGCTAAAGCCAAGTCTGAAGCTGCTGAATATCAGAAACTGCTAGCTACCCGTTTGAAAGAGCAGCGTGAACGGAGGAGCGAGAGCCTGGCCAAGAAGAGATCTCGCCTTTCTGCTGCTTCAAAGCCTTCAGCTGCTGCTTGAAGGGTGAGCTTTGAGCCTGTGACTCAGAAGTATGACCTACATTTTTGCACGGTGGCCGTAGATTTGATTATATTTGTTTGTTTGGTCTGAACTGTCTTGAAGCACCCTCTAATGGTGATGAGATTTAAAGTTGTCATTTTCTAATTTTCGTGATCTGTGGGTATTGTGCTTGGGTAATAAAGCATTTTCCGTGATTTGTGGGTATTGGGTAATAAAGCATTCTCAAATGTTGTGAAGATACTGCACCCTCTAATGGCTATGAAAAACTCTGATGGTGGAAATCATGTCGATCATCATCACACATCCCAGAGGAACTGGTGCCATTCGCACATGGCTACATGGGGATCTTAATTTTGATGGCCTACCTTGTTATGCTACATTCCTCCATGATGGGCAATCTTTCTGATTATTTCGCTCAAAAACATTACTTTGGCCATGCCTCATCCTCTTTACTTACTGGACAATCAATGTTGGGGAAATGAGCAGATGGTTTTGCAGTATTGATTCGGGCCAGTAAATTGCTGCACTTGGGTATGACCCTCGTTTCAAAGAATGGGAATGGTTGGAGTGGCTGTATACTGTTTTTGGAATTCGCTGCACCAACTTTGATGGTGCTGATTTGATGCAATTGTCAAAGCAATGAGGTTTGGCTACTATGAAATTATGGAAATGAAAATCCCAGTGAAAAAGTTGTATTTCCTATAAAATAAAATAAAAAAATGTGAAAAGTTTTCTGTCCATTGCTTGGACTCTTGAAATGGATCAAGAGAAACTACAAAATCGAACCATCCAGTGAACTAGTTTTTCAAGGCTGTGGCCACCGACCATTCAGGACAAGGGAGCCCCTAGAACAGGGATTGTGTTGGGTTGGATACACCTGTTCTTGCTAGACAGGTCCTGCGTTAAAAAAAAAATAAAAATTTATGGGCTGATACAACCAGGATATCACGAAGTATGTGAAATGATTTAAATGCCCATGTTATGTCCTCCTTGGGAATTCTCAACAATGAAGCCCAAGTAATTGAAGATTCTCATTTTTACGAGGGGGCTTGTTTGTTTGTTTGTTTGGAGCTCTCTATTTTCATCTAATCACCGTTTTTTTCAGCAAAACCCAATCACCATTTCAACTATAAGTCCCCACAAAGGGCGGTCTAGTCACTCATCACTCCACCAAAGCTATAAAGAGAATTAAAGCCTGAAGGTAAATCTTCTTTTGTTCACCCATATCGAACCCCAAACTTCTATTGAAAGCAAGCAAAGCAAACTCAAAACTACTACTACGCTTTCTAGCATCTGATCATCCATGACAGAAACATTGAAAAAAACAGAAAACGAAGAAGAAAAGAAAACAGGAAAGATAAGAGGATTGGCTAAAGCTTAAGTCCCTCTTGAGAACCATTGGAGCCTGAATTTTGGGTTGAAAGGTGTGAAGGTTGATGAAAGCCGAAGCAAAAATGGGCATGATGTAAGATCCGACCACTGGAAACACACTTAGCTTTATGGTTGAGGGGAGTTCAACGGCCATGTCGCTTCATCGAACCAAAGTCTCCCCACCCACATACACTTTGGCCCCCCTTTCAATCTTCGATGGAATGAGTCTGGATCTTCTTCTGAAGCTTGGACTCGGAAGATGCGTGAGGGATTCAAGTAGAACTCTAAAGCGGGGTTCATCTATTAAAAATCTATGTACCCCTTAAAATATATAATCTCTCCTTATATGGGAGTCGTCGAATTTCACATGAACGATAGGTGTTTTTCCTTTTTTTTTTTTTTGCTAGATTGGTGAGTGGGTTACATCTTGTTAGACAACCTTTCTGCCCACGGATTGATCCACCCTTGCCACTGGGGTGCCTATAGTTTATCACTTAAACATGAATTCATCCCACGAAACATTTGGATCTTTTTGGTATTTCGTTCAACATGTTCTTTATATGTTCAATCCTATGGTGCAAAAACTCTGATATATTTGCTACATCCCTAAATAGGTTGAGGCCATTTATTTTGAGTCATTTAGATTTCTAATATACATGGGCCAGCTGTGGAGTTCCACTTAAAGTAATCCCTCACACATCTTGTAAATTGAATCTAGAAGGATCTGGACTCCGGGTGAACTGGCAGTATGCAGGTCCAGTTGTTCTAATTATGTTTGTAATTCTCCTCTGGTTTCATAAGAGGAGTAAAGTTCCATGCTACGCATGTTTGTCATTTGCCTTCCTGTTTGACTTATTTCTGATAATTGAATTTGTAGGATTGTGAGGGGCTTAGAAGTAACCCCAAGAATTCAAGTAAAAGGCCTGTGGGAAAATTACCACATGCCAGGAGTTTGGCGCACCTAGATTCCTATCTATAAGAAGAAAAAAAATCTGTGTTCTAAAAGTTAGTCAAATAATCTTAACATTATTTCATTCATTATTCGTCCTGTACTAAATCACATTCATTCCCCATTTCTCCTTTTTAGCTCCATTTCAGGTCAAAGTTGAAGGACATTTGAAACTACTAATCATTTCAGTGAAAGAAAACAAAGACATACTAATGATTCTAGCCTTTTTTTTTTATCGTGCATGTCTAATCTCTTGTTCATGCATCATCAATGACCTCCTTAGGGTGAAGGATCCAAGGCAAGCTAGCTAATATTAGTGATGGTTTAGTTGAAATGATTACACAACCATGCAAGAAAAAGGTCGAGCACTTGGACCAAAGTGGAAATGGGTTTAATTGTTTTATCCTAGCTAATTAAGCAACCTAACTAATTGGGTCTTTAGTCCATGCAAGGAAAAGGCATACTTAGTTGGTAAGTATACTCATATATCATATACATTTACAACATCTCTTTTCAAATATTTGGTAGGCCGGTTATAGTATTGATATCATAGCCCTCTACAGGGGGACTTAATTGGTAGAATTTGCCAATCCAGTCACTCATGTGAAACCATGGTATTCGTATAGAACGGGTAAATTACGTTGTGGAATAGAATAATAACCTTTCTGTTTGTATGTGCATGTAAACATTTTCATTAGTCTCCCATTAGGTAGCAATGCCCACTAATTAGGAGATTCAATTCAAGCTTAATTACTAAAATATGTGGCAACTTGTCGATCCCCGCGGTGGGCCACGTGGTATAATGGGTCATTGGGTTGGGCTGGAAGGGTGATGTAGATCAAGTGGATGATCGATCCAGTTTCTACAATGTGAAGATAGTAAGAAATCATGCAGAAATGATAGTGTCAAATGGCCATGTCTTTTGATCTGGGTATCGTCTTACTATGCACAAATACTCATTTCGAAGTTATCCACTTGATCTACTATTTCAAGTGTCGCTTCAAATGCCAAAATGTAATTTCCTGCAAAACTTAAATTATTTTTTAGTAACTTCTATTATGCTTATTTAAAGGAATTACTTTTAATATGTTTGAGTCTGAGTTTTTGTGGAAGGTCATTAAAAGCGATTTAGATTTTAGTTTGAGGGTTCTTATGTAATTAGGGGTCTTTAATTACTACTTTCGGTAACTTTACTATTTCGAAAAAGCTAGGGTTTTGCGGTTTTTTATGTAAGTCATGGTTATGTTGATGCATAGAATAATATGAACTTCAATTTCTATTTCTATTTGGATTTTCCCTAGCTCTTCCTTATGGATTTGGGGTTTTGTTATTAGATAAAGGATGGTGATCTTCTTCCTTAAACTTTTCGTATTTTATGCTCCGTCAAAAGGGGTTGTTGGATAGGATGTAATCCGTATTAGAGGAGGTAAACCCGACCCGACCCAACCCATATAAGTATGGGTGAACCTCATCTGATCCATACAAGTTGTGGGTGAAAGTTAGTCAAGTATGGTTGAGTCATATCCGTATCCAACACTTTTACTATGACTAAATTACAACAAGTATGGCTGAGTCATCCATATCCAACCCTTTTACTGTGACTAAATTACAACCCATGAAAGCCGCGGGTAGTGTTATAAGGTCAGGTAATTAAAAAATAAATAAATTTACGTAGTACCTTTCAAGGAAAATTTCCAGGGTCTGTCATTGGATGCAAGCCTCCACAGACTTACTTTGAAAGAGAGAAGCATATATTATTGTAATTGTCACTTTCTTATACAACCCTCACCCTACTTATGGAAACTACTAGGAAGTCAGATGATGAACCATGAATTTTTGTATGCATGGGTCTGGAAGTCCATGGACCTCATCCGAGGAGACCAACTTGGTTAAGAAAACCCTTTGGAAGGTCACTGGGGAAAAAAAAAGAAAAGATGTTCGGTATATGTTGAATTGATTTAATTTGCTTTGTTAAATGAGAAGAGACTTGTAATTGTAGCAAATGAGGTAATGGAAGGAGAAAAATGGGTAGCAGCATATCCTACTCTTTTAACTCCCACATTGACCTAATGAACAGGGTGATGCAATTGTCTGTACACCTCTATAGAAACTTACCTATAGAGGAAGGATTGAATGGAAGAAATCCTCCATAAAATATCCATTAAATCCCCAACCACTTACTCATATCTCAGTTATTAGTTCAAAGACGCCACCACAAGGGAAAGAGACCAGGCCTTGAAACCCAATACAATATGAAAAAGATCTCCATTGCCCATTTGGAAGCAATGGCAACCTTGATAATATGTTGAGAAGTGAGGGGAAGTTTAATGATTAAGGACTAGTATTCTTTCTTTGAATCTGGATCCTCTGAGGTCAGAACTCAAGAACAACTTCTTTGACCATATCTTTCTCTCTATCATTGGGGCATATCTTTTTAAAACGATCCTATATGTGCTGTATATCTTTAGGTTAAATTTCACTTGAATTGGAGTCATACCCAGTTCATCACTTAAAAATAAAAATGAAATTTGGTTTTGACATTTTATTAGATTTCTTATAAAAGATCAAGAGTGCACACCCCCCTTGTTTTATGTCTTTCTGGTGGTGCCATATCTCAAACCCATCACCATGATTTCAACCAAATGTTTAAACCATCAAGGTAGGGCATAGAACAGTAAAAATCTGATTTGACGTAAAAACTGAAAAAAAAAAAAAAGAAGATTCTTATACATGATCAATCTAGGGGTGGTTTTAACTCCAATCGAAGTGAGATTTGGCTGATAGATGAAACAAAGTGGGATTATAATTTTGAGCAGTTTGGTTATGAAGGCGAGACTCAATTACAGGCTTTGTGGTCATGAACTTGAGGATTTCTCCCAGTCCTGCACTTTCTCTTGTTAGCCAAGCAACCATGCATGAGATAACTACCTTCAACGACTCTCCTTGACAATGTCCATGGTTATGGGCTGTGACTTATTTTTATACACTTGTTTATGTGTTATATGGTCGAATAAACTTACATTCATTTTGATCACGTGAAAATTTATTTCCTATAAACTAAAGCAATTCTGGCCAAATTAGATGAGATTTACACCTGATTTGTCAAGATGGACACATTCTGGTCCACTATATACTTGGATTTGGGTCCTATTGTCAATGGCTAATGGCAACTGTTCCGGCAGCTCTATCTTTATTTAATTGGTGAGAACGGATGGTAAAGATCGAAAGAGGAAATTGATCGATGGGTCGTCATAGCAATCTTCTACAGTGGTTTAAGTCTCATGTACCATCTATGGTAGGACCCACTTGATCATTCATGTGATTGGCCAATCATATATACATCCACAGACACAGAGGGGTCGCACATTGTCAAACACCAAGCTTCCTTAAATTACAAAAAAATAAAATAAAAAATGCAACTAATTAGGTGGAATGAAATGCTGCATCAGTACTAAAATACAATCCAATCCAAAGTAGGCACGTATATATTTATATTATTTGATCTAGAACCAAGCTTCCATATATTAATAAAATTGTGGTTTCTGGGCCCTTTTTAGTTGTTATTCTTTTATCTTCTATATTTCATGGACCTTTTTAAATTGATAGATTTTGCATGGGTGTGTGTCACGACTCAACAATCTGGAACTCAAGACATTAGATTTTTAAATTTGTCAGTATTATACTTTTTTTTTTTTTGGGTGGGAGAGACTAAGCTCATCTGCATCCACTAAGAACACAGTTGAGAAATAACAAGATTATTGTTTTTAAAATAAGTTTGTATATGTGAAAAATTCAAAAGTTCTAAATATTATGTTGATGATGATATATACTATCAAGAAGGTGATGAAAAAGACCAATCAAAATGACCTCAATATTAACTCTGAAAACTTGTCTAAATTTGAGATAATGAGTTTCTCTTTTTCTGTTTAATGACTGAATCCTTTTAGTCATCTTTCTTGATAGATCAATCAATCTTAAGCTCATTAGGTTTTCTTTTTCTTGATAGTTCCATTATGATGGATGGGAACCCATTACCTTAATCTTGCAGTTTCTGCAGTTCCAACCACTGGGTACGAGGCTCGCAATAAGTACTAGTTATGTTTGATAAAGATTGATGGCTAAAGGAAATGAAGAACTTGGGATAGTTTGGTTGCAACTAGGGAGTTAGAAGGTTGGATCCTCCCCAACCAACAGAAAAGGATATGAAATAAAGGAGCATATATATTAGACATTGTATAATGGCCTTATTTTTTTACTGAACCTTGTGTGGATATTATCATGTAAAGTTTAAAGAAAGGAATGTGGAATGATTTGGTGTGGAACTACACCAAACTAAGATGGGTGCAAAGCATTTGCATGTTAAATTAGGGTGGTGCGTGCTCCCCATGCTGTGCCATACATATCTTTTTCGATCAGATGGCTCTGATTGGTTCTTTTGGTTAGTTTCAGGTAGCCAGTCATTCACATCAGATTATTCCTTAAAAAAGAAGAGAATCATCCCAACTCAAGGCTTTGAATATTTTTCCTTCTTCTTTTCTAAAAGAATGCAGTGTGAGATGTTATGCTACTAAATTTATTTTATATGGGTCATTACAGAAATAATTTTTTTTTTTTTTTGGGTGTGGGGGGTGTGTCTGGGTGTGGGGGCAAGCAGCCACAAGCCTTGGAAGGCTTTTGACAAAAATGATAGATGAGGATTAGGAGGGCCCCACAAAGAGTCATACCTGGATTTGCGTGTCTTGTGGACTTTATCAAACGAAAGGGAGTCCTTTGTTTTCTTCTCCTTTGCCGTTGGGAATCCGGACAGTTGACCCTGTAAGAACTTGCCACCTGGAAGATCCTCACCTAATTTGGTGGTACTTTGTTCTCTTAAGTTAAGCATCACTCAAAACCTCTCCCTCTCCATGGTCCACTGAAATTGTACGGTTCAGATGATCAGGTTGTGTAACTGGTGGGCCCTACCATTGATCTCCCAATGAAGAAAAAACTGGATTGGTGATGACCCATTTGCTCTATGGCCCACTGATAGATGGTCCCAGTAAATAGTGGTCTCTATCTCTTTCATCTTTGGAGTATATCATTAATTTCAGTTTTTTTTTTGTTGTGTCTGCTACTCTATCTCCTTATTATAATAATAAAAGAGAAGAGGCCAGTTGATAATTTTAGGGATAATGTCGGGAGTACAAATCATTTAGCCATAAGAAAATGCGTCTCCTACACACAAAGTAGTTAATTTCTATACCAACCTAAACTCTATAAAACTCACAATAGTCAGTGTGATCTTCCCTCACTGGTAATTCCCTCGCTTGTATCCCACCTTGTAATTCCTGAACTCAGGTAGGTCTGTGCAAAGTCCGAAAACAAAGAGGGCCTCTTCATCATCGATCATATAGATAATCCAATGCTAATACGTATACTATGATAGCCATAAGTAACTACTTACATGTAGTTTATGCATGTTTTTGCAGGAAGAACAATGGGAAGGGCTCCTTGCTGTGATGAAGATGGTATAAAGAAGGGTCCTTGGACTCCTGAAGAAGATCAAAAGCTTGTGGATTTCATCCAGAGGAATGGACATGGCAGCTGGAGGGCCCTACCCAAGCTCGCAGGGCTAAACCGATGCGGCAAGAGCTGCAGGCTCAGATGGACTAATTATCTGAGGCCAGATATCAAGAGAGGAAGGTTCTCTGATGAAGAAGAGCAGATCATTATCAAACTTCATTCTCATATGGGGAACAAGTAACTATCTCCACCATTTTTTTGTTATTATATATATATATATATACATATATATATACACACACACACATACATACATACACACACACACAAACACACACGAGAAATTCTTAAAAACTCCCCTATTTTTGTAAAAGGAGTTTATACCCTATCTAATAACCCATGCTTAATTGGTTAGTAGTTTAAGAGAATTTAAAAAAAATCTACCTTTGTAGGAGATTGTTTAGGAGAGAGAATTGTGTATATATATGTATATAATTGATGACACGTGTCACACTTTTATTGGCTATAAGAGGGCTTAAAAAAAAATGCTCGAGGAATTTTATAGTGTAACTCAAATATTTATATATATATATATATATATATATATACACTCCTTTTATGAATTGCATGTAAGTTATCTTGTTATGATGACCAGGTAGAGTAGTAGCAGTATGGTGACCTATTTACAACTTACTAAGTTGAATAAAACTCGGATTCTTGACGTTTATGTCCTAAATCTTAAGGCAATTTTTTGCACCTAATTGTCAATTAGGTGATAAGATAATAGTAGGAGGCTAGGAGCATTCTCTTATCTGCTTGGGCCCAATTTTAGAAAGGTGCCAACAAAGGATTTAAGGAGGAGGAACAGATAGAATGTGTGAAAGGAAGTTGAGAATATGGGTGGACAAATATCACTGGTATCGGATAATTCTAGCTCTTGGTTTGAAAACTTAAAATTAAATCATTTTCTAAGGGCAATTTATTATGACTGATGGTTGGATTAGTAACAAATGAAGGTGCTTGCCAATTCATGGGAATAGGAGAGTGGGAATAGATTGCATTTGACAAATGTTGGCCCCACTGCAAAGAATAGAGAGGTGGTCTAAAGTACTTGGATAGGAGTTGTTGATTTGAGAAAACACAATAGTACCTAGACAGGAGACTTGGAAATTCAGCATCAATGCATACTTGAGATAGGAGTAGAGATAATTTGAATGAAGTCTAAAGAAACTTATTACAAAATCAGTGAAATGAAATAACATTTTCTATTTTTGTTTGCCCTATCAGGTGGTCGGCGATAGCTACTCGTCTTCCGGGAAGGACAGACAACGAAATCAAGAACTACTGGAACACACATTTGAAGAAAAAGCTCCTTCAGATGGGCATTGACCCAGTGACCCACAAGCCAAGAACTGATCTCAATCATCTTTTGGGAAGTATTACTCATTTGCTTATGGCTTCCAACCTTGGCAATTTGATGAACCCATGGGACAATGCTCTTATGGATGCCGCCCAGTTGGCAAAAATGCAATGGTTGCAGAGTCTTCTAAGTATGATGACTACTAGTAATAATCCTCCAAACATGGAAGCAATGAATCTCATGGGATCGCCTGCCTTCACTGATCGCCAAATTAGCGAATTCCTGCGATCAAACTGCCAATTGAATGGACTTCTTGATGGTTCTCTTGGTGTTGCTCATGACCCGATGCCAATGCAATCGAATTTTTCCAACTTAGGAACCCAACAACTACCATGTCTTTATCAAGCCCTTGATGAATCATGTGCTTCTTTGGAGGGACAAGAAACATCAGGAGCGATCGATGGGTCGGGATCAAAAGCACCCAATTACAATATTAATCATTACAGTATTAATAATAACCACATGGTTATGTCTTCTTGTGGCGGCACTGCACCTGGAATTCCTACTCAGACATTGTTTTCCTCCTCCTCTGAGATTGTCAAAGCTGAGGCAGTGCAAGACCAGGTCAACCCGACTGAGATTTCTACTCGTTCATCTGCTTCAACAACATTTGAGGGTTGGGGAGAACTGAACTTAGATGATCAAGCAAGCGATTATTGCTGGGCAGATATCATAGAGTAAGCAATTCTTATCTTATTTTGGGTCATTCTCAGCATTTTCTATTGACGTGGAAACAGCTCATGATATGTCACCCTTTGGGCGAGCCATTTACCTGCTTCTTCATATTGAATTCCTAGGAATTCACAATAAAGGGGTTTTCTTGAATGTGTAGTATGGAAGTAAGGACAAAGTTGTAAGGTGGAGATCTATCTAGATGGGACCATCACTTCCTCGGGATTTAATTTAGTGATGGGTGTGTGTAGTCATTTCCTAGCAAAAGGAGAGATTGTTTAATGGCTACTCATGGATCTTAACTTTAATATCACCTTCAGGCCCTTTTACAGAAAGGCATTATTTGGGAATCCTAGGAATTAAATCCGGGATGCATAAATGGGCTGTAAATAATTGGGTTCAGTTTCATTTTTATTTTCTAATTTTATCTTGTCTTCTTATCATAAATTAACACATATTTCTCTTTATTTTTGCAGCCAAACGTCGTCGCCCTCTTGGCGGAATGATTTGTAGTGCAGATCTTCTGATATAATTTGATTAAGGGACTCTTTGCACATTTAAGAGAAGGCTCATTTAAAAAGTTTCTTCTATTTTTGATTCTTAGACTATGTACCAACCTACTATAATAAGCTGTTGTTATACAATTTAAAGATCCACTTCATGTAAACCTTCCTAATTAAGATGGTATCTGTTGTATTCTGTTCTTTGAAAAAAGATATATATTCCCATCCTTTCAAATACACAGCAGTCCAACCTTATTAGCTTTATTCCTTCCATATGAAAGTCCACCCAGCAAAAAAAAAGAAATGAGTTGAAGAAACATGATAAACAGTATATTATTTGAAAATTAGTTAGTTGGAGATTGCTTGGGACAGGAATTGGAGAAGGCCAAATGACCATCTTCTTGAATTAAGGGGTTTCCATAAAAATGAATGAAATGGTTTGACCTTCGATAAACGATCAACTCAAGTGTAAGTCTTCTTACGTGAACAGTTAGAAAAAAAATCTGCACAGCAATCTATCCAGAAAAGGATGTGAATGGGATCTTTCTTTCCTAAGACGGTCTTCATGTGTCACATCAAGTGAATAAATGATGTAAGGTGTGTCTTCTAGAATACTACATCGTTGTAAGTGTGTTTGGTCAGATTATTTGTTAGCCAGTAGGTGAAGCCGTGGATCCATTCCTTTGGATACAAGCCATTGACTGTTGCAAAGGCATAGACAACCTCTCTCTCTCTCTCTCTCTCTCTCAACTCAAGTGAATAACTCTCTTGCATTGCTTGTAAAACTCAAGTGAATTTTTCTTCTACTCTTGTAATTGATAACTTGAATAGTAATTACAATCTAATTACATGCTAATAGGAGCGCACTCTAGTTTACGGAGCTGGGGTTCGAAAGCAGCAAACCTGCCACCCTTTGCACCCTGGTTCCACCAATGGTGCTGGTGTGCACTTCCATTTTCTTCACAACTAGTAGAAGCATTGTAGTTTTTTTTTCTATGGTTATTCTGGATCACATTGTTACAACTTACAAGGTTTTTCTTCTTTAAATCCCAACTTAATGTGACACGCTTGCACAGACATGCACATGACAGTGCATGTGAATAGAATAAAGGAATAAGAAAAATGCTACGTGCATGTAAATAAAATAAAGGATAAGATGATGTTAGTATGTGTAAAATTAAAATTTATAAAACAACTACTCTAACCACCCTTCCTCTCAATATGTGGGATTTCAACCCTAAGCATCATCTAATAGCATCATGTGTGAAATAATGAATAATATTTGATTAATTTGACGCAACTTTTACCGTGTAATCTGTTGAAATTGATTGGGGTTGATAGAAAGGGATGTTACGTGTAGCAAGTTGAAGAAAAAAATGAATTCCTGTATCATGATTGCTACATTAGAAAATGGATAGTATTTAAACACTAATGTTTGATCAATGTAAAGATCAATCACAATCAGTTGGGTAATGAAGGACTATGGGAATTGTTTTATAATAACAAGTTTCCAGCCACTGACCAAAACAATGTTTTGTTACTATTGCTGCATTTTATCAGTAACTCTGGCACATATAGAGAACAAAACTTTTTTCACCTTATTAGTAACTCGTGTTATCTAAAATGCATAAATTATTGTTTATGTGTAAATTGAGTTATTCGCATTTACGTGTAGGAAGATTCAAATTGGCCCCTACATGTTTGTTATATTTATTGGTAAGGTAACATAAAGTAAATGTCAAATCAATAAGAAAGATATGGTTAAGTGAAAGTGAAGTATAGTTTCTGATAAAGTAAAATCTGTATTTGTTTTGTATGAGGAAAAGCAACTTGAGAGAGAGAGAGAGAAAGAAGAGAGAGAGAGAGAGAGAGAGTGGGTGGGTGGGAATATATCCACTTGGTAAAGGTTGTTTGGCCACTGGAAAAGTAAAGGTAACCTAAAAAGGCAGTTGGTAGTTCGTTTTACCACTCATATTGACCACCCAAATGTGGTAATTGTAAAAAATATAGGGGGTTTGACATATTAATCCCCCTTAAAGCATGCATCCCCAATTTTATGACTGAAAGTCTATTAATGTCATCAAAGTCGTTTGACTCTAGTCTACATTTCGTTTTTACTTTTCTGTCTTTGCAAAAAGTCGAAAAGCCGTACATTAAAAAATCTAGACCATCTTCTTATTTAGACATGGACCCCATGATATCATAAGTGTTTACATTCGAATCTCATGATATCATGGGATCTAGGGCAAAAAAATAAAAGAAAATTGTGGGCAAGAGTCAAACTGACTCTGGTGACATTAATAGATTTTTTGTCATGAAATTAGGGGAATATGGTTTAAGGGGAATTAATATGCAAATCCCCAAAAATATAACAGTTGGTTCAGCTTTATCAAAATGAAAAACAAACAAACCTGATTTCTTAATATCCGGCAACAACTCTTATCCCTCTCAAGACATCTCAAAAGATTATCTTTCTTTAACAACACAAAAAATATTGCGCATTAATTTCAATGACTAAAGGGATTAATTCCCTTGAAAATGGAACAGACAACCATTAGTGGAATCAAGAGTTGGATCACGCTTTCGTACATATCAACTGATAATCCAAGAAAAATCAAGAGTGACAAGGGAGATTAATTTTCCTTATTCCAGTAACTAGTGACACCCCAAAGCAAAAAATCTGAGACACAACGAGATTTTATGAGCTGTGCTACTTATCCCGGGACTTGTCCCGGGACTTGGACCGAAACCCCATGGGGGCCCTTGGATCCCAGGCTGTCCTGGGATCCAACGGCCCCCATGGGGGCCGGTCCATGTCCCGGGACAAAAGTCCCGGGACAAGTAGCTTTTCTCAGATTTTATTACCCAATTGAAGAAAAAAAAAAAGAGGATGGCTCCTTTCTCTGTTGGACCTGACCTTTCCAAATCAACAGGAGTTTTGAAAACAAGTGGTTTCCTGTATGTATCAACGTACGTGGTTAAAGATGTGAATTTGAGGCCTGGGTTCAATTTTATAATTGCGTGGGGGGTGTGGCCAAATATTTAAAGGTTTCGGATTTTAATGCATGTAGATTTGCAAGTAAAACTCAGTAGTCAATGAGTTAGGTGGCTGGTTTGCACGTACAACTATAGATTCTTACATAAGAACTGAAAGTCGACTTGGGTGATTGATTTGCATGTACGATACCAAAGGGTTTGAGGGTTTTGGGTTTCACTGCATTTAGAGTGGCATCAATGTGTCATGTGACTGATTTGCATGCACAACTCTCTCTCCCGTGACTGGGGGAAGAAAAGTAGTGTGAACTTTTCTTCCACCAATAATAGGTCTTTCCTCAAAGGGTGTAAGGGAAGGACCAATATTAGATCTTGATTCTGGGTTAGTATAATCATACCTAATTAAGCATTCTGAATACCATTTGTGGAAGTTTTCTACCTTATTCCATTGCATACCTTGAATTCTCCAGAGCCTAACTCAAGCCAGGTATCCATCCAGATCTAGTCAAATTGAAGACAATGGTGACTGACCGAAGCCGAAAGAATGGATTAGGTATTTCAACAATAGGTTTTACCTGCATATATAGAATTTGAATAATAATTTGTGAATATTTTATGTTCTTAGTTCATGAATCAGTGCATGAATGTGGCAGAACAACCAAAATAGGGTTTGTTTTCTGGGTTCACTTGGTTAGATGAGAAAGTAGATATGTGTTGGCTCGAAAGAACACAGAATTCATGCAAGTTGACTGGAATGAGTCTGAGAACTATATATGATGATTATGTCTTGACTTGACTCATGGAGAAGTGTAGCCACTAAACAGTACCACCCACATGTGTTTTGACTACTTGTTATATTAACCTTCATAAGACAGTCATCAAATAAGTCCTAATCCAGTCCATGCATGATAGGCCCAACTAATTATCCCAATCTGCTACAGTGTGAATCCGATTACACAATTCAGAGTGTCTGATGGGCCCATTGGCTAGACAAGACCCATATTTACACTCTAATCACAGGTCTCGAGGTCCAACCCTCATAAGATATGGGCCTCCAAAACCCGATTCAGGAGGTATTAGATCCAGGTTCTAGGGTCCATGCCAGATCCAAACTCAAATTTGTTGCCTAAAATGAATAAAGCCTGAATGTGGTCCTTTGACAGCCTTAAACATGTAACAACCCTAACCGAATGTTAGCCAACTTGGATTTTACTCCTTTGGAGAAACTTTCATGAGAGCATAATTGCACTTATGGGTGCCAAAATATACCCAGGAGAACGGGGACTAGAGCCAGACTCAAAAAGGAGAAAAAAAAAAAATTGCAGCTCATCACTGCTCACATAGCTGACTTGCATATGAATTTCTATCTTCCAAACGTGAAATTGTAATCTCAACGTTGCAAAAATGCTGATCGTATGGGTGGCAATGGGTTAAGTGAGGTTTTCATCGGGTTGGAGAATTGAGTGTGGTCAGCTCCAAACCAAACACAACCAGTTTTATTTCAGGTTGGAATAGCATGTATGGTCTCAAGCTGAAAACCCATTTGTGATCCGGGTCAAAAATGTTAACCCAAACCCAAAATTACCTGATTGCATTAGGGTCAAGCAGGCAGGCAGGGCTGTCAAATCTCATGCCCCACCACTGGAATAGTGAAATGACAATTATTCTCCATATAATGGCCTGATCGATGATGAAAACATTAAATGGAGACCCCTGCAATGTGTTCAACTTGAAGTATCATTGCCCAGTCCATAAACTTTGACAGCTTTACACATTGCCCAGTAATGTGTTCAACTTGAACAGATAAATTCAATTGGCTCCACAGTGCAGTTGTGTAGTTTGATAAAGTGGTTATCTGGCCCCAACACTGATCACATGGCATGTAAATTTAACCGGTCCTTGGTCCTGTACCCATGACAATTATGCCCATTAACCACCATCGCCAATCCACAATGGTGAGAGCTAGCGGTGCCAACCTGCCAACTCCAAGCTTGGCCTTCCCCATGGACATGAAAGGGTAAGGCACAACCAGCCGTTTCCGAAAATATGATTTCGCTTGAAACACTTCCACTGAAATTAACTATTTTGCTGCTCTTAGAAGTTCAAAACATCTAAATTTCAAACATCTTCACAATCTCCTCAGTTTCTTCACAAACGCTGGGAGTTCTTAATACATTCTGCTGGTTTTTCTTATGCAACTTTATCTGCTGATTCAGTTTCTTGGGCTTCTATCTATATCTTGAAAGGAAGAGGCAGACCGTTTTAAAACGGTGGCCATGCCTTTCATAGGACTGTCACTTGCTGCTTCCTGAAAAGAAAACCAGTGGTGAAAAAAGAGACACCATTGCAGCATCTTACACTGTAAAAGAAACTGACGTTCAATTTGCTGATATTCACCACAGAGACTGTCAATGTTCATGTATTTGTCTAGGACATAAAGCTTAGATGAGAAATCAATGTAGAGTGGAATCCTCAATGATTTAATGCATGTCCATGGGATACAATCTACCAAGTGGAGACTCACCCTTGTCAAATCTCTCACTGCCACTCCTTGAGTAACTTGATAACAGTTTTAACTAAAATAGCAGAGCATAAGGCAGCAACCATGAGTTCAGCTATGTATGCAATACCAACAGGCCAGTACATGCAAAAATTGCCCCATGGGCCTCACCCTTCCTGATTTCCAGGTCATCACAAACACAGGCTAATAAATGTCATTTTTAATAGATTACTGTCACAAAAAAAATGTCAAAGCATTTCAAAGAGATTGAAATCATTTGCCAAATTCATCATTTCATCAATATGCTCCGCCAAAATCAAATTAGCTCTTTTGAACTGGAAAAAAAGTAAAAGAAAATGAAATTTGTTCCTCATTCATTCATGAGATTTTGCTGATATGGTATGTGGGCATGCGTATAAACACACAAAAGAAGTAAATATACCTAGTTTTGGTACGAAATGAAGCCAGGATATCCCAAAACCACACTAGAAATCAATGGACAAGCTGTTCAACAGAGAGATCAATAGACAGGATTGAGCCAGAATAAACCCTAGATTTTACCGTATAAAATTATAACAGCACCAAGGACATGTATGAGGCTGACAAAGACTCGACGTTAATTCAAATAACAAAATGAGAAACACAGCTTTAGAAAATTTATAGTAGGTTAAGCATTGTTGGTCATTTCATTTTGGACCTGATTCAGTTTGACTCTGGACTGAAAAGTTTTAGCTGATCGGGTGCCCCAATGTTTCATTTCAAAGTTTCCCTTTGGTAAGCTTTAAAAATTAGAAAATATAGCAAAAATATTAAAAAGTGAAAGTAAAATAAATACTAACATTATTTTTTAAAATTCATTCTACCTTCTGCTGAGTCAACTATGCAATTTGTCATTTCTACATGTAAAGTAAATAATTTATAAACCCTGTGCATGTATGACTGAAATTAGGACATTCTTTCTGAGCTTTTATCATCTGATATCAATGGAGTAGCCTAAAATAACATCATCGTAGTGGGGAATCTAAATCAATATTAAGAGCGTTCTTGTTAAAAAAAAAAAAAATTTAAAAATTGCACCACCATCCTTATTATTAGGCTGAAATCTAGACTGAATGGCCAAACAGGCCCTAATTCTGGACCAAGATTCTTTTATAGGTATGTTTGGATCAGTCATCTGACCAAAAGCAAATAGTTCCCGCATGACTTTTTGGCTGAACCAAACCAAAAGTGACTACCATGAAACTCAAGAGAACCGGCTGAAAGGCAAGGGCGATTCATGGGGTATTTGAGAGCACATTCAGCCAGTCCTAAAATAGAAACATCATACAAAAGAACCTCAACAGAAAAAAGTTAACTAAGCTCAAACACAAACTGATACTCACTGGCACACCATCTGTGAGGTCTGCAAGCCACATTCAGGCAGAGTCGTAAAATAGAAAATAAAAACTAAATCAATAAGTTTAGAAATGCATCGAAGACAGAATCAGGATCCAGATTCCCCTATGGTCCTAATATTGAACTCAATGGGCCCATTTTCTGGACAGGGTATTCGCCATTCGGACAGTTTTCCCAGAGGATAAGCTGTAGTTTTCCATGTGAATTGGTTTGTCAGTAATCTTCTTTAAAGCCTTGTAATTTTTTGTTCTAAAAGAGCTCATTTGGAATGACATTTCACATTTACCCAAGGTTCCAGCCAAGTTTTCGGAGTTCCTTTGGATCTCAGATATAAACCTTACATTACAACATATTTTTCTGAAGACCAGATGCCTTCTTCCCACGAAAAGAACCCTTCCACAAAGAACCCTTTTTTTATAGGCTTGATTTCAGTCCCATCAAAGCAAACATACAACTTCTGTTAGTAACCTTATCTTTCTTTAAAAAAAAAAAAAAGGGGTACAAAGTGATACAGAAGACCCATATCAAGATCTGAAAAAGAAGCTCAAAATTTTGGCTGCCCAGTCATTAAAATGATAGTCTTTCTTTCCAAAACGAAGAAGAAAAAGCAAAACTGGGGCGACTTATCCAATATACAAGTAACATAATAGCATGACAATCCATACTGGCCAATCTGTGGCAATTATTGACCAAAGCAAACTTTTTTTTTTTTTTTTCTGATTAACTATGCATATCTACTCAATGAGGTTGGACTCTTGGGTCAACATTTCTAAATGATGCTAATTATTTGAATGGATATAATAGGATAGGCAAAATGAGCTTTTCATGATACTAATTATTTGAATGGATAAAATAGTATAGGCAAAATGAGTATTTCATCATGTAGTATTAGTTGTCAATTTTGTTTTGGATGGTTCATCACTTTATGTTCATTTCAGAGTTCCGCTTTAGTAAAATTTAAGAAATTTAAAACATAATAAAAAATATGAAAAATAGTAATAAAATAAATGAAATTAAATGCATGGCATGACATGTCAAACCATGCAAAGTTCAAAGATTATTATCATAAGAAATATAAATTCTCAATCATCATCATCAAAGCTTTGTCCTAACTATGTTGGGGTCGGCGACATGAATTTTGTTTCTCTATTCCAATCTATCTTGAGCCAAATCCTCAGATAAGTTGAACTTCTTTAGATCTATTTTTACTACATCCATCCACGTCCTCTTTGGCCTACTCCTTTCCCTAGGTGAACCATCAATATGCATAGCCAAACTTTTCCTTACTGGCGCCGTTACCAGCATGCATTGGACATGGTCAAACCATCTTAAACGGGTTTGCCTAATTTTATCTCCTATTGATGCTACCCTTAAATGCTCTCGAAATCGCTCATTTCTAATTTTATCCTTCCATTTTTACTGCACATACACCTCAACATTCTCATCTCTGCTACATCCATTTTGAGCATACGTTGCTTCTTGATTGGCCAACATTCTGCTCCATAAGTCATAACTGGTCTCACCATGTACCATCTTTGTACAAAACACTCCAGAAGAAAGTCTTCACTTCAACCACCCGCTTCCTCCTTCATCAATCTCTCCATCCTTATCTTATCGGGCGTGGCATTTGCGGCGGTATCACCGCTACATGAATGTAGCGGCCACTCGGCAGAAGAAAGTAGACAGTACAAGTAACTATGTGAGTAACATACAAGATACAACATCAAATTCCAAGGAATCTAATACAAACAAGTGAAACAACTACAAGATCCAAGCCCAAGCTTCCATTCCATCTAGGTATGTTTTTCTTTTTGGATTTTTTCTAATCTTTTAACTTTGAGATCATCTAAGTACTATAAAAAGCTTCCTTGTCTTGTAATATGATGAGATCCATGTTTCCCTTTCATCATGCACACATATTTTTATTTTTATTTTATTTTTCTCTATTTTTTATTTTCGGATTTATTTATTTTTTGAAAAAAAAAAATTTTGAATACTCATGGACAACCCATGAAACCATTTGGAAATTACTTATAAATGATAGATCTATGTTTCCCATAGATTAATCCATCACATTTTGAATGTTTGTTGATTTTTCTCTATTTTTTATTTTTGGATTTATTTATTTTTTGAAAAAAAAAATTTTTGAATACTCATGGACAACCCATGAAACCACTTGGAAATTTGAAGTATTGATATTTGATTGTCACTTCAATGTTCACTAATAAGTATTGAGTAATAACCTAACTCTAACTCTTAAGTCTTCTTAATTCTTATGCCTTTATTTTATGTTCTATTTATTTATTTATTTATTTTTTTTTGAGCTTTCCATTACTTTTTAAGTTAACATGACTAAGAAACATGAATACATGTGAAAAAACAAATCATTACTATTATTTTCTATTTATACGGCAATACAGGACCTCATGTACTGAGGGCACCGCTACACCCTCTTTTCTTACTTACTTTTGCAAAAAAAAAAAAAAAAAAAAACCACATTTTCTTTCATTTTACAATTTTCTAGATTTTCTGGATTTTTTTCAAATTTTTTTGGCGATTTTTTCAAATCGCACCGCTACGCCGCTACGTATCCCCGCTACGCTACGTATCGCCCGCTTCGTAGCGTTTTGGCAGCGGGCCGCTACGCCCGCCGCTACCGCTATTTCATCTTTGATCCTTACTATGAGCTAAGGTGACGGAAAGAATCTCTATGCGGTATCTTTTGCGTTTCAATTTTTGTAGTTGTTTCAGCTCTTTGTATATGCCCACTGACGTTGCACTCCATATATTCTGTCTTTGTAGAACTTATTTTAAAGCATTTGGATTCTAAAGCTTCCGACCATCTCTCAAGTTTTACATTCACACCATCTATTAATTAATCCACTAGCACAATATCATCTGCAAATAACATACACCAAGGTATCTCTCTTGAATATGAGCAGCTAACTCATCCATAATCAATGCAAAGAGGTAAAGGCTTAGGACTGACCCTTGATGCAAACCTATGGCCATTGGGAACTCACTTATCTCTCCACAAGTAGTTCTCACACTTGTTGTTGCTCCTTTATACATGTCTTTAATAATTTCAATATAAATTCTCAACAGTAACACGAAAATTGAAAAATGCAAATGCATCTTAGGGCCTCTATTTGCTTCATGTAATTAAATTGCTAGAAACTTTAAGACGCTGTATTTCTATAAGAGGTTAAAAATCAAGAATCAAAGGTGATTATCCAAAAAAGGCAATCAAACTGTGAAGACACTTAATTTCATATGGTCCTCAATGTACCATAACCTCCAGCGGATCACCTTATTTTTCTCATGTGTACATTTTCTTAGATTCAAGTAGTTAGGTGAACTTCATTGTACTCGTGTAGATACACTCATTACTAATATTGTACATGAAACTCCATTATAAATAGAATGGTTCAGAGCATCAACCCAAGATAACTTCCCTCAATCTCTTGTTTTCTTGAGTTGTTTCATGGTATCAAACCCTAGGCTCTCTGTTTTGTCTAATCCAAGCGATCTTGGGATTTGTTTGTAAGAGCAGTAAGCAATTTCTCTGTCATGGGACCAACAGATCTGCTCTCATCTACTGTACAATCCACAAATCTCTTTTGAAAGCTTTGTATTAGGCTTCTTCCTTTCCAATCTACTCTCTTCTCCCCGATTCATCTACACTGCTGACAGCTTTGGTTTACCCATCACCAAAATAGGTATTATCACCTCTGATTTGCTTTCTATTTCATCTGTACTCTTTGTTCCTAACTTATCTATAAATCTTTTATTTGTTAGTCAACTTGCTCAATATGGTTACATAGTTACCTTTTCCTTATCTGGCTATACTATGCAGAATCCATCAGCTGGGGGGACAGATTGTAAAAAAAGCATAAATCAGGCGGGTTGCATTTTCTTGATTTTCTTCACTTACCTCATCCATCCACAGTTATTGCTATTGCTACTGATATGCTACCTTCATTTCGTCTTTGCCATTCTAGACTAGGACATCTATCTATCACTTACATGAAGCAATCAACCGTCTTCACAAAAATAACCTGCTCTACAGTGAAAATTGAATTAAGGGAAGATGGGAAATGAATACCCAGTTATTGCCCTAGTAATTCAAATTCTAGGAAAGTCAAGGTCCTACATCACTACCATATATCCTTCACTCCTCATCTCACATCCTTCGCCCCTCACCCCTTTAATAATCCTTCGATGGAGCTTATTTGACCATGAATTCCTATGTAATCTATGCAAACAGAGAGGCCCTTAATGTCTTATGTCATAACATCATGTAACTTATGGAAAATTGGAAACTCTCATGCACAGTGTGTGCTAGAAAATGCTTTGTATATTTTGGCATACACAATGCCACTATGGCATTGAGCCTGCTCAAAACTCAGAAATCACACAAATGGATTGCTGGTTCATCAAAAGCCACCACTAAATATTAGTGATTATAATGCTGCAAAAAACTCAGGGTGGAAAAGGCATAAAGAGAGAGTATCTTGCCTGTGTTTTCTACATTCTGCATCGACTCAAACTCATTGCAACATAAAAACTAAATATGTTCCATCCACCTATAAGCACGAAATGTGACCAGAAATATTCATACGCTGTTTTCTCTGTACATATAAACTGCTACAATACATAAATGGATAAGCCTCCAATGCACAGAAAATTTATATGAATAATGTAATTTACCTGTACACACTCCAATAGAAGCAACAGTTGACAATTAATGACAATTCATTTCAAGTTCCACATGCGAAAAACAAAGTAAAAAATAAATAAACAAATGGAGGTTGGACATAATTGCACATTCAATTCCATGCATGAAAAATGACCCATATGGAAACTAGAAAATTAGAGCAGATTGTTAGAATGACTCATTAGCAGGGAAAAACACCAACAGATCATTCAAAACTTTCGTCTAATCGAGAATTACCTAGTTTTGCCCAATTGGCAGAATATACAAGATCCATCCTAAATTTCAAACAAAGCATCCATCCAAAAGGTAAAAATGATTCTAAATCTATTCAGTATCAACTAAACCTATTTATTCAGCTCCTACCACACAAATGCCATTCAAAACATGCTTGTGGTTTGGTATGTTTAACCAAATGAGTGGAGAATGTACCTTCACCATTGCAGCAGAAACTTGCAAATGGGCAGACAAAACTCCTCCAAAACCACAATCTCATCCAAAAATCCAGTAAAAATAGAGATTCCACATATGCATTTGGCTATGCGGATACACGGAAATTAAACTCCTGCAAACTTGAATAGAATCCTCTAATTCAATGTTGAGAATTGTAATCATTCTGAACTCTCAGTCTCCCCTGGCGCCGAATTAGCTCCTTCTATCTGCTTCTTGTTAACAATTTCACAGAAGAAATCGGTCAAGACGGTCTCGTAAGAAGGCATCTTCGCATACCCTGGAAAGTAGTTAATGTCGATGATCAGGTAGCGATTTCCGACCTTAACGTCTCTAATCACGTCGAAATTGAACAGATGGAGCTTCATCGCCCGCCGGAGCCCTCTTGCGATCTCCACGACGAAGCTCAGCGGCGGCATCTCCACCTCCTCCAAATGCATAGCTTCCAAGTAATTTTCACCGGACCGATCTTGCATTGTCATGTTCGACACCTGCGAGAACGACACCGATACGTCCGACCGGTAAAGGTTCTCCTCCGTCACGTCCGGCAGCGACCGCCGCTTCACGCAGCGGACGTGGTCGCCGACGACGTACACCTTGAAGATGACTCCGCCGTGGTTGATGAACTCCTGGATGACGACCGGCGGCTTCAGCAGGGTGAGTCCGTCGCGGTTGAAGACGAGCGACATCTTGTGCGATCTGGCGCTGCCGTCGGCGACCAGGGGCTTGGCGATGACAGGGAACTTGAGGCCGTTGGAGGCGGCAGGGTCGGAGAGGGTGCCGGAGTCGAAGATAACGATCTGCTTGGGGACGCCGAAGGTGGCGGATGCGGCGGCGGAGCGCGGGATCTCCAATTCGGATACGACCTGGAGCATGGAGATGCGGTTGTGGAGTCGCTCGATGGCCTCGAGAGGGTCGATGATGGGGACGTTAGGGTTTGCAGAGGTGTACCGATTGAGCTGCTCCTTCCAATCGGGCCGGAGAGCTTGTGGATGACGCAATCGAAAGGGCCTTGATCTATCAACGGTCGAGATGAGTCGATGGGGATGAGATCGATGGCTCGATCTCTGGCGAGATTCACAAGGGACGGTTGGATGAAGCTCTGCTGTTTCTTGGGAACTAGGGCATAGCCTATGGAGAACCTTTTAGAAGAAGCAGACGACATCGAAAACAGAGATTTGAAGAGGTGAGGAATTACAGGGAAAGTAGAGGCGTTTGGGGATTTCAACCTGCTCAAACGAAAGAAATCTTCTCTCCAGGGATTTTTGTCGTCGTGGGAATCAGAGGGGGATGAAGGAGACTGGGGGAGTGTGTGTCTGCGTAGGGCGAAAGCAGACGGAGGGGAGATCTGAGCCGTCCAAAAGAGACGTGGCGAAAGCTAAAGATGGCCTCGAATGGTGGATCTTTTGACGTGGAGTCCTAAGGGCTGCGACGTGTGGTGGACGACGTCGAATTGCCTGTTTTTGGAATCATGTTGTGTAAGGTAATCCTCTTACTTCAGGTGTCGGGGAAGTGGAAAAGTTTTCTTATCTGGATAAGGATTAGTGACCTTATAATGACCTTGTTTCAACAATATTTTGACCCGTGGCACCTATATGGCCTACCTTATCAGTGGATCACCGTTCACTCATTTGGTTGATCATGTGATTACGATGATGATGATTTGAAACTCCGAAGAATCTTGCCGTCTCCAGATAGAGCATCGAGGAGGCCCCCTCAAGGACTGGTGTTCATGGCTATTTACATGGAGGTAATGAATGATCACCAAGCGAAAATCTGAATTATTCATCAAAAGGAACATGTGGATTTAACAACTTATATTTCAATTGAATGATGTTGGTTTTTTTTGTGAGATTGGTGATATGATTCGTAATGTGTATATATTCTATTTTTCGGTAAGGTAAAATTAGAGAATATTTAATTTGAGTAGTTTAGATTTTTAATAGATTAGTCTTTTTACTGAATTTCACTAAGCTCGCTCATAAATTGTATGTGTTGAAAAACTATAAGGATCCTGACTCCATATGATTGGACTATTGGACTTGCACAATCAATTGGCAATTTTAGTGTTTTAAATATATTTGGTAATTTTGAAATATCTTTATAAATGGGGTTTTTATGAGAAGTTTATAAACGTGCACAAGAAATTCTCTTCTTTTGACAAGTGACGACCGCATGAAAGACACCACCAGACAAAAAGAATAATGCGTTCAGGTGTGACATCAGGTATTTAGGTGTGTATTTACATTCATGAATCTTAACTCACCCTTGGATTGGATATATCAAGAATCTACTGGTTAAGATGGAATTAAGCTTTAGAGTCGTTAAATCGATGGCAAGGATGGGGCTGGGTTTTTTCTTCTTTCGATAGGGACCTTTTGATTTGTTATCATATTGATAGACATGCATTTAAATGGGTCCTATGTGCTAAATTATATGTGAGTAATATGAAGTAATCGGTGTGGCAGGGCATACAACCAAATACTATTATGATGATATTTCAGAAATACATATAATTTGATATACTATGTTTTTTAAAGAATTTTGAGAAAAAAAAATCCGGCAAATACATATAAATAGTAGAGTGGCAGACGAGGAGTTTTCCTTAAGTGGGTTACTATTTGGTTATTTCTCTCGGAGGTGCATAAAATTAAAGATTTTGAAACCTTTTGCCACGACCCGGACCCGAGATCCGGTAACCTCGAGCCGTGAGCTCATACTTATTCCCGTAAATTCCGAATTAACCAAAGTTAAAACGGAATCTACAAGGAATAACATTCTTAATATACCTGTCAAATATACAACTTTTGCGGAAACATTTATATTTGACAATGTCAATTTACGATTTACATGTATACAAAATAAAGTCCTTATACATATATCAATTTCAAACATTTGTTCGTCAAACACTGCATATTCAAAATACTATGCAGATGACGATTAATTACATTTCAAAATGAATCTATAAATAGTTCCTCAAAACATTTCTCAAAATGTTCCAATTCCATTTCGCATTCGGATACCCATTTCAGATGGTATCTCGTCTATTCCATTCGATCAATCCTCCTTGAGGAATCGGAGCGGTCTCCGCTGCCGCCGGGGGCGCTGCATGATCGGCAGGGGCAATCGGGTCTGTAATGTCATTAATAACACTAATGAACACGACGGTTCAACAATGTATAAACAGATCTCGCAATAGCATGTTAACACATTCATAATGAGTTTATTCAATCTGTTAATAAAAATCCCAACTCTAGACAGTTTCTAAAATAACAATAGGTAGACAAAAAGTCAATGAATAAATATGTACAAGATGGCTACTACCATAGCATTCATTACATTTCATTTACCATCTTCCCTCAAAGGAATGATTCATTTTATTTACCATCTCCCCTCAAAGGGAGGATTCATCTTCCAAGGGAAGGCATCAATCAATACCCAAAGATACGATCAGAATTGGTGAGACTTACTAGTGTCCGGGCCAGGGACAACTAGCATCACCACGGAGCTCCGGAACACCCCAAAAATCCATCTGCTGCAGCAGGATTAGTCATTCATTAATTCATTGAACTCATTTAGATATCTAATACAATAGGTAGGTAGTGCCAGACTCAAGGGTCAATAGTAAGCAATCCTTTTATGGATTCGATTCAATTCAATTCAATAATTCCTTTCATGACAAAAGAAGGGGATAACAATAATACCAATCTCATTAGATTAGATCACAATGATAAAATGAGAGAATTATTTACCACCTATGGTTCTACTCAATCTTATCTCAATTCTAAACAACTATTTGGGTGTAACCATTGGTTTCCAAATGCACGTGTTATTCTCGATCATGGATAAAAAAATCGGCCGATACCGGTTCGTATCGGCCGATACGAACCGGTATCGGCCGGTACCGGTCCGATATCTCATCGAGATATCGGACTGGCAAAATATCGGCAAAATCTCGGCCGATATCGGCCGAGATTTTCAAAATCTCGGAATTAGCGATATCTCGGCCGATATTTTCAAAAATATCGGCCGAGATGCTTTAAAACCCTTTTTTTTCTTTTTTTTTTTTCCCATCTTCATCTTCTTCTCCTCTCTTCTCATCTTCTTACTACTACCTATACCAGCAGCCCCTCTCCTTCACACATCCCCTTGCATTTTTGAAATTCCACTTCTATTTTTGAAGAAAAAATTATCTAAGGTAAGAGAAAATCAAGTTAAAGTATTTTTTTTATGTTATTTTTTTTTTAGATGAAATTTTAGATCATTTGGGTATGTTACTTTTGTAGTTATGTTGTTTCTTCATTTAGAAGTTAGATCTACATGCTTTCATGCTAGATCTACTCATACACATGATTTTGAACTTTTTTTTTCATTTTTTTTGTTTATTTTCGGATTTTTTAATATTTGAATTATAATACATAATTTTTTGGGGATTTCATCATAAATATGTTCTTTTAATGATTCATGGTCATTATATGATGTGTAAATGATTGATCTACATACTTTCATGTTAGATCTATAGATTTAGGATTTTGAAAATGATTTTATTAAAAAAAAAATTTCTAAAAATAATTGTTGTTAGTTGTTACTTGTTACTTTGTTAGCATATATGTGATTCCAAAGGCTTAATGGCTTATTAATAGTGTGTAGATGATAGATCTACATCTACTCATAGTCATAAACATGATTTAAATTTTTATTTTAATTATTTTATTTTCAGATTTTTTAATATTTGAATTATAATATATCATTTTTTTGGCATTTCATCATAAATATGTTCTTTTAATTATTCATGATCATTGTATGGTGTATAAATGATTGATCTACATACTTGTATGTTAGATCTATATATTTAGGATTTTGAAAATGATTTTATTAATTTTTTTTTCCTAAAAATAATTGTTGTTACTTGTTAGCATATTTGTGATACTAACCAAAGGCTTAATGATTTATTAATAGTGTGTAGATGATAGATCTACATCTACTCATAGTCATAAACATGATTTAAATTTTTATTTTAATTATTTTATTTTCGGATTTTTTAATATTTGAATTATAATATATCATTTTTTTGGCATTTCATCATAAATATGTTCTTTTAATTATTCATGATCATTGTATGGTGTATAAATGATTGATTTACATACTTGTATGTTAGATCTATACATTTAGGATTTTGAAAATGATTTTATTAATTTTTTTTCCTAAAAACAATTGTTGTTACTTGTTAGCATATTTGTTATACTAACCAAAGGCTTAATGACTTATTAATAGTGTGTAGATAATAGATCTACATCTACTCATAGTCATAAACATGATTTAAATTTTTATTTTAATTATTTTATTTTCGGATTTTTTAATATTTGAATTATAATATATCATTTTTTGGAGCTTTCATCATAAATATATTCTTTTAATGATTCATGATCATTGTATGGTGTGTAAATGATTGATTTACATACTTTTATGCTAGATCTATATATTTAGGATTTTGAAAATGATTTTATTAAATCTTTTTTTTTCCTAAAAATAATTGTTGTTAGAGTATTAGTGTATTACATGAATTTCTTATTTTATAGGAACAAGATGGTGCGTGATATAGATCCAGCATGGAGCCACGGTGAAGCAGTTGGAAGCAGAAGTAAAGTACAATGTAATTATTGTGGAAAAGTGCTCAATGGCGGGATTACTCGATTGAAACAACATTTGGCACATGTATCAGGACAGGTAATAAAATGTCATAAAGTGCCACCGAATGTAACTGCTGAAATGAAGGAGCTCCTCAATGCATCTGCAAAAAAGAAAGTTGTACAACAAAAAAGAAGAACTGAAGAACTTGATGCTTGTAGAGAAGAAGTATTTGGTTCCTCTGATGATGACGATGAAGATCCGGAAATGAGGAGGGCTAGGAGAGAAAGTGTGAGGTCACTTCAGGAGGAGGAAGAGAGGCGAAGAATGCAATATGAAGCAGCCTCTAGAGGTAGCCAATATGAGCATGGTGGTGGGTCATCCGGACCTGAGGGAGCGAGCTTGCGTCGGGCATTTAGTCAAAAACAACCCCGTCAGGATCCAGACATTGAGGAGATATCAAGACCTCCTACACATGCACCTCAACATGTGGGGCCAACTGACCCATTTGCTTATAGAAAACCAACATCAAAACAGCCCAGCATTATGAAAGCATTAAAGGGCAAGTTTGGTAAAGCAAGAGAACATCTAGTGAGGGCCACTGGGAAGTTTTTTTTAGATGGAGGCATTCCTCCCAACAAGGCATCTTCTCCTTATTTCACCACCATGTTAGATGCAGCTGCAGAACATGGTCCAGGTATAAAGGCACCCACCCCTTATGAAATTGGGCATGTTTGTGTTGAAAAAGAGTATGAGGAGTTGCAGGCTTGGGTGCAAACTTTCAAATGGGCATGGAAGGAAAGAGGTTGCACAGTAATGTGCGATGGGTGGACGACCATTACACATCGTCATCTCTTGAATTTTCTTGTCTACTCGTCTATGGGCACTGTGTTTATGAAATCAGTTGATGCAACTGATTACATTCAAGATGCAAAATATATTAATAAGTTATTGAATGAAGTGATTGAAGAAATTGGGGCAGATTGTGTAGTTCAGGTTGTTACCGACAATGCTGCAAACATGAAGGCTGCAGGAATGATGCTTATGAAACAAAGGCCAAGGATTTTCTGGTCTCCATGTGCAGCACATTGCCTGGATTTAATGCTTGAAGATATTGCAAAAGGAAAAGTCATGCAGCAAGTGATTGGTAAGATAAAGAAGATCACCAATTTTTTTTATCAATCATATAGACTCATTTCCATGATGAAAACGTATACAGACAACCATGAATTACTACGGCCTGGCATCACTAGATTTGCCACCCACTTCATTGCTATCGAAAGTGTTTACAAGTATAGAGAAGGACTTCTTCGATTGATAAAATCACATGAGTTCATAAACTCAAAATGGGGAAAGAGGCCAAGTCCCATTACTCTTGAAGTATGTAAAATAATTGAGTCCAACAAGTTTTGGCCTCATGTGAAGGGTGTTTTGAATGTTTTTGATCCCCTAATAAAGGTTCTTCGATTGGTTGATGGCGATGATAAGCCAACAATGGGCTTCTTACATGAGGCCATGGAGAGATCAAAGCTGGCTATTCAAGCAGATTGTAAATATTACAAAAAGTTTTGGAAGATCATCGACGATCGATGGGGACGACAATTGAAACATGATTTACACACTGCCGGTAAGTGAATGCTATTTCCTTTAATACTTGAATTGTTGTATTCAACTCTCCAATCTCTCCTCAGTCCTCACTATATTAATTTATCAATGACTAAAATTCATTGGTTTTATAGGATACTTCTTTAATCCCCAATTTACGGATGGACACATATCTGATGAAATCCGTTTGGGACTAAAAAATGTAATTGAAAGATTGGCAGCGAGTACAGATGATGCAATTTGGGCTACTAATCAGGTAGGATAATTAAGGAAAAAAAGTATATAACATTGTAATTTATAATTTCTCTAATTTATTTTTCTACGTTAATGTCTTCAGATTGACATATACAATGTACGCGCTGGAAGCTTTGGAACGACGACTGCGCGGAGAGCTATCGCACAGACCTATCCTGGTATTGATTGTGATGTCGTCTCTATATTATTCAGAGACTTATTATAATTTTATTGACTCTAATATCATTTCTATTTTTTTTTCAGCTGAATGGTGGTTGAATTATGGAGAGAGTGCTCCTGCACTAAGGACAATTGCTATTAAAGTCCTTAGTCAAACTACATCGTCTTCCAATTGTGAAAGAAACTGGAGCACATTCTCATTTATCCACACTAGACCAAGAAATAGATTGACAATGCAGAAGCTAAATAAATTGGTCTACATCCACTACAACCTCAAGCTCCGGAGCAGAAATAGAAGGAGAAGACAGTTTGAGGATCATCGGGAATATTTCTGTCCAATTAATTTGGACTATATTTTTTCAGAAGAGGATACTGTGTTAGGTCAATGGCTGGAGGAACAAGAAGAACCAGTGTTAGATCAAGACCCAGAGTTTGAGGAGTTGATGGAGGAATTGACTGGGGATAGGCCTGAGCCAGTGAGGGCTGCAGAAAGGATACAAGAAATAAATTTGACAATGCAGCAGGGGCGCGCACCTGATACGAGTGAGCCAAGGGGAAAGGAGGTGGACGAGGAGAGTGAGTCAAGTATTTCTACTTCTTCATCATCAGCAGGAATTCCACCTGACTCTCCCGGGGATGAGGGTCATTATAGAGATGATGAGCATATCACTTATGAAACAGTTGAACATTTTCCTGATGCTACCGAGTTAGATCCTCGTCGTGGCTATGTCAGACATGTTGGACAGACTGGGGCAGGGGGTAGTAGTAGCGGCGCTGCTACTCATGGTCATCATGGGAGTTATGTTGGCCAATGTGCCATGTATGGACAGCATGGGGGTTATGTTGGCCAACAAGGTGCCATGTATGGACAGCATGGGGGTTATGTTGGCCAACAAGGTGCCATGTATGGACAGCATGGGGGTTATTCATATGACCCTAATTGGGTACCCCCTTCACCAACACCGATTATTTCTATTGAAGAGATGTTAATTGAGCAAGGGAGGCTTGCCCCACCAATTTCCCAACGACCTCTTTCATGCCCCTCATCACTATTTCATGCCATATGACTACAACCAGTCATCTCAATCCACGGGGGATCAAGATAGTTCATCATCTTATCAAGAACAATCTGAATATGGTTATGGGTATGGTAGTGCTGCACAACAGTATGGAGCATATCATTTTAGCCAATACCGAAGAAATGATGACGATGATATCGAGCCAGGCCGACACTCCACTTGGAATTAAGTTGTCAATCTGTAAATGTAATACACTCATAGTCTCATACAGTCATACTCACCAATCTCTCTATAGTCTCTACTCTCTACTAGTCTCCTCTAAGTTCAGGTAAACCATGAATCTTTGATGCCTAACTGCTTTATGATTTATCGATCTTACTATCATGTTTCTGATTTTAATGTCATCTTCATGGTCTTGAATTTCACAACTTTTTTTATTATTGAGTTAGTATTAAATGATGATTGATATGTTATATTTATTTTCTTATATTTTACACTAATAAATTGATCATGATCATTAATAATGGCTGCATTATATGAAATACTGGAAAAGACAGCGAACTGCGACACAGACAGGACTTATAACTTAAGGTGACCGAGATTTTGATTTATTGCTATTACTAATGGAAAAAAATATTGTTTTCCAGCATTTTCTAATATTCTGGATTTTTTGGATATTTTTGCGAATTTTTTTGGATTAAAAAACAAATTCGCACCGCGATGACCGCGACGGACCGATATCCGCGACCGATACCGATATCATATCGGTTTTTCGGCCCGGCCGATACCGCGACCGAGACCGAGATTTTAAACCATGTTCTTGATGGACATCACATTTATATATTTAGTTTGTGTATTATTATAGTCTCCGTAATTATCACCCATGGATGCTTAGTCTTAATACCAATTAAAGAGTACTTGCACTAACAAGTGGTACTCCAAATCCACATAAAAATCCAAAACCCAAAATCCCCCAATCGGTCGAACCGTTAGGTCCGATCGATTGGCCCAATTTTCGCTCACAGTTAATGCCCTAATAATATCAGGTTCGCTTGCCTTAACAGTTACCTGGCGGTTAGCCGAAAATTGGCTGACGGCTAGCCGAAATTTCGTTGGCGGCTGACCAAACTGAGTTCGGTCAGCTTTCCAGAAACTATGCAAATTTTGACCCAACTTCGGTCAGCGTTGTGGTTACCTGAAATTTCGGCTAACCGCAATACAGTGGTCAGCTCACGGTTAGCTTTTCAGAGACTGACCATTTTGAGGATTTCTGGCGGTTAGCCCTGCGGATAGCCGCCTGCACCCAGAAACTCATTTTTCGAGCTTCAAAACTTCTTATCTTTCTTCTTCTACTCTTATTTCTTCAATCCATTTCCACAACTTACAATGAGCATTGAAACCTCCTGTTCCCTCCTCATACAACATTCATTCACAAATAAATACTCTTAATCATTCATTAACCATATCATTAAATCCATAATAAATCCCAAAACTCAATGTAAAATGCACAAAATGCATGGAAACTCTATGAGCTCCTACAATGATTAACATTAATCACAAGTAATGTTTATATTTGCCTCTCTTTAAGCTTAGTGGCAAAAACCCCTTTTGTCTAGCTTGCTTTTGAGATGGGAATCCCCAATCTCAAACCCTAATTCCATAAAACATATAAATGAACTCCTATAAGCCATTTGTGCTAGAAACCATTACAAAGCAACCAATAAACTTGGAAATCACAAGGAAAGTCTCACTGCTTACTTGTGACTCCAAGCAAAGAGATCTATAGTTCTTTTTCAAGCTCTATCACCTCAAAAATGGAGGAAAATGACTTGGGGAAGAAGATGAAGATGAAGATACTTTCCTCAAAGATCACTTGAATCATTCCTAACCTCACACTTGATGAAGAAAATGGAAGAGAAAAGAGGAAGATGGAGAAGATGCTTAGGGTTTGGGTGGATTGAAGAATGATTCATTTCATTCTAATATAAATACCCACTTATACAAGAACCCCTTCTTAATAAATCTATTTACATTTTGAGTCAAATGAAGCTTCACTTGGTCCATTTGAGGTAAAATGGAATCACGTCTATTATGAAAGTTAACGTACTATTCGAGATACACACGTTGGTATCAAGAATTTCTGTATTCGACGATATACGTAAAAACCCGTATTTACAAAAAAGTCCTTAGCCTACCATATTTGACTCTAAATTCATTTTAATCAATTCAATTTCATTCAAACCCATTTCATTATGCTTAATGCATCATTTGAGACTGATTTGTCCCTCTTTGGTCATTAATCTTGATTAACCAAATTATTCATACTTAATTAGCATTAATCTCAATTGATTAGTCTTAATCGTGATTAGTTCCGGTCGGGGTGTAACACCTTCCCACTGGCTCCGGGCTTCCAATATTTTTTTAATGACATGGGTATTCCTAAAGTCTTTGCTGTAATGCGTCTAAACCCATACAAATAAACACCGGATAAATATGAGGTGATTTCAAATATAAAATATAGTGAGCGAGCAAACTCACGCCTTACGCGATGCACCATTATCACATTTCAGCTTCATACAATAATTTTGATTCCACAACACAAGCTGACTAAACCTTTTACATAAAAACAAAGGAGCCAAAAAGACCCTCTCTTAACAACACATTCCTTGTGGTAGTCTCTCTTTTAGTTGATTTATTTAAAAAATAATAAAAATCTTGTCGCATCCTTTTGTACATTTTGGTTTTGGTATTAGATAATAATGATGGCCGGAAGAGGCAAATAAACATTTAATATAGGTCATTTGATATGTAGGTCTGTCTACTTGGTTCACCATGTAAAAGGATGGTGAAAACAAACATTAAAATTTTTTATTGGTAAAAATAAACATTAAAAAGCTTAGGCTTTGCATGAATAGCTACAAAACCTCCTTTTATTTGAAGGGACCAATGAGCCCTGGCCATAAAACTCAGCTAGGATGGGCCTGTGTTGTTCAAGTGCAACCTAAAATGCATCTTGGTGTTGGTGAGCTTAAGCTTAAACCGAGTTCAAAGATGTGAGCCCAAAGCTTGAGATAGAGCTGAGATCAATTTTTACAATTGTATGATACATATTAAATGTTCTCAAATGAGCATCAATACTGTAGAGTCTGCATATCAATGGATGGGGGGCAAATAGGAAGTTCCTTTCTATGGATGAGGAGGAGCTAAAAACTCACTTAGATACATGTCTATTTAATGACGTTTCAACCATAGATCTTTTTGAGGGCAAATAGAAAGATTCCTTTAAATATGTGTATGAGGAGGTCAGCAAATTTCATAGAAATGAAAACCTCGAAAAGGATTTCCATAGAATTTAGAAATTCATGTTTGGTGTAAAAAGAGTTTCCTCAGATTAATGTCGTAGCCTTGTAGAAAATCAAAATTTCTTATTTGGTGATTTACTTTTTTGACGTCTGTATATTTATTTATTCAACATTAAAATAATAATTAATATAAAGAAATAGAAAATGATAGATTTGTAGGGTTTTTGAGTTGAAATTAAATGGACAAGAGTGAGTAAAAGAATATGAAGTTTTCCAAGGAAATCCATTTCGTACCCCCCTAGCCTATTTCCACAATTATCAAAGGTTCAACAGTTGTTCTGCACCAAAACGTAAATGAGTTTTCAATGACTTTTCGTTACACAAACATGCCTTAAAGCTTCAACAGTGAGTAAAGGTTCAATGATTCGTTAGCTAAATATAAAGGTTCAACAGTGAGTAAAGGTTCAATGATTCGTTAACAGTGGCTAGACCTTTAAACATTCCTGCTGGGATTGTATTAACATTTGCAACCTACTTAACTAATGCTTAGGTCAGATTCAAATATAGCCTACATGCGCATTTACTTCCAATGTTCAAGCTGGACTAAACATGCCTGACCTGACAGCTGGTTGCTGCTCCTAAATGTAAAAACATTTTTTTGCACTGTAAAAAAAAAAAAAAAAAAAAAAAAAAAAAAAAAACAACCTAAAACTATGGAAAATAGGAACAAACATCAAGTAAGAAGGATTTTTGCAAATTTCATTATTTACAGTGACCACTAAAAGGGGAATGTTCACGTATGAGCAGACTAAGAGTTCATCCAGTAATGTGGGGCTCACTTGGACCCACCTTTTCATTACTGCAATCCCTTTGACAGTCTTTTCATTACATGGTCTGACATCAAGTCCAATTTTATATTGAATATCAAGAAAATATACGGTTAAAATACGATTAAACTTTAATTCTATTAAATTAATGGATAGAATAATCTAGTGTGAATGAATTGATGGATCCTCTTTGTCCATGATGAGTCAAGTCCTTCCAATCTACCGAGCCCTCTGACTTGTTTGCCTCTCTGTGGCAAAAGCTTGTATGATAGTGACTTGCACTCATCTCTCGTGGAAATGAGATTATAGTAATTGCTAGTGACCAATCATTGATTAAACTTGTGATGAACATGTTGAAAGCTAACCAATCCAAAGTTAATATAATAAAGGTTTTAAAAAATATAGTAGGAACGAACCGCCCTTCATAATGGGTGGAATTTGGAATCATCCAACGATTTCCACACATGGCATTTTGGCTCTACATGTATGATTGTTTCCACGTCACTAAAGAAATGGACAATCATTGCCACCCTAAAAGGTAGCCCTGCTCAGTGGCGTCAAGTATATGAACCCACAAAGCTGAACCCACAATCATACATGTTATGAATGTGGCATCAAGTATATGAACCCACAAAGCTGAAAGTTATGGACGTAGATATACATGGAAATCCCTATTTGAAAAAAAATCACGGATCTTGAAACCCTGTCTAAGAAAAACAAAGCCAAGTACTATAAATAAAAGATTAAGAGAATCACTTACAACCCTTTCTTAGTTGTAACTCAACCTAAGGAACTGCATATTTTCTCGCGAGCCACTAACCGTTCACCTTCAACCACATTTGAATCAACCGCTTACAGCCTCAAAGCCTTCTCAAAACGAATTTGTGAATAGAAAGAGGATGATTGAGTCTTTAGAGCATAGAACTTCAATTCTTCAATGGTGGAGGCTCTAGATCTGATGAAAAGTCTCTCTTCTGGATTTCTAGGGTTTCTGTCTTGGAAAGATCTACTTTAGGGATTAGAAAAATAGGAATATATATGCCCTATTTTTGCGGCACCAAAAAGAAGTGTTTTCCCTTGTTTCTACACAAGTCGGGTTGAAAATCACACTTCCTATTCGAACGCCTAGACACCCCATTCGAACACACATTGTCTCTGGTTTTTTACTTGTAAATTCTCCATCTTTTCCAACCCTCATTCGAAAGCATCCATCCTCTCTGGTTTTTTGCTTGTAAATTCTCCATCTTTCCCAACCCTCGTTCGAAAGCATCCATCATCCGTTCGAAACGGATGACATTTTTGTAATTATTCTGAAAGCTTCACGAGGTTATAACTTTGTTGTTTTAGCTCCGATTGACGTGATCTTGGATTTTACAGATATCTACTCGAAAAGAGCATTTTAATGGTAAATAGCTTGTCGCGATCTAATGGTCGATTTGAGATATACGACCATTTTTCTCCAAACACCTTTATTTATGTGACCAGATGAAGTTTGAAATAGTCCAATCTAAAAAGTAAAATATTACATATAATATCAAATCCAAATTTTGTCCAATCCGATGAATATGCCAGCCCTCTAAAATCCTTAGAGATACTTTTTGAGAGCTTTAAAAAATGTGTTCCATCTTTAATCTTTAAATAAAGTTTTTAAGCATTAAAATTTGCATCATCTAGAGACATGTAAATGCGATGAGTATCAAATTTGTGCTTGTGATAATTTTGAGAGGGAGTTTGTGAGGTGGAGTGTGAAAGCTAAGCCGACTGACTTTAAATAAATGAGAACCAATGATTGGTCGGTTGGTTAGCAACTCTATGTCCCACCAAACTACGTATGGTTTGATCTATGCGTATACTCACTTCCCATTTGTGTAGGCTCCCTTTTCCGTCTGTGCGGACTTTCTCCTCATGTGTGCCCTATTAACACTAACAACAAAGAAACTAACATGGGAATCTTATAAATTAAAACATTAGACAATCTTAAGTTCAAATTCAAACTCAACCATACAAACACCAATAAAACAAAGGAGGTACCCATCAGCAGCATCGTTTCCTTTATTCCTTTTGTACCGGAGAAAGACAAGGAACCGAGCGCATATGCCACATTACTGGCCATGACGTCCGCACACGTGTGCCTCTTGGCTGACGTGGCAGGCGTATTCTCCCCGTTATATTGCAACGGAAAACGGACTCGGCTTTTGAGAGGAGAGGAGGGCAGATCTGAGAGGAGTCCCCTTTCCGCACCGAATAATTCCGTTTCAGAGGAACGACGGAGAGAGAGAGAGAGAGAAAAAAAACCCTAATCGGAGCTAGGGTTAGGGTTTCATCATCTTCTTCTTCTTCTTCTTCGTCTCCCACTTCTCCAATTGCAGAGCTGAGCTGAATCTCCCCGGAAAAAAAAAAAAAAAAAAAAAAACCCTAATTTCCTCTCGCGGAAGGTTGGAGAAGATGGAGAAGGCTCGCAAAACGTCGAAATTTCCTTTAAGCTCTTTGGAGGTGGCAGGCGCTTGTACGGTCGTTCTAGGGTTTGGTTTGGGGCTTTTATGCGTTTATCTCACGATGCCGGAATCCGATTACAGCTTCCTCAAGCTCCCTCGCACACTCAAAGATCTCCGAATCCTACGGTATCAAACTCATCTGGACGTGTGATCCATTTTCCATTATGATTTGCATTTGACTTCAAAGATTTGGGCTTTGGGTTTGTTTTGGATTTGTTGGTGGAATTTGAATGCTAATTTAGGATCTCATTGTTGTCTGTTGTTGCAATTTGCTTGAGTTTGAGCACAATATATGTAGAAATTAGAAATACGCAGGCGCGCTGGAGATCACATTTTGGATGTAGATATCTGCAACAAACACATCTTTAAAATTGGGCTGATGACATGGTTCTTGATGGGTGCCTTTTTATGGGTCTCTTTTCCATTGTTCTTGATGAATTGGTTTTAGCAAAACCATACCTGTCTGGGTGTTGGTTTGTTGGCATTAGGCGTGGGTTTGCTCCCTATGTCCTGGGTTGGAACCCCCCTAGATTTATCTGGTGCACTTGTGTTGCGGGGTCATGTATGCGCCCGGAGAATAGTCTTGTTGGGCGGAAAAAAAGGTCTTTTCCGGAACTCCTAATCTATCATCTAATGGAATATCTAACTTGCAGATTGAGGAGAGAGATGTCATTTGATGGTGGAAGGAATTGGGATTTAGAATTAAGTGTTGAAATACGAAAAAAAAAAAATCTTAAGCCAGATCTGAAAAAAATTACACTATTCTACAGCTTTATTCCTGATTCTTTTGTTTTAGTTTCATTTAAATACCGAGGATGCTTGAGAGTTGAACCTGGAATATCAATGTTTTCATCTCCTCGTCAGTAAGTTTCAAGCTTCGAACTTTGTGTTTGATACTTGAATGCGAATAAATCGTTATAAGCGTAGCGTAATCATGTTTTGTAGATTAGAGTGCAACATGTTAGTAGGATTGATCTAATCCTCTTGCTCTAGTGATTTGGTCTCTCAACTGATGTTTATTTGTATCCATCACATGAGTTCTATTCATTGGCACTGCAATGTTGTTATGATTGTTAATCTTAGAGTCAGCGTTCTTTTTTAATTATGAATTGATGCCTGATATCTAACTTTTGTTTGCTGCTCTCTTGTAGGGATCAACTTGAAAACTACACCAGTGATTACACCATACAGGTTCTTGTGGGCTATTGCATGGTCTATATTTTTATGCAGACATTCATGATTCCAGGAACCATTTTTATGTCTCTTCTTGCTGGAGCTCTTTTTGGAGTACTTAAAGGTGTGGCTTTGGTAGTCTTTGCTGCTACTGCTGGTGCATCTTCCTGTTATTTCCTATCAAAACTGATAGGAAGGCCCTTGGTCTTTTCATTGTGGCCTGACAAACTGAGTTTCTTCCAAGCCCAGGTGAATATGGGCTACCTCCTCCAAGTTTTCTTTTCTTGTCATGCTTCGTATGCATGTCAGCTGCCCTTTTGTTGGCTAGTGATAGAGAGAATAAGAGTGAGAAGGAAGCAGTTTTAGTTGGCTTTCTCCACATGAATACATGACTCAGCTATTTCTTTATTCAAACTTACAACATTTCATAGTTGTCGACTCGTGCATTGACAGTTTTTCTTCTTTTTAGGTGGCTAAAAGAAGAGAGAGTCTACTAAATTACATGCTCTTCCTAAGAGTCACCCCTACTCTTCCAAACACATTTATTAATGTGGCATCGCCAATTGTAGATGTGCCATACCATATTTTCTTCCTCGCAACCTTCCTCGGGCTCATTCCAGCTTCATTTGTTACTGTCAGGGTAAGAACACGTTAAAGCCCTTCCAATGCATATTTCTTTATGCTCTCTCCCAGTCACAATGATGGTCTTGAGGTGATCTGTGATTTTCTTTGTACAAGCAGGCTGGAATTGCTCTCGGAGAACTGAGGTCGTTGGAAGACCTCTATGATTTCCAATCCATTGCGACCCTATTTCTCATCGGGATTGTGTCAGTCACCCCAACAGTGATGAGCAAGAGCAAGACAGAGCCTTAGCAATGGATACCAAATGTTTGCATAACAACTTTGAAGGCTATGAATCGGTTCTTCCTATACCTTGTACATATCAACCTAAGGATAAACACAATTGCAATGCAAGCACAACCCAGCTCAGAGCTTCCACAGGCTGAAAGCTACTAGATTTCTTGAAATGTAGTTTCCATCTTGTATGTGCACATTGGAATTGGTGTATAAAAAAATAAAAGAAAAAAAAAAGAAAAAAAAAAAAAAAAAAAAAAAACAAACAGAAAGAAAGAATGAGATTCTTCTACAGCTAAGGTAGCCTGCAGTTATTTCTTCAAACATTGAATATTGGTGTACTTCAAACATTGAATATTGGTGTAATGTACGTCTGGTGATGTCAATGTATATTTCAATTCTCGTTCTAATGCTTGATTAGGGAACTTGTTGAATCAAAATTTGGGATATTTCTTCATTTGCAAGTAATTATCTGAAATCCTAATGCCTTCATTTACAAGACAAGGCACCATAGTCTCTATCTCTGTCTAGCTTGCATCATAAATAATGTGAAGGTAAAGCATCGGTTAAAATAGATGCGAACAATGATTCCGGAATTCAGCGGGTACGCATGGCCTATGATTCAGAAATTTGATCAAATGAACTGCTCTGGCCATAATCTGAAGACAATTGTATCTTTTGTAGCTGCCACTCTGGCCACCCTGATAGAGTATTTGCTTGGACCAGATGTGTAGTCATTCTTTCGCCCATTTGGGATGGAATGCAAATTGAATATCAATTACCCATAGTGAAATTTCATTTTATAGCTGCTGACATCTTTATGAAAAATAACCCGCTTTATTAAAATATAATAATAATAATAATAAAACAGCTGTTCACTGATTCATCAGTCAGCAATCTACTTAATGACCTTTAATTGGATTATTACAACATTCGACCCTTATTTTATCTGGTGAGATGTCATGTTCATGCATGTCCCTCTTTAACTGTCATCCCTTGAATATGCAGATTGATTAATCTTGAAAGCAGGAAACAATAATAAATGATACCAGTCAAGACATTAAAAATACAAAACATACCTGTTAACTTGTTAAATTAATACATTAGGCTATGACGACAGAACAAGATACCAAGCCACGAATGAACTGAATCACTCAATGACCTCTCTCAGACGGCGCTACAAAATCTCGTCAAAAGAACAGTCTACTGCTCAACTACTTGAACTTTCTAGCTTTCTTGAATCTATGGGAATTTTCTGGAGTCCTGGTTTCCAGTTTGCGCTTTTTTCCGATCTGTCTTGCAGACCCACCTTCACTCTTACCCTTCCTGCCCTCGGCTGCAAGCCGTATCTCTTTTGCCTTCCTGGCAGCAACAGCTGGACGTTTAGTATTGCGAAGTTTTGGTGCCGGCCCTCCCTGTCTACTTGACTCTGACTTACTGTGCTCCTCAGTTCTAGGCCGGTAGCTCACCTTCTTCTGGACACCTGATTTACTTGCTCGTAATCCCTGATATGAAAGAGAAACAGCCCTCACCTTGTGTTTGCTGCTATTGGGTGTCCCATCATTGGAATCCACCGCCAACCTCTTGCCTGAGGGACTATCATGCCCCGCTGGCATTGGGTTTTTCCTCTTTGATGGCGTGGAATCTGGTCTAGAATGGCAAAGCCTCAGATCACGATCTCGCAGCTTTAACTTCTTTTTCTTCACAACCAAGTTGGCAGCATCCTGCAGGCCTTTCTGATCAGAACCTCTCCATGATTCTCAAAATGCAAAAGATATGAAAACTTCATATTATTTCTACTCCAAGACGACAATAATCTTGGAAGCACTTAAAAACATCAAGCAACTAGAACTTTTTAAGCTTAGATTTTCTTACATAGGAAAAAATATGGCATTCCCTCACAAGATGTATGTAAGGGATTTTTTTTTTTTTTTTTTTCCAGGAAGAGCCTTTTGGGTGACATGCAAGGGTGAGAACCTTGTGCGGCCATGTTTGATCCCATTCAGCCCCCCCTTTGTGTATTGCCACCAGATCCAATATGACACCCATCCAGACTGAGCTGGACCCTTGGATTTGACATCTAATATTTTTTACCATTGATTTTTTGGGGGTCCATATCTCGATTATCTCAAGTCCTTGGGACATCAGAATTGGTGGGCTCCCTATCCAAACACAGCCCTACAATCTCCCTCTTAGGTGGGCTCCACTTGGATTCTCCCATGAAACCAATGGACAAGCTCACCCAGGAAATCATCACCATATATACGACAATCGAAAATCTTCTGCCAAGAGGTATGTACCTCATAGAATTCTATTAGGAAACTATTTCAGCACCTTAATAGACCGATGATAGATGGGCGACGTGGGTCCAATGCTATTATACCCAAATACTTCCAAATAGGCAACATATCATGTTGTATATTATCTGATGATTCACTTTCTCTAGGCAAAATCCGTGTCCCTAGTGCCTACCATATGGATGCCATGTCCTTATTTAAGTGCATGCAATATCTCTGCATCATAGTGGTGCTAAATTGTTACCTCTCATGCAGGCCATTAGAGGTACATCTCCCCATAAGGAAACCATATATTTATATATACAGATACAAATTATATGATTCATGTGGAATCCAAGGAAGAAAGCTTCACATCCATACAACTAATCCCATTTACACATGCAAAACTTAGGATCCAAAGGTCAATCCTATGATTCGATACTTATTGAGTTGTATTTAAACCCATAATTGAGGTGAATTGTCTAGGCAGAAATAGTAACAAACGGCGCTTATATTTTAAAAGATTATCTAGCGATTAAGAAAACTTTTTAAGACAAGAATTTGTGGGATTTTAAGGAGGTTTAAAGTATCAATTCACCAACAGATTTCCCACCCAATGAGTTGACTGAGAACTTGGCCAGGTGAAAAAAATATATATATATATATATATTGGGTTAGTTTCATCCAGTCAAGAAGAGTCTTGGCCTTCACTCAGCTGAACTAGGCGGTCGGCTAAGGACCAGATCAACTCACCGTAGTTAGGACAAATCAACCAAAGTCACTTTGAAGCTCAAACATCACAGAATTTTCACAAATTGGAACTAGATTGAAACTGACCCTCTGTAGGGCTACATCTACAGCTAGGATTGATTATAGAGGATCTCATAGACTAGTCTTTGCATTTCTATTCGTGTACTCATTTTGTTTCACCAAATGCCAGAGGAAACACAAGAACGGTGCAATATTGCATACAAGTTTCCTTTTACTTTTGATGAATTCAGTGACTTTTTTATTTTTTTGCTTACCATGAATTTATTGATTTTTTTAAAGATTTTTTTATGATAAATTTGAAACTCATTTTATTCATGACAAACATAATTTATTTATTTTTAATTAGAAACTACACATTTATTATTTTTTATATTTTTTGGATGGTAATATATATGATAAATATTAAAAACATTTTTCTAACATTTTATATAAATTTAATAATAACCTGGTCCTGGTTCACCTCCGGAATCTCATGGTTGACTTGACCGGTTAATTAAATTGGAAAACTATGATTTGGCTAATAATGGTTGGAATCTCCCTTCTGCTCTTCCTTTTGCTTCCAGCATGTGAGTTTGATGTTTTTTTTTCGGTCAAGGATGATTCTATTTCTAATAATCAGAATAGTATTGTCAATGAGCCTCAAGTTTGATTTTGGGAGGATTTCTGGTATGGTGACGTCTACCAATCGTTGTGGCTTTCCCAAAGTTGCATTCTTTATATCTCAATGGGACAGCTATATTGTATAATTATTTGGATCAAGTAGAGGTTTGGTCATTTGGACTCAGCTTTTTCAAAAGAGCTTGCGTGATGAGGAATCATTAGCCAGCGAATTCCGGAGTACTACCATGATGCTTGGATATGGTGGCCTGACTCGAGGAGTTTTCAGTCAAATCCTTCTATGATCTTATATTTGTATCATTCAGTGCTTACTTCAGAGTATGGCCATGATGGCCGGATATGGTGCCTGAATCATGAAAGTTTTACAGTCAAATCCTTTTATAATGTTATGGTTATGTAATTCAGTGTTTATTTCAAAGAACAGCCATGATGCTTGGATTTGGTGGCCTGATTGATGAGTAGTTTTCAGTCAAATCCTTTTATGATGTTATGGCTGTCTTCTACTAACTTCCTAGGGTTCCCTTTATTTGTGGAACCCAACAGTTTTAGCTTTTACATGCACAGCAGCTTGTGTGAGAATTTTAACTAACAAACAATAGAGGAAGCAGATCTGGCACTTTTTGTGCTTGCAAGGGCCAGAGGATGACAACCACTTGTTGCTTCTTTGTCTGCTGCATCCTTAAAACATATTAGCTACAGAAATAATGGGTACCCCATGGTGGTTTTTTTTTATAGTCACTGGACGGAATCTCAACCAAACAACAAAAGTAAACATGATATTCAGATTTTTTTTTAATAATACATGATATTCAGAGTTGAACCATAAAGCATATCATATCAAAAGTAGGACAAATGAAGTTGCATATCCAAGGCAGAAACATAAATCTTACCCGCGTTTTAAACATGACATAAGCAATACCCTTTCCCAAGCTTGTGTTAGGATCTCTAATGACACGAATGGCTTCTATGTTAGGTCCCAATTGGTTAACCCCACAAAACAACTGATACAGTTCTTCATCCTGTAGCATCACCGAAAAGGAACACAAGAAAATGGTCTCAACAATTGAAGTCAAGCCTCAGCCCTCAGCAATAAGCAGACTCAAGGAAGTAAAAAAATAAAATGAAGTCAGGCCTTGAAAACCATGATACATATTCACATATAAATATCGTCCAAGAGTAAATTACCTTCACATCAAAAGGGAGGTTACCAACAAAAACTGTTCTTTTATTATCATAAAGTGGAGCATCATCTCCTTTCAACTTCTTGCGAGGTGGGCATGCTCTGTCAACACGGATGTGCTTATCTCCAATCTAACATGTCAAGGGCAATAAAACGATTCAAGCACTAAATCAAAATTTTTACAATAACAGACACCCAAATTCTGAGAAAAAAAAAAATCCAATGTACTAAATCAAAATATTTGACTAACTAGTAGAGTAGAGACATGCCTTGGTCATATTATGCAACAGAGCAGCCAGCACAGATTGCTCCTCTTTGAAAACAATGTAAGCATTGACACTGCAAAAGCAACATTTTTACACCATATACAATCACATTAAATTATGTGGCACCTATTTCTACAACATAACATGTCATTTGAATCTCAAACCATTTGATTTGAAACAACAAAGAAAATCAAATCAAGAATTTCCATCCAAACAATACAAAGACATACATTCAAATATGTAAGAGATGCAATCAACTCAAATGTCATTAGACACATACCTATCAATAGAATCGTTAATGTTACCCTTGATTATCGCGCCCTTCCTAGGCATTTTGCTCTAATCAACAAAACATCACATCATTAGAACTAAAAATCAGCATACAAAAAAGGAGGGGAGTGATTAACAACAAAGACCAATTGGAAAGATGGTAACTTACATCCAAGATTGGAACGGATCGAATCCGAACCGATTCAATCTCTCCAAACTGTTTGAACTCTTGCAACAGAGCTTTCCTCTTCATCTTCAACGGCAAATTCCCAACAAAGACAGTCCTTTGAAGCTTGCTCTCGTCGTCGAAACCTTCCTTGGACACCACCATTTCTGCAGAATCATCAGCTGTTTTACGCTTCTCTCCAACTACAGGAACCGATTTAGTCTCTGCACCCTCAATCCTCTTCTCGACCGCTCCGCCGAGCTTCCTCGCTTCGTATTCCTCCTCAATCTCATCCCTCTTCCTCTTCTTCTTCCTGTTCTTCCGAGTCTCGCTATCTTCGTCGATTTTCTCAATCGACCCATCATCAAAGGTGCGTTTTTTCTTCTTTTCGATCTCAGAATCGGAAGAATCTATGTCGGCTTTTCTCCTCTTGTCCCTTTTTCTCTTCTTGGGTTCTACCAAATCGGTCTGAGAAGAGAGGGAATTGGGGTTTCTAGGGTTTTCTTCTGCAACTCCATGTGAGGGGTTTTCAGATACGAACCCTAAAACTGGGGTTTGTTGGGGTTTTCGGCGGTAGGGATTGTCGGAGAAGAGAGGGAGAGGGTTTTGTTCGTTGGAAGCTTTGAAGAGGGTTTTGAAGATGTCGGAGGAGGCGCCGGCGCCGGCGGCTTCGTTTTCTTCTTCCTTGGATTTATTCTTACCCATTTGGAGGTGGAGGAGGAGGAGGAGGAGGAGGAGGTGGTTTGGTTTGAAGAGGGAGAAGAGATGTTTCTGTGAAGTCGTATGTATGTTAAAAAAGAGAACCCTAGATTAATCAGCAGGGGCCACATTGGCTTCATCTTTTGTGGGTTTCTTCTCATCAATTTTTATTGAATTGTAACTTGTCAATCAGTGTTACCGGAAACTTGTGGAAATTGGCTCAAAATCCTATGGCCCCACTTGAACCCCATCAAAATTCTTGATCTAAGATATTTCTATTTTGAAGATTGCCAATTGTGTTTAGTAAGCTATTCTTTTTTTTTTTTTCTTTTCTTTTCTTTTTGTCTATGGAAAGACTTTCTAATTACTTTCTAATTTGTATGAACTGTTTATATTACTAACAATTGAATGGAGAGAGAGAGAGAAACAGAGTAGGGAAGAAGATGAATAATGAAAGATTTGAGAGAAGATTTGACAACGGAGATTCTGGGTCACTATTAGTTGAGTCCGGATTACCTATCGTATTTGTTATATCTTCACCGTGAGTAGACCAATAATATTCCGCAAGTCATTCAAAAATTTAGGCAATTCTCTTTCATTTGATTTAAACTTTTTAAACTTGAAAATCACCTAAATTTTTGGATGACATGGCAGAATATTATTGGTCCACTTACGGTGAATGTATAACAAATACAATAGGTGATCCGAACTCATATTATTTTTATTTTTTTATGTACTTTGTTGTTGTTGTTTTTGGTGTTGTTGATTTCAATGTATTACATCTTTTCTTTTCTTTTTTGGATTTTTTTAAACTTCTGCATTATTTTAATTGTCTTTCCCTTCTACATTTACAATGTTTTATTTTTATTTTAGTGTCTTATTATAACATGTTTATCTTTTTTTACGGTATGGGTTGGACCTGAGCCTCTTTCGCTAGTAAATAAATAAGATAAACCATGCTCCTACACTATGTAACAATTCATAACATAAGTAAGAAATATCAAAAGAAAAGAATACATCTTCTTCTTTTAATTCAACCATTCATCTCACTTTACAAGTGAAGTGAACGATGCAAAATTTATGTGTTTTTGGATGAAATATCCTAACAAGAATTTCAAAACGGCTTTTACATTATAATTTATAAAATGTAGACCCCAATTATCTCATGAAATAAGTATCCCCATTTGTGATGGGGCATACTTGTGTTTACATGTGGGTGGACCCCACTCACAAAGAGACACCATTCACAAGAAATCTCTTGGTGATATGGATAAAAATAGTTTGAGTTTCATCTAACTTTCTATCCTTGTCATAACTCTACTCAAAATCAAATTGAGAGAGTTTGATCCAACCTATTATCCTTATCATCTCTCAATTCGAATTTGAATAGAAATCTTATCACTCATGCCCCAAAGGGCTATATATAGATATGATGAGAATAATAGTTGGCATCAACTTTCAATAATACATCTTCCATTAGATATATTATTCTCAATTATCATCTTTTACATCCAGGGTATCCATCATTGCTCTTAGATCTTGAAGAGTGAATCATATGTGACTGATCTTTTGTAGACAGTCACAGATCTTTACAAGTAGTGCCTGATTCAAGTCGACGCAGTCCTTATCGCGTTTATAGCAGCAGCTCATTTAGATCCGTGCTTCCGCTGCACCAACGACCTTCAATAAGAGTTTTCTTTTATAATTTTACCAAACACACTAGTTGTAAATTAGAGCTTAAAATTTAGAGGTTTTTTTATGTTATTTTAGTAATTAATTTAATTAAATCTTATTAATTAGATTAAAGTTACCAACCAAAAGGCCCAAGAAGTGAAAGCAATTTTCTAGTAGGATCTTCTAAAATACATTACCGAATAAACTAGATAGATATTTAGGATTTTAGGCTTAAGAAGAATCGTAATTTTAGACATTAGGGTTGACTAATTTGCATTTGCAACCAGTGGTGCAGAGGTAAATTGACCAAAAATCTATGACATTAGCAATCCACCAGGCCCAGTTAAGAGAGAGAGAGATATATATATATATATATATATATTTTTTTTTTCCTTGATTTGTTTTCAAATTTAAAGTTGATGATGTAGAAGGTGCTGCTCCTGTATATTTCCCCATAGTTGCATTCTTGGAATTCCTGTCATGAAGAGGATTTGATGGAGATCATCAGTTTACCATCAACTCTGTGATAAGAGTGAAAGAGATGATGGCTAGACCGACTGTAGGTCAAGGTCAAAGCAACAGCTCACTGGGACACTTCAAGGCCAACTATATTTATGGTCATTGCAACGTATATCAATGATGATTTATACACTTTGATTGCTTTAATCATGATCATATTTCATTTCTCATATATCTCTATCTATGCAATGTAAGCGTTTTTTTTTTTCCCATTGTTTTTACAGCTAAAATTTCCACAAGTTGTTCTGGGACAGTATCTACACTCCCATATATCTTAAACTACTAAGATACAGCTCAATTTTCTTATATGAATATTTAGAGTGGACGCCTAAACAAGGAAAAAAGAAGGCCAACACAATTCCTTGCTAGGTAAGAAGCACTTGAACAAATCAGCTACAGATATTCCTCAGCCGCTCAGAGATACAGAAACTACTGATGATAGCTTGATCTTGCCCATTTTCTTTGAAGTTACTGGCTGAAATACAATCTCGGTGCTTGACTGCACAATAGCTTGCATCTGTTCACGAGCAGATACTCCTCCACTTCGATAATCGCGAGGAGCATACAAAACTTTTCTTTTCAATCCATCTGCATTTGAATTTAAGTGCATCATGTTGAGACTAAAAAACAGAGAAGTCAGGTTCAAAGGCTATGAAATTGCTAATATCCACAGCATCACTGTCTGAGTTTCCTTTTTTTTTTTTTTAATTCCCAACATAAAGAGCATATATATAAAGCCATGAATTATTTTCCTTACGTTTTTTGGCTTTAGAATGTGTGGAAAAGGAATCCAAAGAGAAGTGTACATGGACATGTGCACTCTTTGTGAAGCTGATCTGACAAATCTTCTTAAATTTGAGAATATGGAAAAAGGAATGCACAGAAAAGGTAAACAAAATCTGCTCATTGCAGAATGAGTTTTACTGATTGAGCGAACATTCAAGTTACAGTTTTGTTGATCTAATCTAGCTTCTAAGGGAAGTCTTTCCTATGGGCATAAACTTTCCACAAGTTGGGACCCTTCATTTGGCTTCATAGGCTTTATGCTTGGCCTGGTTCTCTGGAACTTACGTTTTTTATGCGTCAACACCCACTGGAGTCTTGACTAAAAGGGCCTATAACTTAGTATTTAATTTAAGCACCTGCTGAATAAGGCAATATGGTCATATCACATGCTCAATCAATTGTTGAGGGCCCATTTGTTTTCATGTAATCGGACTCCTAGGAGTTCTAAGACTTTTATTTATAAATGTGGTTAAAAATGAAGAAACAAAGATGAATATCCAAAAATACAATCAAATCATCTCCCCTTTAATGGAAAATGAATCACGAGGAGATGGAAAATTAATACCAACCATCACCCAAGTAATAGAAATCCTAAATAAATCAAGATTCCATGTACATCTCTTTATTTCATTTACCCTCACCTCTTTAATAATTTTTTTGTTGGAGCACATTTGACCATGAATTTTTATGAATCAAATTCCCATGCAAACAAATAGACGCGAAGGGCTTGTTTGTATAATGCTGGGAAAGAGCACAGAAATGAAAGCCTGATGGGGGGAGGAGGCCAGACACATGTTTCCGCTTTTACACATAGAAACAGCCAAAAAATAGTAATTTTCCACGGAGAGTGTGTGCATCATACAACCAAGCACAGAAAAAGTCTCAGAGATTTGAGTTCCGCTTTGTGAGAAAAGATCATGCACAAACATGCCCAAAGAGAATCCACTTGACAGCAAGAAAGTCCTTAAGACCCATAATGACTTTTGAGACAAACACTATTAGCCTTGCGTGAAAACATCAATGACATGGCTTCAAGATAAGCATGAAGACTCCACATTGATCCAACCTCCGGTGCATGGGGTATTGAAGGAGTGAGTAGGGTATGGTAATGGCAGAAATGCTCTGCCATTAGGGGTGTACACACATCGCATCGAATTGGTGCGGATTGGATCAAATCCGTTACTAATCCATTTACATTCGAATCGGTTAAAAATCCGCGGATAGGATTGGTTTTACGGATCGCGGATTTTTTGTGCCCCAACAATCCCCCCTCACAATGGCGCTCCCGCAACTCGAAACCGTCACCTAGAGCTCTGATACCATTTGTAGGATCTTATGCACCCACTAAGCTATCATTCATTCCAAAACTAATTGGTGATGGAAGATGCACAACTCAATGTTTTATACGGCATTCGACATTGCGCCGCGGGCCTGTTTTTAGAGCAGTTGCAGGGAGCGGCATTGTGGTACGCCTCTTGCCCAATACATTGCCCTATGTGTTTGCTGTTGTTTGAAGAGGGAATTCATTTCTCTCATTTCCAGCTCACATATGTTTTTAATATACGGTTTTTTTCTGATTTTAATATTTTTGGCTTCAAGAATTAAATACATTTTATTATTATTATTTTACCATCCATTAGTTGTAACACAAAATCCAACTTAACGTTTTGAAACTCACCTGAATCCTCCTCAGATATAAATGAGTTTTGGATGACCAACCGGCTGACTTTTGATCTCTTCACATTTCCCAAAGCAAGCGTATCTGCTATTGTTCCCTTAAATTTTATAAATTCTCCAAGAATGTTCCTATTACCTTCCAGCTCCAACCTACAATTGAAAAAAAATAATTCCAATTAGCTTTTACTCACCATAAATCAAGTTAGAATTAGAACAACAAAACACAGGAGTGGAATTTCCATGTCTTCAAAACATATAATGTGCAACTAAGAGTAAGGCCAAGGCCACTATTTGCTGGCTAGTAAGTAAAAACTACTAAGCCTAGAAATATAGAGAAGATGTAAGAATAACAACAGAAAGTAGACTAGGAATAATTGAAAAGCAGATTTGCTTCCTAAATACAAAGTCTGTAACTTCATATATATATATATATATATATATATTGAGCTTAACTAGAGCTTTTTGAAGGTATCTTGACAAAGTTCTTTTAAATGAAAAAGAATAATAAGATGAGGATTCATGGAAGAGAAAATAGCAAAAGGCAACCAATGAAATTATTAATCATTTAATTTCCCAAAATTCTAACTAATGCGACTTCCTTGATAAAATAAATAATTTAAATGAAGTTAAACTCATACATATTCAGACATTGCCTTTATGATGTTTATTCACAGATGCCAACTAGATCCCTTACCAACGAACGCTTCTATTCTAGATAGCCAAATATGACCTCTCTACATAAAGCATGCTGATTGTTTGAAAATGTTATCAACTGCTCATGAAATTAAAACCAGAACACATGGGTTAACATTTGAAGAAAAAAAATCTAGCAAGCAAAAGGAATTCATGGAAATCCCTAAAGAGACAAGCATTGCATTTGAAGCTGACAGTGAGTTTCATTTCTTTAATAAATCTACCATTAAAATCATAAGTAAAGAAGAAGCGGCTGATTTCAATTGCAAAAATCAGTCTTCCAATTTATTTTGACTCATCCAATTTAATTTTGTTTGACCCTAGCAAACGGGTCGGGTTATGGTAAATTAAGTCCGGCCAGATATAAAGTACACTTTTTGGACCCAACATGACCGGTGTATTTTTAATGATACGTGCCGAGACTCGAACTCAAAACAATATGGATTTCATAGGGGCAACTCTACCACTACACCACAAAGCATCTTTTTGTTGATAGTTATCAACAAAAACTTAAAATTAGTCAATGAGGAAGGGACCCAGCCCTACATTGGAATATTGATCAGGAGTTGGAATTTATCTACGAAGTATTTATAAAAATAACTATATTTTTAGAATATTGACCCCTATAAATACTATTGTTATTATTTTTCATATTTATGCATTGTACTTTAAGCATGTGTGATCAAACTTTTGAAATAACTATTTTATATAATTTCCTATATAGTCATTAGTTTTCTATGACAACCATTTTACAATAAAACTAAACTCAAATGAATATATAATGTATGGAATTGATCAACAAAAATAATAAGTTTTATAATTTATAAGAAAATGACAATATTATTGAAAAAAGAAAAACTTGCGACAATAGTGTAGAGGCGGGAAACTTTCCATGTAACTGATGTGCTATCATGCACGCTTGCCGAGGAAGAAAGAGTAGAGTTTGGTTTTTTTTTTTTTTTTTTTTTTTTGTGTGTGTGGCTTTAACTTTTATAAATCGTGATGTAAATGGAACACTACAATAGACCTTATCTATTAAAAATCACAATCATTAAGACAAACATCCTTACTATTTATGGGATACCTTATATTTTCACCTCATTTTGAGTTATTTCCACGGTCAAATTTATTCTATGATAAAAAAATATAAAATACTGGAGTTTTTCAAATAAAGTTTTTTCTATGATTTGGTATCTCCATCATGCCTTTTGTCTATGAAGAAACTCTCAATATCATCCTATTTCTATCAAGGCAATGGCATTTGAGTGTTAATGGGTCACAGTGTCTAAGTGCCACTAATTTAAGGGATTTCAAGTATTTTTGTTTGTTCTGATTATATGATTTTTTTTTATAATGTGAAATGCTGATTTCTGGGTTGTCTAGTTTACTTAATCCTTAATCTTTTTTATTTAATCAACTCTTGGTTCTAGATTGTCTGGTTTCTTTTTTATCTATTGATTTTGATTGTACACTTTTCGTTAAGAATGAGGAACTAATGGTAAAAAAATCTCCAATAATTTTGGTTCATCTAAATAAAGAATTAAGCTCATTCTTATTATCATCATTTTCTACTTTCTCCAATATAATTCTATTTCTCAATGTCAACAAGAGAACTTTCATTTTTTCAATTCATTTACTTTTAAGTTCATTGTATTTTATTAGAGCAACTTCAGTAATTCTTTTGTTTCTTTGTGTCTCTTTTTAGTACCGTCTCAGGTCTCATTTGCATGCTTAGTTTAGATCAGTGTTCAACCCATTTTAAAATGTGAGCATCTTGAGACAATTGGTGCAATTATTAAACGTTTTAATTTGAGAGGTAAACCCTTTTTAATTCATTTACTTTTGAGTTCATCATATTTTATTTAAGAAATTTTAATTATGTCATTTTAATATGATTTATACAAAAGAATCATCATCTTAAAATTTTTATAGATTTGCAATATTTTTATGGTTTGTATTTGTATGGTTTTCATAGATTGTGAGTTTCTTTTTTTTTCCCTTTTTTTTGTTTCAACTTTTGGGTATTGGGTTTTCTTTGGTGTTTTTTTCTTTTAAATCACTTTTTATCATGGGATTTTCTGTGAATTCTCATTTTTCTGTTGTATTTTTTTTAATGCTTATCATTATTAGTTAATTATTTATTTTACTTCCATTGGGTTCTTTAAGTTCTCTTTGTGAAATCTTTTTATGGATTTTTCTTATTTCTTTGTAGCTTCAGATTTCCATTTTTGAGTATTAGATTATCATAAGTTGGTTTGGTTCTTCTAAATTTCTTTTATCATTGTATTGTCTATGGATATTTATTTATATATAATTTTATAGCCTTTTTAATAAAATTTATTTTGTTTTATTTTGTATTTCTTTTATTATAATTTCTCTCTTGTGATGGGTTTTTAGGTTTTTTTAATGATGGTTTTTCATGAATTTGTGGGTTCTTTTGTCTTTGCCTTTTTGTGCTCCATTTTTTAGTTTTTTTTTTTCCCCATGAGTGTTTGATTCTTTTAAATTGCTTATGTTATTGAGTTGATTATGGATTTTCATTTCTATGTGTCTTTCAAATTTCATTGGATTTTATTTATAGTTTATATTGTTTGTTTGTTTTGATTTTGTATTTTTAGTTTTCTTGATCATTAATCTTCAATTTTCATGGGCTTGCGTTTTTTTTTTTTTAATTATATGGTATTAGGTATTGATTCTTATGGACTTCTTTTTCTTTCCTCTCTTTCAAACTAAAACTTTTTGCATTTAATTTTAAAGAAATTGATCATAAAGTTTTTTTTGTATAAATTTTAATATCATGATTATTTTGCCCGTGCTCATTTCTAGTTATTATATATGAAAGAGTTTGATTTCAAATTGAAATCAGCTCTAATTAATTTTGACTATCCCCCGCAATTTTGACCTAAGGACCATCATCAATTCCAATACCCGATTCTCTTTTAATCTAATTTAATTCAGAAAAATGTCATTTATTATTCACTCCCCGCCTCTTCCTCTTCCATTGCCCATGCTAAGCACGGGGCATTTCGCTAGTAAGCCTTAAATCAGTAGAGGAACTGATTTCACCCCAGATTAATTAGTAAACATTAGAAAATGATTTATCAGTTTTGATCAATGATAGAGGAATCGATCAAGGACCTTTTTCAAGTCAATGCCTTACTTTTTAAAGCACAAGAACTCATGATCAAAAGTATGGCAACAAAATAACCCAATAAACTTAGAGGGGACGTATTCCATGCATTCATCTGCTGTATCTTATTTTTTGGCCAATGCAAGGTACGTCAACTGCTATTTTCACAAGAAAGTAGACTAAAAAATTGGTGCATTGAGCTTTATTGCTGATTCCCTATTGGTAAATAGTGCCACACACACTTCTTTACATACGCTGGAAAGGAAAGAGGCTCCAAAAAGAAACCACCTCATAAGCCTTATTTGATATCTCTACTCTTATTCTAATGGAGCCATCTAAATAGAGCCAACAAAAATAGAGGCTAAAGCTCTTATTTTCACAAGCCCAAAAGCGGACCTTTCATTTTAAGAGAATTTGCAACTACTTCTCTAAAGCAGGTAGAGGGTAGAATTGTGTGACAAACGCTCTTATTTTTCAAACCTCTACCCGATTTAGACATTTATAGGAAGCGGGTAGAGGGTAGAATTGTGTGCCAAACGCTCTTATTTTTCAAACCTCTACCCGCTTTAGACAGTTATAGTTTGCACAAATACAGGTTGGAAAGGGAGATGCTAAACATGGGCATAATCAACTAAAAACTAGTTATAGATTCATGAGAGTGTCAGCAAAAATTAAAGCCAGCAAAGAATGTATGATCAAGAAGATGAAGACTGAACAAACCTATCCCACGTTGGAGCTGTGCTAAGAATGAATTGAAGCTTTTGATGCATCTCCTCCATTTTCTTTTGATGCATCTCCTCCAGTTTCAGTTTCTTTTGATGCATCTCCTCCAGTTTCTTTTGATGCATCTCCTCCAGTTTCTTTTGATTCATATCATTCAAATTTTGTAATTGTTCCTGTGTATCATTCTTTCCTCCTTGAAATGCAGCTTTGAACCAATTTGAGAATGAGAATCCAGGTTTTGGTTCTGGTTCTGGATTTAGCTCTTTCAAATGGAGTTCTGGCTTTAGCTCTTTCAAATGGAGTTCTGGCTTTAGCTCTTTCAAATGGAGTTCTGGCTTTCGTTGTGACCATCTGTTGAAGGAAATGACCTCGGGAAGCCACTCTATTGCAGCTGTGACCCTAGAAGAAGAATGGGAAATGTTAGTAACGTGACTCAGAGAAAGAAAATCATCCATTCCCGTCCACATTTTATTGTTAGGCCAATGGTAGGCTTCAAGAGGTCTTGCACCTCTCCTACCCCAGAGGCAACCCTATAAATGGGCATAGTGGGCACCCAGGCGTGCATGTTGCTTACTAGATTTAGATCCGACACCGATTAGGCCTTGTGCACCAAGGGATGCATGTACTAGGCATAGGCCACACTGACTAGGCCTTATATTATTATCTTGTTTTACTTCTTTTAATTTTTTGAGACATGGTATTTCAGGGAACTTAAAAATAAAGTAAAAAAAAAACCAGTGCGGCAACAATTAAATCATCATCATCAAAGCCTTGCTCCCAAATTAATGATGATAACAACAAAAAATGACAAACTATTGTAGTTGAAAGAGCTATATTTAACTCATACACACCTGCAATTTGGATCTGGGAGAACAACTCTTCCGATCAAATAACCTTTAGGCAAAGTTACGCCCCTCAGTTTCAAATATGATGCAAGAATCACAGCTTGTCTTTTAGTTACCTTCACCTGAAGTATAGAAAGAACAGAAAAAATGCGTAGTAAATTTTTCATAGTTGAAAGTAACAGACAATTCCCAGTTCTTTCTGTTTTATAGTAGAAGCTAAAGAGGCACAATCCTTCAAAGTGATTTACAAATAAAGAAAGACCATACACATATCCATAATCCATTATCTTCTCTTCTCTTCATTTCATTTCACTGCCTTTTTATTTTCATTATGTTTCCTAAGATATGAACCCATATCACATACAATATGAAGGTGGTTCTGTCTGAGTAACAGAGTGAAAGCATATATGGCTTCTTCTTCTTCTTTTTATTATCATCATACATTCTTTAGTTCACCCAATTAAAAAAGAAACATTGCACAACACTCTGTCAAGGAAAATTCCTTCTGCCTTTTATTGCTTTTCATTAGATAAGCAGTGATACTAGTATCTACCCTATGTATCCATCCTCCCAACAACTAGAGTGAAGACAAACTGAGATGTTTGGTTGTTATATGAGGAAACAAACATAGGGTGTATCTCCCATCAATGATAGGGACTTCAATTTTCAACAGTGCCTTGCCAACCAAATAAGAAATTTGGATCACCAAATCATTCACAGTGTGCATCTGAAGAGTTGTTCAAATTGCATATTTTCTCCTCTCTCTTTTTAATGAAAAAGGTAAAGTAAGATGACAGCTCACAAACGGCATGATTGAACATTGCATTTTTCTTTCAACTAACAAATTGGACTGCAAAAACAGAGAGTTGTATAAAACTGAATTCACAAAATCGACTCACAAGAGATGGACGCTTCTCCCTCTTGTGCTGCTGATCGTCAATACCAACCCAGCTACCATCCTCGTCAATGTCAACAGATCCAGTGAAGTTCCAAACAGAAAACACTATCACAGCACTGAAAACAATTCACATTAAAAAAAAGGTGGGGTGTGTTATTTCCCCTCTCAAAGTGAAAAATCACTCTTTTTCAGATGAGAAAAGGAAAGAGGAACTGATCACTACTACCCTTTCGTAATGAGAACCATATCAATATTCTCTCTTGACTTGCTATCTGGGTCTGGAATTCGAAGTCCAACATACACTTTCCCACCATAGATCTTCTCGATCCTAGAGGAGAACACCAAACCATAGAATTACACATGAGAGAGAGAATATTGGATGATGGATGAGGAGAGAGAGGATTAGTGTTCTGGGACCTGGTTGCGACGTTGAAGACTGCAGTGGAATCGTAGCTATCCTTGTTGAGGAGGTCTTCCTCCTCGTCGTCGACGAATAAGCCTAGAAGGAAAAGGAAGAAGATTGCTCCGGAAAGCATCATCAAAACCATGCGAGGGAAGAAGTACAAGGCAATGAGGAACACCAACAGGATGAGAACCCCCAACAAACAAATGCCGAAGACCAAGGCAATGAAGCTCGCCAACAAGGTCGCCAACGAGGTCGCCAACGTGCTTGCCATCTTCTTCTTCGATCCCCAAAACTGAAACGGAAAATGTTCAACAAGAGGAGATTGCTGCTTTTCTTCTTTCGTTTGCCGAAAGGTGATGCAGCAGGAATTTAAAAAAAAAAAAAAAAGCCAAGACCGTACTGCAGGAAAGGAGAAAGGAAATGTAATCCCACAAGCACTTGCAAACACTTTCCAGCACACCCTGCCAAACCTTAGCACAGCAGATTCCTAGACTCAACACCACAGGGACCCTTTCTTGGTTTCCTTCACACCACAGCCCATCCAGAATCAATCAAGAAAAGAACACGGTCATATCAAAAGTGCACCCTTTTTCTTCTATAAAAAAACGAAAAATCAAAATCAATCTCCTTCCTCGACTAACTAACAATCTAATAACAAAGGTAAACTCTAAGTAATCAAAAGACAACACAATGTTCAAAGTGTCATTGATGGTATAGTAAATAAAGACCACTCCTTGGTTCCATTGATGGCTTGATGCATTGCACCACCTCCAAGGCATATCTTTTAGTACGAAGATGCAAGCACTTCAGCCTCTTTGGATGAGTTGGAAACAAAAGATCTTGCAGCTCATGCACGTAAAAAAGAATCATCAGAGTACATAACAAAACAAAAACCAAAACCAGCCCTTCCATGTGGCCATCAAACCTCAACTGTGTTTACTGCACAATATCACGGGAATCTATAGACCGCCTATTTTTTTACCTTGTGATTTAGCCAAAATGATTTTGAGTAAACTTGCCTGCACTGTTTATTTTAGCAATTAATTTAATTAGATCTTATTAATCAGATTAGAGCTACCAAATTAGCCCAAGAAGGGGAAGCAATTTTCTAGTAGGATCTTCTCAAAGACATGACTGAATAAACTATATAGATATTTAAAACGGTTTGAGGCTTTGATAGCTGTGGTGTGAAGGAAAACAAGAAGGGAATCTACGGTCTGAGGTTTGGATGGGTGTGGTGTACATGCAGAAGATGTTGGAGAGAGAGAGAGAAGATAATTATAGACAACAGGGTTGACTAATTTTGTGTTTGCAACAAGTGATGCAGTGGCTAAATGACCAAAAATCTGTGACATTAGAAGCACAATTAAACTTAGTAATAACCAAAAATGTGGCTGAAAGTGCCTCAGAGAGAGTAAGATCATTTAAAAAGTTGCACCAAAAACAACATTGGCTGTAGATATGCCAACCAAACCAATTCATCCAGTTACCAACTCGAAGTAGTAATTTTAGCATTAGATAGCCCGCATTTCTATTGGCCCATAAAGATTGACAGAGCCATTCTTTATAGTAAGCCCATTGGCAGTCCACCAAGCCCACTTAAGAGAACCACTTTTTCCTCAATTTGTTTTCAAATTAAGTTGATCTAGAAGGGGCTGCTCATATATATATATATATATATATATATATATATATATCCCCATAGTTGGAATCTGAGAGCGCAATTAATGGGAATTCCTGTCATGATGGAGATTTGATAGAGATCCATCATGATGCCTCTATTTGAGGACCTCCCTGGCCCCCACTTCACACTCAACCAACATGCTCATTTTACCACCAACTATGCGACGAGAGAAAGAGACAGAGAAAGAGAGAGAGAGAGAGAGAGAGAGAGAGAGAGCAACAACGCCCAGGTACACTACAAGGCTAACAATTACGGCCATCCAAAGGTATATGATGATCTATACAATTTAACTGCTTTAATCATGATAACATTACATTTCCAAATGTCTCTCTAAATCTTAAAAATATAAGGTGTTTTGTTTTTTTGTGCGCACTTATTTTACAGGTAAATTTTCCACAAGTTGCCTTGTGGTTATATTTACATAAAGTAAGTTTTAAGATACGACTCAATTTTCTTATATATCCAAAGTGGACGCCTCAACAAGAAAAGAGAGAAAAAAAAAAGGCCAACACAATTCCTTGCTAGATAAGAATCACTCCAACGAATCGGCTGCAGATATTCGTCAGGCACTCAAAGATGCAGAGACTATTGATGATAGCTTGATCTTCAGGCACTCAAAGATGCAGAGACTATTGATGATAGCTTGATCTTCCGGGTTTTCTGTGAATTTAATGGCTGAAATACAACCTCGGTGCTTGACTTCACAGTAGCTTCCATCCATTCAGAAGCAGATGCTCCTTCACTTCGATAATCACGAGAAGCATACAAAACTTGTATTTTCGATCTACCTGCATTTGAATTTAAGTTCATCAAATTGAGTATGGGGAAAACCCTACAGAGCCATTTGCAAAAAGCACAGAAGATTGGGCCTAAAATAGAGCAGTTAGTTTCAAGAGCTATAAAATCGCTAATATCCACTGTATAAGTGCCTGAGTTTCGCCCCTTTTTTTAAGATTTATTTCCCAACATGGCCCGTATAAGGTAATGTTATGCTAAAAGGTACCCTCTCATGGATTTGCGTAAAAGGTAACCTTTTTACCATTGTATGTAACACCCCAAAATAAATATATACCCTCTCACTCACTAAACCCCCATGAATTAGCACCCACCCCAATTTGGCACTAACCCGAGTAACAGATTTAATTCCAACAGTTTCTTAAGTTACATTTTCATGAATTGAATCCGGCGATGATTCTTATTCAGATTGGTGTCAAATTAGGGTAAATGCTAATTCACTGGGGGGTGAGGGTGTCCCACGCAGTGAAAACAAGATTACCTCTAACATAAACTCGTGAGAGATACTCTTAACAGAACATAGCTCTATATATATATATATATATATACATACACTGTATGTATGCACAAAAATATGTAATATAGAAAAATTGTAATAATAAAATTGACAATCTCAATTAATTATATAAACGCTGACTAGCTGCCAATTAATGCTAACTTGTCTTCCCATTGGTTTGCACTCCTACATATATGCCAAAAGGAAACCAACACTGAACACTTAAATCACAAATGCCTCTTACAGGCCACTTGTCTAATGTATGATTAAATTCCAACAGGTTCGTGAGAATGAGCTTTTATCCATGGTGATGCAAGCCACGGGCCAAAAATGAAGCTGGTTGCTAATCTACACTTACTTTTATCTCGCATTTCTCTTACTCCATCCTTTTTCATGATGAGTAATATTACTTGAACCCACACACCCTTGTGGTTTCCACATGAAGCTATTTTCATTGGCCCATGTGTTTGCCGTTTCCCCGAGAGAGGATTCATTTCCAGGTCACATTTTTTTTAATATACAGTTGTTTCTTATAGGTGAATAGATAAGCTGAGTTGATGATGATCATATTTTTTATTTATATAATTAAATACACTGTTTTTTTATTTTTATTTTACCACAGGTTAGTTGTAACACGAAATCCGACTTAATGTTTTAAAACTTACCTAAACCCCCAAATAGAGATGACTTTTGGATAACCAACCGGCTGACTTTTGATCTCTTCACATTTCTCAAAGCATGCATATCTTCTTGTTTCCCTTTAAATTCTATAAATTCTCCAAGAATGTTCCTATCACCTTTCAGCTCCAACCTACAGTAAAAACACAATCTCAATTAGTTTTTACCATCATAAAATCCAGTTAGAATTAGAACGACAAAACACAGGAGTGGAATTTCCATGTCTTCAAAACATATAATGTGCAATTAAAAGAGTAAAAGCCAAAAGCCAAGGCCACTATTTGCTGGCCAGTAAGTGAAAACTGCTTACCCTAAAAATAAAGAGAAGATTTGGAGTATTTATGGTGTTTTTTGGGTGAAGGAAGAGGAGCAGTTAGGGTTTTGGATTAGGGTTTTGTGTTGTGTGTGACGTCATCTTATCATCTTGAACGTTCACATTGGTAACTCGGTAAAATTGTTTGTGTTTCAAAAGATAGAAGTGGAGAGGGCACCGTATCCAGGTCCACTTAATCCAGCCCTAAAGAGAGTCTGGATCCCACACATGCTAGGAAATCGATTGGGGTCACAGTTATAATCCTGACCATTTTGGGTCCTACCATCCAATTAACCATAGGACCAAAACGTGATTAATGCCATGACAGCGGCGATGCCACATCAGCGCCCCGCCACATTTTCAATCATGTGTTCAATCTTATGGTGGGGCCTATTCCTATTAAAGTAAAATACTCTGGATCCCCCGTCCAGTTATAACATAAGAATCGTGTAACACATGCTGGGATCTCCAACATGGGGCTCACATAGAGAGAATCTAGACCGTTAAAGATGAATCCCATACCATTCAAGGATATATCCTTAATTTTCAATTTAATTGGAGTGGGGTCCACCATATGATTAACTCTTTGTTTTGAAGACATGGAAATGGTGGGATCCACCATACGACAGAAAGGGTTTTGCAGATTTACTGTATTTATGGTGGTTTTTTGGGGGAAAGGAAGAGGAGCAGTTAGGGTTTTGGATTAGGGTTTTGTATTGTGTTTAAGATGTAATAATAATTGAAAAGTAGACAAGTAATAATTGAAAAGCAGATTTGGCTTTTTAAATGAAAGTTTTTAACTCCATATTGAGCTTAACTGGAGCTTTTTAAAGTTATATTGAGAAAGTAAATTTAAATGAAAACAAGAATTAAGACTAGGATTTATGGAAGTAAAAATTACAAAAAGTAACTAATTAATCATTTTATTTCCCAGAATTCTAACTAATGCAACTCACCTTGATAAAATAGATGATTTAAAAAAAGTTAACTCATAAATGTTCAGACATTGTCTATATGATGTTTATTCACAAATGCTGGCCTTACAAATGCTTCTACTCAAGATGGCCAAATATGACCTCTCTACACAAAACATGCTGATTGTTGGAAAATGTTATCAACTGCTCATGAAAATAAAACCAGAACACATAGGTTATCATTGAAAAAAATTCTAGTAAGCAAAAGGACTTCATGGAAAACCCTAAGAGACGAGCTTTGCATTTGAAGTTAAATGCAAGTTTCATTTTTTTTAATAAATCTACCGTTAAAAGTCGTAAGTAAAGAAATTTTTGCAAGTAATAACCTATAATCAATAGAGGAACTGTTTTCACCTCATACTAGTAAACATTATAGAATGAGTATCTGTTCTGTTCATGGCGCAACCCAGATCAGTGATCAAAAATAGATCAATCTCCCAAAGGATTGATCGAATCCAAAGAAGAATTCAGCCACTAGGGCACACTCAAGGATAGATAATGGAAGACACCATAATTGAAGAGAAGAACTCAGAGAAATTTTTGGTTAATTGAAAATAAGTGTAGGCAATTACAATGGGGAATCATCTATATATAGAGGAGCAGGATTGTTCCCTCTCTTGCTTGGAAGCCAAGACTTTCCTAAACAATAAAAGAAATCTAAATAAAGGAGGAAAGTCAAATATTAGCAATCCTAATAAAAAATGATAGAAAATAGAAATAAAAATACGATAGAAATGAGTTGCCACGGTGGCTCTCGGTCAATATTGGGCTTGTAGACTGAACCCAATGGATCAGGTTGACCTATGGGTCAGCTAGGGCCTGGACCGTACTGCATCAGTTCAATGATAGAGGAATCGATCAAGGACCTTTTCAAATCAATACCTGACTTTTAAAGAACAAAAATTCATAATCAAAAGTGCGGATACAAAATCAAAACTTTCAAATCAATACCAGCATCAGTTTCTGGCATGATGAATAGTGTGGGCAAAATGTTCTTTGTACTCTTTTTCCTAACCTTTTGCTGGATAGAAGACAAAAAGGCTTTTGTTACAGAAAATTTTCAGTTGTTGGGTGGTGCTGTAGGTTGGGACTTTGGCTTCTGCAGGAATTTAACACAGAGAGAAATTTCAGACCTTGTTTGCTTGGCATGTTCTCTAAGGTCTACATTTCAGTTGGTAGAAGTGATTCTAGAATTTGGAAGCCTGATGTTAAAGGCGAATTCTCGGTTAAGTCTTCTTTTAATATTTTGTCTAACTCTACTTATAAAGTGGAAAGTTGGCAGAATTTCTGGGATAAAGTTATTCCGCCGAAAGTATTGGCTTTTTGTTGGATAGCATGGAGGAATAAAATCCTCACCATTGATAATTTGAGGAGGAGGAAGCATGTTATAGTTAATGGGTGCCCTTGAGGAAACAGTTAATCATTTGATGATTCATTGTTTTTTTGCTAGCAAAATTTGGGCATTCTTTCTTAATATGTTTGAGGTGCAATGGGTTATGCCATGGTCTGTTGATGATCTCTTCTATCAATGGCATTTGGGGTGCAAGTTTATGCGTGGGAAAATTATTTTGAAAGCTGTTTTATATGCAACTCTTTGGAAATTGTGGATGGAGAGGAATAATAGACTCTTCAAAAATAGAAGTAAATCTGTGGAGGAAGTGGTAGAGTCTATTGTTTGGTCTGTTTCAGAATGGGTGAGTAGGAAAAAGGAATTTGATGGGGTGCCTCTAGAAGATATTAATAGATCTTGGGCAGCAGTTGTTAAAGGGTTTCGACATGCTAAAAATAAGCGCCAAGCTACTTGATTGTCTCCTCCTGTGGGGCTCCTTAAGCTTAATGTTGATGGAAGTTTTGTCAGGCCAAATCAAGGAGGTATTGGAGGTGTTATAAGGGATTGTAGTGGTAATGTGTGGTGGAGTTTTTCACGGCCTGTGTTTTGCTTAGATGCTAATGAAGCAGAGGTTTATGCTCTTCTAGTAGGATGTCGTGAGTTACAAAGCTTGGGGGGATATAAAGCAATTATTGAAGGTGATTCTTTTTCAGCTATTCATTGGGGTTCTGAGAAGATTTCTATCCTTGGAGATTGGCGGATTGGGTGGAGGAAATTCAACATATTTCCCGATAGTTAGAGACTACTTTTCGTCATATTCTAAGAGAAGCAAATTTAGAGGCTGATGATCTAGCGAAGGAGGGAGTTTTTTTATCTTCTATTATTTTTTATGTTTAATCTATTTGTATATTAGTAGGTGTTGCATTTTTGTTTGTTTCTTTCGTGTTGGTAAGCTGGTTTTGGCTTTGTTTTTTGTTTCGCTTTTTGGTAGCAATAAAATTTACCATTATAAAAAAATAAAATAAACTTTTAGAGTATGGTATTCCATACATTCATCCACTATATCCTTTTTTTGGGCAATGCAAGGTAAGTCAACTGCTACTTTCACACGAATGTAGACTCACGATTTGGTTCAGTGAGCTTTATTGCCGATCGCCTATGTAAGACCAAGTCTCCTGTCATTCCCAACTTTTGAGTCTAATTTTGCATGGAAGTATGACTCAACCTAACTTGCATTAACCTACTGCTGATGGCATGAAACACATTATGATTTATAAATAGTGCCAAATAGACACTTCTTTAAATACACTGGAAGGGAAGGGGGCCCAAAAACAAAGGACCTCATAGTCAACTGAAAACTAGTTATAAATTCATGATTATCAGCAAAAATTCAATCCAGAAAAGAATGTATGATCAAGCAGATGGAGATCAATCAAACCTATCCCACATTGGAGCTGTGCTAAGACTGAAATGAAGCTTTTGATGCATCGCTTCTTGTGTATCACTCTTTCCTCCTCGAAATGCATCCTTAAACCAATTTGAGAATCCAGCTTTTGGTTCTGGCTTTAGCTCTGACCATTTGTCGAAGGAAATGACCTCGGGAAGACAATCTATTGCATATGTGACCCTAGATGAAGAATGGGAAGTGTTAGTCACATGACTCAAAAAAAAAAAAAAAAAAAAAAAAAAAAAAAAACACATACCTGTCTATATTTTATGGTTAGGCCTGTGGTAGTCAAAGGTGAGCCTGGGTACTGGGCTCAGCTCCAAGAGGTCATGCACAGACCCACGCACGCATGTCACCTATTATGTTTAGATCCTTTAAGTATTAATAGGCGACATTGATTAGGCCTAGTGCACCCAAGGGTGTATGAACCAGGCATAGGTGACACGGTGACACTGATCAGGCCTTATGTTATTATCATGTTCTTTTTAATTTTTTGAGACAGTATATATTCTATTAAGGGAAATTAAAAATAAAGTAAAACAAAAAACTTTCTATTTGTCTAACAATTAAAAACCAGAGTTAACAGTGCCAAAAAGGATGTTGGCATGCCCTTCTTTCCTTTTTAGCTTAATTAAACAGAGAATCTTATAAATATGGCCATAACTACACATAGAAATTTACAATTAAAATAAACCAATAAAATCTAGGAGTGCAATCACCATCATAAAGTTTGAAAATTTAGCTTTAATTTGGGCTAAATTAACCAAAATCTATTGACACTTACAATAGCATGGTCTTAACTCTTAATTGCTTTTTTGGATAACATGTTAGAATGTATACATAATTCTAACAGGTAGATCTTTTCAAAAGGAAACAAGAAAAAAAATATATCTGTTACATTCCATAACAGGTCCTACAGTCATGGAATCATTAGCTTTTTCTGACAACCAAATACAGAGAAGAAAGTCTCAAAACTTATCTTGAAAAACAGAAATGCTTAATTAATAACATTGCAACCTAATGCTATGGAAGTGCATGTACTTCACAAACAGCCTTGTCTTATCCTCTGCAGTATCTTGACAGTTCAATAACTATTTGGATGAGGAGAAAGTGAAAAGTGAGGATCCCCACTAAGTAGAGAAAGCAAGAGAAACCTACAATGAACCACTCAAGTGAAGAATCTCCACTTCTTACTTCACAACTATTTGATGTAATTGGAGAAAATAGAAGGCAGAATAAGTTCTTTAAATTTCTTTTCACATCAATAATAAAACAAAGAGAAAAGTGAAAGGAGGAGGATATGGTGTTTCTCTGGGGTAGCAAGAAGAAATAGTAGTCTACCCTTTGAGGAGAAAAGTCTCCAAAGTGGAGCTCACTTTTCTTCCCTACATTATTCAAATGGGGTACTATTGTTGTCGTTTTTCCCCACTAGAGAAAATTGCCTTTTCTCCTTATCCAAACAATTCCCAGAAATCAATAGTCAGATTCGTGGTCAACAAGCCATTAAACCTGATTTGCATCATGGATAATATTTATATGACAAGAGGTCTGTCTACTTGCTCTATCAGGAGGTAAGATCAAAATTCGCATAATATATCATTTCATGAAATCAATGTCTCATGGATAATTTTAGGAAGATGGTAAAACTGAAATATATATTGATAGACTCAAATGAAGAAAGAAACGACACTAGTTGAACCCCATTTCAGATTGTTGTGGTTTTGAAAATCCAAGGAGACCATCATTGAACTAAAGCTAAATGCATGTGTGGAAACATAAGGAGTCATTTGTTTTTTACATATGTAAATGCCAGATATGCATATGTAACATACGCATATAATACACAGCGGCAATTGCCCCTCCTCAAAATTTTCTTCCCTTTGTTAAAGAGGAGAAATTTTAGGAATCAAGATTTGGTAGTTTAAATTTTTGCTATTTTGCCCTTCCTCAAAATTCTTTGCTCTTTATAAAGAAAAGCGAGTTTGAGAAACTAATAAGGGCATTCTAATCTTGTGCTTTTTTTCTAAAGGATATACATCTAACAAAATTTTCATATCCTTCACAGAAAGTTTTGCTCTGATTCTCCACCAAGTTGGCATCCTATGTTTCAACGTTTGTTTCAAGTAGAGGTTTTTTTCTTTAAACCCTTAAGAATAGATTTTCATGAGGCTCTTGAGTGGGGCCACTTAAATGAAAATAGGCCTGCAATGAGGATTCTCCTTGATTGCCTAAGTGGGGTCCTTAGAGATAATCAAAATCTTATAAAAGAAATGCCTTATTGTCTATGAAAAATTTAACTCAATAAATCTGGGCCCAATGTCGAATTGGTTTATATGAAACATCTGAATTGTTTAAATATTTCATTTGAGTGTTCTAAAAATTATTAAAGTAAAGATGGGTCATTTGAATGAAATTTGATGGGGACTATACACGACATGGGAAGACCATTTTTTCAATGATATAGATGTTTCATAAGTGGGTCCACTATGGAACTCTTTTTGGAGTCATTATTTTCTCTTCTTTTCTCTTGTCTGTGCTACAAGTAAATAATATCGGGGCCTTGAAATCATTAGTAAGACACAAAAGAAGTGGCCTCTTTTCTAAGAGAAATTTCACTCAAATACAATGTAGGCCTAATGTCAAATTGATCTCAACAAAAATCTCTATTTTTAGTAGTTTTCTAATTTTTCTAAAGTTACTATGGAATATTAAAGTGAAAATCTTATAAAGACTTGGTTTAGATTTTTCACGAGTCAACTAATATTATTGGTTGATCATCACCAACATCCCCCCCGCCCCCGGCGCAAAATTCCTAGCTTCACCATTGATCACATTACCATGTCAGTCAAAATAACCATTTCACATGAGTAAATGAGTACCTCCAACGGTTCTATATGTATTTGGATTTTTTGGGACTTTTTCACTTTTTTCAAAACCCAAGAAGAATCAAGGTAAGAAACTTTAGCCATAAAAAAGAAGATGAATAGTTTGGGTCATGATTAGCACCAGTGACCCATAAAAATCCAAAAATTAGATCTAATTGTTTGGAGTTTTTCACAAATTTATCAAAATCCATGAAAAAAATTAAGGTAAAGAAATTTGACCTCTTGGCCCTTTTAGCCATATAAAGAAAATGAAAGGTTTGGATCATGGTTTGGGAACCCATAGGAATAAAAATATAAAGGTTATTGATGAGTCCCATGGTTGAAGAAAAAATCACGAAAATCCGTTGTTTTGCATATGAGAGCTGTGAAACACTTTCACATCTTTGGAGGTGCGAATATGAAGCTGTGTAAATGGCCTCAATTTCGCACCTCATTTACGCACAACATGCATAGGTCAGCACAAACAACCGTGATACATGTGGAATGGTTATGCATGTGAATCATTTACATATGTAAATGAGTGCAAACAAACGACCCCTAATGACCAAAAGTTACATGTCCCAAATTAATGATAATAACAAAAATGACAAACAGTTGCAATTGAAAGAGCTATATTTAACTTATAAACACCTGCAATTTGGATTTGGGAGAACAACTCTTCCGATCAAATAACCTTCAGGCAGAGTTACACCCCTCTGTTCCAAGTATGATTCAAGAATCGCAACTCGTCTTTTAGTTTCCTCCACCTGAGTAGAGAAAATAATAATAGAGTAAATTTTTCATAACTGAGAGTAGTAGAAAATTCCCTTCTTTCTGTTTTACGGTAGAAGGTAGAGAAAATAATAATAGAGTAAATTTCTCATAGTTGAAAGTAGTAGAAAATTCATTTCTTTCTGTTTTACAGTAGAAGGTAGAGAAAATAATAATAAGAGTAAAATTTTCATAATTGAAAGTAGTAGAAAATTCCATTCTTTCTGTTTTATGGTAGAAGTGAAAGAGGCACAATCCTTCAAAGTGATCTACAAATAATGAAAGATCATATGTATATCCCTTTTCTCTACATTGCATTTCATTTCTCTGCTTTTTTATTTCATTATGTTTCCTAAGATATTAACCCACATCACTTACAATATGAAGGTGGTTTGGTCAGGGTTAACAGAGAAAAAGCATATACAGCTTCTTCTTTTTTACATTATATATGCTCTAGTTCACCCAATTAAAAAAGAAGCATTGCACAATACTCTGTTAAGGAAAACTCCTCCTTTCTTTATTTGCTTTTCATTAGATAAGCAGTGATCCAAGACAACTTTCAGTAATCAAAGCAGCTCATCCCACCTGATGTTCCATGACCAAGTGCCTACCCTATATCCATCCAACTGGTTTGCAAATGGGCAATTGCAACAATTAGAATGAATTGAAGACCAACTGAGATATATGGGGTTGTTATATGAGGAATGAAACTTTGGGTGTATTTACTCTCCCATCAATGACTGGATTTCAACAGTGCCTGGCTAACCAAATATGAAACTTGGAAAACCAAATCACAGTGTCTCCACAGTGTGCGTTTGAAGGGATGTTCAAATGGCATGATTGAACATTGAATGTTTTCTTTCAACAAACAAAGAAATGATGTGAAACTGAAAAAACTGGATTGCAAGAACAGAGAATACTGTAAAACTAAATTGAGAAAATCGACTCACGAGAGATGGATGCCTCTCCTTCTTGTGCCGCTTCTCGCCAGTGCAAACCCAGCTTCCATCATTGTCAATGTCTATTGATCCAGTGAAATTCCAAACAGAAACCACCATCACAGCACTGAAAACAAATCACATACAAGAAAGAAAGAAAAAAAAGGATCATTTCCCCTGTCAAAGTGAAAAAAAAAAAAAAAAAAAAATCCAATCTTTTCACATGAGAAAAACAAAGAGGGATCCATTATCCATAACTACCCTTTCGTAACAAGAACCATGTCGATATTCTGCCTTGAATTGCTATCCGCGTCTGGAATTCGAAGGCCGACATACGCCTTCCCGCCATAGATCTTTTCAATCCTGGAGGAGAATACCAAACCCTAGAATTACGCATGAGGAAGAGAGGATTTTGAATGATCGATGAGGGGAGAGAGAGAGAGAGAGAGAGAAATAGAATTAGGGTTTAGGGACCTGGTTGCGACGTAGAAGATAGCAGAGGAATTGGAGCTATCGTTGTTGAGAAAGTCTTCGTCTTCGTCGTAGAAGAAGCGTCGAAAGAAACGGAAGAAGACCAAGCCGCAAAGGATTTCCACCCACATAATGCTCTTCTTCTTCTTCTTCTTCTTCGATCCCCGAACTTGAAAGAAGAAAAAGGAAGATCAGATAGATGACTGGTTTTCTATAAGATCAGAGGAGACGAAAGCGAAGAGGAGGAAATCAGATAGGTAAGAATTTCAAGATAGTCCCTTAAGTTTTGGCTTATATTTACAAATACATTCTTATCTTTTCTTGTAATTGTAAGTATCCCTACACTGAACTGAAGAGAATTATAAATAAACTCCTTCTTCTTCTTCTGGAACATCAAAAAAAGTCCTTTGACTGATAGTTACGACTATTTTGGAAAAGAATAATTTTCAAAAGGTATAAATTTTTTTTGCTCATATTTAAAAAACATAACTGCTTGTCAAAGGGAAGGGTAATTTTCTTATTTCTTAAAAAAGATTTTAGGGAGAGAACTTGATTGAGAGATTTGTGAGAAACTTTTGGGAGCTGCTATTGACATAATTCCACTTACTCATTCCATTTCCTTTTTTTTTTCAAAAGCTTGGCACCTTTGTTGGAAATTTCCAAATTACTCATCTCTTTCTCCTTCCCTCTCATTGCTCAGCGTCCACCTCTGCCCGGCGCCCACCTCCATGTCCCTACTCGCCCTCACCTCCAACGACGCCTAGCCCTCTCCCTTGCCCTGTCTCTACCCTTCTCCTTGCTCATCGCCCATCTTCGTCCACCTCTTGACCCCGCCCACCTCTGCAAGCTACCCAACCGCTCTCCCTCCCTCTCTCTCTCTCCCTCTCCCTATTATTCGGCCATTCGACCACTTAGGGTCGAACAATAGTCGAACGGTAGGTAGAGGGACAACGAGCAGGGAGAAGGAGAGGGAGAGAGGTAGAGGGTACCGGCGGAGGTTGGCGGCAAGCAGAGAGAGGAAGTAGTGTAGTTTGGGGATTTTCCACAAGGAGTGCCAAGCTTTGGAAAAAAAGGATGTGGAATGAGCAAGTGGAGTTGTGTCAATAATGGCTTCCAAACTTTTATACCTTTTTAAAATATTCAAATTTTTATATGCTATTTTGAAAATGAGACAAAAAATTTATATCTAATGATATAGAATTAGACAAAAATTTTATATCTAATGACACATAATTATAAACAAGCCCCTCCACTTCTGTGACATTCAAGAAACGTCCTTTGGCTGTTAGTTAAATTCTACAATTAAAAAAAAAAAAGAATTTTACTGAAAAATTCTCATTACAGGAGGGGTTGCACAAAACAGTGCCTCTTAACTCAAGTAGCACAAAAGTATTCCTTCCATAGTTATGGAGAGTGATGCTAGCGTTGCTTAATTAGAGACGAGCAACGCTAGCGTCACTCCTCTCAAATACTCGTTTGCGCTGCTCGATTTAGAATGTATTATTTCATACAACACCCATGTAATAGGAATTTTCTAGTAAAATTTTCTATAAAAAAAAAAAAAAATCAAACCTTGTATGCTGACTTTGCATATCTCTCTCTCTCTCTCTCTCCTATTACAAAATGGACAAAAGCTATTTATAATTTAGCATTGTAAAACTTCCTCCGGCGGGAACATTCACGATTCAATGTAGATGTCCTAATCTGAATATTTGAGAGGTCTCCTCCCTATAAAAAGGGAAAATGGAGACCACCTCACTTTCAGGGCACCCCCATCATGCAGACATCAAATAGAAAGAAATCCCCCATTTAGCTCATACAAGCTATTATATATATATATATATATATATGAAGCGAAGTGAATCTATTTGAGAAATCAAGCACACCGTATCCAATTGATTTTGACTACTACAAATTGACATTGACTCCTACTTTATTTTTCCTAGTCTGATTGCAACCTAGCATTTCTTTTTCTTCAAACGTTTCATGTCTAATATAACTCTCTCATTTATCAAAATCTCATATAGTTAATGAAACAGTTCTCTACAGCAACCCCCCCTCCCGGGCTGAGGCTACTATCAAAGTATTCTCAAATGAACCGTTTTTATATCTTAAAGAGCAACAATGAATTCTGTCCATTTCTTTAACAAATTCAAGCACCAAAGCATTCTCAAATGAACCGTTTTTATACATTAAATATCAACACTAAATTGCTTCCATTTCTCTAATAAATTAAAAAAAATAGTACCTCTTAATGCTCAATCACTGCCGTCTGTAGTTGCACTTTTAGATAGAAAAATGGCCTCAAACCATGCTCAATCTGTGACCCACCTTCTACACATGGCCACACCATCTCTTTTACCCTTTTCTCAAAACCAAACGACTTCACTGCCGACAACGACAATCCAACTTACTGCCAAACATCCACCATCATTGTCACATTGCCCATCATCATCATCATCAATATCTCTCTCAAAATCCCACTCATTCACAACACCAGCACCCTTTTATCTCTATCTAGCCAACCAAACACCTCCTAGCCGCTCAGCCCAGTACTCTAGATCATCACCAACACCCGCATAGCCTACAAATACACACACACACACACTTCTAGCCATTACATTTCCTCTCCTAATGCAACACCTGCACCAAGTCGGTTCTCACCACACAATGTAAGCTAACTATACACCCCCCTAACCAAATAACACCCAAAACCTACAAAACAAACACATCGCCAATCTAGAGCTCTGTTCACATTTGTTACTTATTATGCTTTCTTTTATTTTGTACAATCCAGGTTTACACAATAAGAACTTCCTACATGCTAACTGATTCTGACATCGACCAAGGTATAACAATATTTTACTCAGCAGTAAGTTTGTTGAGGCAATTCAAGTTTAACTACTAAAAAATGAGTCATGGAATTCCTTCATAGCCATTTTTATTCAATTTTATAGCTGAAGTTTATCCTCTAATAATATACCTCCTCTGTTTGTAGGTCATCACAACATTTGTATCGGTTTAGTGTTATCTTCATCTCGACTAGCCTAGCTTACATGTGTGCACTGCATTGGATATGGTGTCTCATTTGGTCCCTCGGGTTGAGGGTGCATTTGGATGTTACAATTTGTTCTGCATTTTAAAACTTCTTATGCATTTTCACGTGAAGATTTTAAATATGTGAGCTTTTATAAATTCAAATTTGATTTGAAAATTCTGTAATTTTATTGCACATTTTCCTTTTAAATAAACTTGGTTAAATATAAATTTTAAAATGATATATTTTTATTTTTTAGTTATATTTTCTTCTTATTAATATCTAAAAAAATAGCTCCAAATTGAATATATTTTAATTAAGCGCGGGCCTAATTTGCTAGTAAATCATGAATTGTGGCAAAAATTTGGTGGCTTACTGGACTTAATACAAAACATTATTTATTTATTTATTTGCGTTGATAGATACCTACGGGCTACACGCCCATGCGCACCCTTCACAAACCCCATAACACAACGGCCACATACCCTTATGCTACAGCCATATTGTTTTTGTAGAGGGAAGGTGTCACACCACTTACCTATAAGTGGGTTCAGAAGACCAGAGAAATTTTGGAATCCAGCCATGTGTAAAGGATAAGGGTAGCAACACATTTTTAGATGTCTCATCTAGACTAATGAAATGAATGGTCTTAGAATAGAAATGAATGGCTATGAAATGATCACATTTTTATTGCCTAAAACCCTACCAATCCGACTACCTTTCTTTGGTAGATTTGACATCCTTGGCCAACTTCTTGGTTTAGTGGGCTGGGCCAACTTTAGGTGAAGTTGTTCAGCTATTTAGCACCAGACCCGGAATGAGCATAAGCGGCATCCAGCCTACTTGTACCCCCTACTGGGCTTGGAAATAGAGCCTGTGGGACATAACATGTAACCTAGGCAATTAGCACTGCCAATGGTGGATTTTAAAGAAATTCTGGGATGGGTTGGGCTTGGGTTAGAGGAGTTGGGTCTGGTTTTGTTAGAGTAAAAAGGCCCCACAAGTTTGCATATCTTCCACTGTTAGGGATGTAAATGGGTCCCCTATTCTTCGATTACCCAGAGGCACTGACTCGTTAAAAACTCGGGTTTGGGTCCTTATTTAGGCCCTAATAAGTAAACGGGTCCAGGTCATTTTTTGGACCCATGACCTAAACGGGCCTAGGTCCAGTTCCACCTTGATTTCGACCATGGACCCGGACCAGTCACATATATGGAATTGGTTCTGATTTTAGTTCCATATTCTCATTAACGGTTCTAGTTCTATAACCAAGAACCGGTTCCGATTCTGATTCTATATTTTCATTAACGATTCTCTTTCCGTAACAAAGAAATCGGTTCCGATTCTAGTTCCATCTTCTTATAAACAGTTTCGAGTCTGGTCATCCGTAGACCCAGCCCAGAATCAACCCATTTAGATCCCTACCCACTGTACATGCTACTGCAAGCATACCGCACTCGACTGATCACACCGGATTGCACATCAAAACGTACAATTTCAGTGGACCTAACAAAATAAGACTCTTTTACCAAAAAACAAACAAAATAAGACAGATGTCTCAATAGGCCAAGTTTTCCAAAGTCCAGGTCCACCTGTTTATCATTAATCAGGCCGAAGTGTGGCTTATATTAACTTTCATGTCACTCTTTCATAGCCCATATAGCAATATAATAAATGTCTATACCATGGTGAAGAAAGTCTGTGGATTTGTAATTACTTGCCTGAGTCAACTCAGCTCAGTGAGTCACCAAATTTGTTTGTTTGTTTGTTGTTGACTTCCTAGTGAGTCACCAAATTTGTTGAGTTGAATCAGTATTGTTTCACCTAAGTCTCAACAAATTTGGACACAGCCACCTTTCCTGTGAACATTTGACCCCCTATACCACATGGGCTAATGATGGATTATTGGAGCATGGTCCAGTAACAGTGGGGCAATCAAGAATCATAACATCAGTTCTTCAACCCCTTTAACAAAGCTCCTCTTTGTTTGATTTGATGCTTCAAGCTCATTATTCCAAAGAATATTTCCAGTACTCATGAATTGATTGATGCTTCCAACCCATCTATTCAGAATTGATTGATGCTCCCAACCAATCTATTCAGAATCTGAAGGCCCCTCTATGGATTGGTGCATTAGCCCTTCTGACTCTTAACATGTGACAATAGACTATTTAATTTCTTAACCGTCCATTTAATTGAAATTGCCATAAACTCATATGGTTGGATTGATCTGTCCATCTGTTCAACATGACCCACTCGCCTTCATGATATCTATCACCCTTGATTTCTAATCAGGCTTAGCACAGTGCCAACTGTTTTCATAAAATTCCTTCTCACTTGTTTGAAGATACACGTTTCAAAATAATAATGATAATGCATTTTTTTCTCATCCTACCTAGAGGATATTGATCATAACAACTATCTCTCATGTTAATCTTTAGTGGCAAAATGTCCAAGACTGAATGATCACACTGTGAAAAATTGTATTATATATAGAATGGTAGAAGATTCACAAACAAGTTTCAAGTAAAAAAAAAAAAGAGAGAAGAAAGAGACAAAATAGATGAAGATGAGAGAAACAAACTAAGTTCACCTTATCTACACTTGATAATAAGACAAACTTACAATTTTCTCTCTAAATCAAACAAAATTTATTTAACTTAAAATAAAACACCGATATATATATAGAGCGCGCTCCACAAACTTTTGCGTCAAGTAGGATAGAATCGAACAAAGAAATAGAATTTATGTAGCTAATCCAGCGTAGTTCCCCTTAAGATGACAGGCTGGGCATAGATATAGAAAAACCTTATGATGATAAGATATAGAGAGTCCTCTAACAATGATTTTTAACACTTCACCTTGTTGCTAGATCTGTCATGTTTGTTACAGAGTGTCATGTTTGCAACTTGGTCATGTATCAGAGTGGGAGTAAATCAACTTCTTCGGTTACTCTATGTTTCCTTCTGTGTGGATTAAGGCTTAAAAGTCTGTGACTCCACATGGTATTTTTTAAATCAGGTCTTGAAGAACAAGACTTGCACCCAAGTAGGTCCAACCAAAATTGGGAAATTGATGGGTGCATGATCTTCATCCAGTACCAAGCAACAGGAATATCGAAGCCTTATGTTGGAAGCAATGTGAAGATAAAAGTTGGGGGCATCTTTCATTTACATTGGCTGTGAAATGAGAGAGAAAGATAAGAGGGAGATGGGACACTCCATGTGGGAGCGTGGCCTTTGCAGCTGTTGCAGCCACTTCCCAAGAAGAGGACATTTCTCCTCCCAGTCCCACTCAAAATTATCAAAACTTGACAAACACTCGTCCAAGTCGACATTAGCCATTAAGACAAGAGAATTTGGAACAGGTGGGCCATTTTCAAAGCTCAAAATTCTTTTTTCAGTACAGTGGGACTCACCTTCATCAACCCAACCCTGTTGTGAATATTGCTCAGTAGATTGGCACGCATGACAATATGATACTGATCTGCTAGCCTTTGAATTGAACTCAAATGCACTTATAAGATTAGTCATCTTCGAGATTTTAAAATCAAGAGAGTTTTCACTTTTGCTCCATTGCACATCCAACGTACAACCCATCAAAATCAATGGACTCTTTGGATCATTATATTTATGAATATGCGTTGAAGATTTGGGCCTCATAAAATATGATGTTTCATGATTTTGATTCTTGTGTCTAAGAGTATGAATAGCAATTTAACCACTAGCTATGGAGTGATAGTACATGGGTATTTTTATTGGAGGTCTAAGATTAGCCCAAATCTACTTTAAAGTAGTGATTTGTACATATAATGGATCCTAATGCTTTTTTAAATAGAACACGTGGTAAAGTTTGTAAGGCCTATGACCCATCAGGTGTGATAAGATTTCGAACCTAACCGCAGTAAAATCAGGTCTTTAGACATTGCTAATAGTAATAGACTTATCTGAGGCCATGAAAAATATCCAAGGCAATTACTGTCAAACATCATAGCACTGTGTCCAATTATTATATACGAAGCGAAGTGGATTCGATTTTCAATTTCATGTCACTGTCAATTTCAAATTTGATTTTGACTCTTCTCATGTTGACCTCCTACTAATATCACTCATTATTCCTCCTACTAATATTAGCCCTATTAATAATGTTCTTTTTACTAATACAATGTTACAAAAACTCTTTCTTCTTCTCTCTGGGTTTCCATTCACGTCTCTACATTTTCCACCTTTAAATGCCACAAGCCCTTTCCTCTTCTCCGTCATCTCCAAATAAATAACTCATTGATTTATTTTTTATTAGGATTACACACTAAACTATTTCTATAAATTTTTTATTTTTTATTTTAGACCTTTACATTGCCCGTGCTCAGCACGGGGGGCTTTCACTAGTTTATTTTGAGTATGACTGTAGTCACTATACATTTCAAAGTCTTATATCATGGCTAGATACAAAAATCCTTTTATATTTCTAGGGTCATTGGATACCACAAACTGTGTCCCATGTTTTATTTTAAAAAAGAAATAAACAGTGTAATCCAGAAGCATTAGAATAATAATAAAAAAAAGAAGTACTAATTGTCCATCAATTTCAATTATAGGGTGAAACTAAATTTATCAGTGGTCAGAAATAAAACAATACAAAAAAAAAAAAAAGTGAGACATGCTTAGAATTCTCCAACAAGAATGATCATTTTAAGATTTTCCATCCACCATGTGCTGTATGTATTATGGCACATGCGCAGTGGATGAGTTGTATTTTAACATGGTGTCTTAAACGTCCTCTTGTGTCTTATATTTACAAATTTAAGGTAGTTGGGGACAATACTTTAGTCCCCCATGTGCTGCTACTTCCTCAGTTGCATCTCTCAATTCTCATGTCCAAACAAATATGATATTGAAGGGTGCTTCCTTCCATGATCATTCCAAACAACAGCAAATATCCTATTAATAGTGTGGCCCACCAATAATCCTTTCCAAACCCTCCCACATGCGCCTTCTCATTTCAATTGACACTCATCTCAATTTGAAACTTCCAACTACTATCTACCATTGGATGGAGTCACAATAAAAGACACAGTTAGAAGGTCATTAATTTGAAGCCCTAAAATCAAGAATTAGGATGATCTAAACAAAGTGAGATTTGGCTGACCCCTACCCACCACATACCCTTATCTCCTCTCCCCACCCCCCCCTCTCTCTCTCTCTCTCTCTCATTTATTTACATGCATCTAAGTGAGTGAGCACATACAAATGCCAGTGTGCTATTAGCCTAATATTAATCATAATGTGCACCCCTTTAGATGCATTCACTATTTGTAATTTAGATTTGAACCAATGAATATCCTAACCAATAAAAGGGAATGAAAACAATTCTTTCATTGTTTGCAACAATAAAGCTAAAGTTTGACTGTTAGGGAGACGTGGATACTATGTCGGGTTTGGTGGGCCAACCTAGGAGAATCAGACCCAATTCATTTTTGGAGACCCATGATCCAAAAGGGGCTAGAGTCCCTAGACCACATTCCTTTTTCCCTTCCTAATCTTATCAATGGGTAAATCCGTCAATAGTAAGTCCTCTCTTGACTCTTTCAGGTGTGCAGGTCAAAAAGGCCACTGGGATACAGAGATTCCAAATGTATAAAAGATATTGACAATGACCAAAATACCCTCTTCCACAGTTGTCAATAATTTGATCATGGCCATCTCTCTTAGCCCTGCAATTAAGGCAGAAATTGACATGTCATCATATGGATCTTCAGCACACCTGATTGAACTGAAGCTGATAACACATTACAGTCTTTCCACAAATAAAAGGTAAGAAGAATGAAGAATCTTATCCCTCTAATGTATGCAATTTACATCATACACTCAAATTATAAGTAATATACACAAATGTACAACATTAACTCAATTGCATGTCAAAAAAAAAAAAAAAAAAAATCTCAATTGCATCTATTTTTTGCTTTTGCGTTTGCGGTTGTGTTTATCCACTCCTAACCATTATAGTGCCGGCTGGTGTAACAGGAGAACAGCCATATATTGCACCTGCAGGTTGGGGTGGATAGATGTCTGTAACTGTCATTTGCAAAGATGTAAATTGCAAACACTAACCAACCTAAATAAATACTGCTCAACCACATGAAAACATAGGAGGAACAGCACAAGCCCTTTTAACTGCCTTGATAGCAACAAAACTTAACATTTGGAGAAATTTTGAATTTTAAGAGCACCCATCCCTCTCATACCAAATTTCACCATCACCCACCTCCCCTTCTTTGTCTGTGCTTGCCCGCAGAACCCATTTATGGTTCTGGTGATCCAACACATTTGAATTTGTATTATCCTGAAATGTGGATGGCTGAGGCTAGCAACCAAATAGGCAGCTGGGACCACAGGAAAGAGAGAGATTAGGGCATGGACCAATTTGAGATGAGGCATACCAGATGCACAACTTAGATTTTTTCTGCACCAACTGTACAGCTTTAGTTTGAACAGAAAAGGTGTCTCTCAACTGAGCCCCATTTAATAGCTCATTGGAGAAGTTAATGAATGGGAACATCCTGATTCCTGGCATGTAAATGTGATGCAAGGTATACTTGAATGGGATGAGTTGTCAGAAGAGATTATCACTACTGTAGGTCCTCATGCATGTAGGTGGAAAGATATCTTAAATCTGGGTTCACTTCTTGCCAGGTAGAGAATTGAATGAACCCTATCCCATGAGTTGCAACCACTTGTAAGTAGCCCAAATATCACTCAGGTCAGAGTATTCTTTTTGGTTACAGAACGGTGGATAGATTGAAGTTGACCTCTTCAAATGGTGACCTTACATTTTATTCTGGGAAAAAGATGCGCCGTTGGTCAAGTGCAGTCCATAGTAGTCAAATTCAGTCCATTTAGGCTGCATAGGCCGAAACTATTTGGTTTGGTTAGTGCCCAAACTGAACAACCCCTCATAAAATATTAGGTCCAGTATTCAGCTTGTTCACTCAAAATCTTCATTTTAGTTTTGAAGTCCTTGATCCAAAAGAGGCAAAAATTCTTAATATGGGCCAAATTCCATGCAAATGTTTTTTTTTTTTTTTTTTAATTCCAATTATATTGAAAAAAATGGCATCCATTAAGGCAAAAGGTCAAGGCTAGCTCTCCCAAAATCACAGATTTATATAGTTTATATTATTGGGATTTAGTTTACTAGTATATTGGCTTACTCTGTTCCTTCAATATATATTTTAAATATGTTTGTATTCTCAAAATGTAAATATTTCTTCGAAACAAAACTCCAAAATGAAACACCCAAATGCCAACCGGCCCAAATGTTTCAATCCATAGTCAAACCGAAATAGTGTCCAAAACAAAATTGACAGCTATGGTAAAGTCCGTAGTACAGATCTTGCGGCACCCTTGTCACAGCTTGCAGCACTGTTAGCCATGTAAATAATATCAGTCTTGGTGAAAGGGCAGTATTTCACTAGGTCTTAGTGAAATCAAATGCTTCTGAGATCAAAGTTCACTGAAGAGAGAATAAAATCAGGAAAGAAAACTTATATCCATTCATAGAAGTAAATGAACTCAAATTAAAGAGCATGCAATTATACAAGGCAAAAAAGAATGATCCCCAAAGCTGATAGAACAGGACCCCTAGAATGAAAGCAGATACTCTTATAAACATCTCTGAATTGCTACAATTGAAAAGGGGGTACATGCAAAAATCATAGCAAGCAACAGAAAACATGAACACAATTCGAATGCTCAAACCACAACCACACACACAACACAACCATCGACAAAGATAACAGTGAATACCTGAAGTTTGACTAGTGCTACTTTGGGTTGTTCTTCTTCCTCAGCAGGTTCCCGAACTTCCGTAACAATGGCTTCTTTTTTTTGTGCTGTTGCTTTGATGGAGAGCTTCCACCATTGTCCATAGTCTCCGATGACAATACATTTATCCGATCAAAGCTATCACCATCAATCTTTGAGTCCGATTCATCTTCAAGTGATTCTGGTTCAGCATCCCTTTCAGGCGACAGGTCCTTGTCAGCGATCTTGCAGTTATCCCACATCTTAGCGTCCACATCAACAGAGTCGTCTTCTACTTCCTTGGCATTACCATTGCCATTCATCCCTTCTGGTTCAACCACATCACCTTTGCCATTCATCCCTTCTGGTTCAACCACATCACCTTTGCCATTCATCCCTTCCGGTTCAACCACATCACTGTTGCCATTCATCCCTTCCGGTCCAACCACATCACTGTCGCAATTCATCCCTTCCAGTTCAACCACATCACCAGTCCTTGATAGATCTGCCCCTCCATGTTCCTCAATCTGATCTAGTGGAACTTCTGACTTGGGCTTTTCCTCATCACTTTCATTGCCATTCTCCTCACCAAATTCTACCATCTTTGGCAGTAAATCGTATGATTTCTCACTATTCGATAACTCACCATTTTCTTCCATCTTCTTGGTTGAGGCCTCCGCGAGCAACTTAGATAATTCTTCCACTTTCTCAAGAGCAGCGGCTTCTCTGGTTCGAAGGTCATGTTCTCTTGGGCACTGCATTCCAGTTCATTCTCTTTGTTTAGCAACCTTTCCTTCAGTATCAAGCTCTCAGCCTTAGCTTTCTCTGCAGCTTCTTTTGCAGAATTGGCCTCAGATTTTGCTTGTTTTAACGTATTCTGAAGCTGCTCTCCATCTTCCTTTGCAGACTGGGCTTCTTCCTCTGTCTCTTTGAGCAAATTCAGCAGCCTATCCAGTTGTTCTTTGAGGGCAATGATTTCGTGTTCTGATTCTTTTATAGAAGCCATAAAACCAAGCTCTTTCTCATGCCACTCGGCCTTTGAGTTTTCAGCAAGCATGTCCATTTCTCTTTTGGCTGCATCAAGTTCTTCATTTGATTTTTTTATAGCCGTCATGAAATCAAGCTCCTTTTCATCTAATTTAGCTTTTAAAGTTTTGGATTCAGTCTGATATTTTTCAGCCAACTGTTCGAGACGACCCATCTCCTCTTTCATTTTATCAAGCATTGGCTCGTACTTATCTTTGGTAGCTTCTAACACCGACTTCAACTCTTCTACTTGGGACTCGGCATTCCCTAGCTCTGCCTGATTTGTTGTAAGCTTCTCCTTTGCATCTCTAGCTTCCCTGGAGACTTCATGCAATGCTGATGCCAGACTCTCCATTGCATTCTTACTCTTCTCTTCTTCGTCTTTAGAGGCTTCCAACTCATCTATCAGCTTGTTCTTCTCATCCAGCAGAGTTTGAACGCTTGAAACTGCGAGCATCTCATTATTCTGCGCCTGCGCTTTATCCTCTTTTGCACTTTGGAGCTCAGATTTCAAATTTTCAACAGTTTTTTTCATTTCCATTGCTTCTTGCTTTGCCATTTCAAGACGCCGATCGGACTCTTCAAGGTCCACTTTGTGTCTGCCAAGTGAAATCTTCAAAGACTCAATATTTTCTCTAAGAGAGGCAATCTCAGATTCTGCTTCTTGTAATGATGCATCGTTCATCTCCAACTGCTTCTTCAGTGAGGCCAGGGATTCCAATGCGGATCTCTCAGATTGAGTCGCTTCTTCGATTTGAGACTCTAAGAACTCTGCCTTCTTCTTCAACTCATCCACTAAAGTATTCGCATCTGATGCAGCTCTTTTTGAGTCAATCACCTCAACCTTAAGCCCTTCGATCAGAGCTTCCATCTCAGCCAGTCTCTCTTCAGCCTTTTTTGCTCTTTCGAGCTCTTCTTTCAACAAATCAATATCAGAATGCAATTTCTTAACCAATTCAGCAGCTTCATTGGACTTTGTCTCCAGCATCGAATCTAGTGATGCTTTCAGGCGACTAACTTCTGCAGATAGAACCTCTGCCTTTTCGGCATTGATTTCTGCAATCTTCATGGCATCATCAGCATGACTCAGTGCTGCGTTTTTTGCTTCAGAGGTCATTGACAGCTCCTGTTTTACCCTCTGAAGCTCCTGAGTCGCTGACAACAATGCAGCAACATCTACCGCATGCTGGTTTCGAACAGCATCGACTTCTTTCTGCCATTCCTCTTCTCTCTTCTGAGCTGCCTCAATACCTGCTTGCTCCAATTCGTCCGCGCGGAACTTCTCTATCTCAGAACTCTCCTCGGCTCGCTTCTGAGCTACCACAGCCTCACTGAGTTTCTCACTCGCCTCATCAGCTAACCTCTTTGCCTCAGTCAATTCTTCAATGGCCCGGTCCTTCTCTTTCTCAACGGAGACCAACCGCTCCTTTGCCTTCTTCAAATCATCCTGAGCTGCACTTAATTGTGCCTGCAACTCCGACGGCTTCAAGGGGCGATGTAGTTTCTACAACCAAAACCCAAATGTCAATGCCCATGAACAACAAGCGGAATGGAATAAAGACCAAACAATACTGAATTGGGTTTAATGGATTTAAGCAATTATCTTCAACTTACATCAGGTGGAGTACTGCCCTTTGACAATCGGCGCTCGCAGTTGGCTTTGAATCAACCGATCTAGGCGAGTGATCAATAGAAAGGCGTGAGTTTTGCAGCGAAGAAGGCGAATTGGAGTCTGATCTAGCCGGCGCTTTGGCTATTTTGCTAACCCTAGGAGTTCCTGGTGTGGTTTTGTTGGGTAGGGTTTCGGATAAACCAGTCCTGTCCAACACCCAAATCTTAGATTTCCACAACAGAACAAGCCATCCATTTCCATTTAAAGAAGCAAAACAACAGTGTCATAAATGATAAATCGTGAGAAGCAACAAAATAACACAATAAAGAGATAAAACCATGAAAGCCCTAAGATCATTCAACAACCAGAAGATGGGAATCCCATCCTTAGAAGATAGATGTCTTTTCTTTTCGTCAGTTATCATGTTAGCTGAAAATAATTTCCTTGTTTATCTAAATTGCTATTTGTTTTTCTCATAGGTTGTTTCCCTGTTCATCTCATAAGCTTATAACACCAGATCAAACCAATGTGAGAAGAAAACAAAACAAAATCCATAAACCAAGCATGCCCAGAACCCAGAACGTAAGAAAAAGCAGCCACCTTTAGATCTTAAACCAGGCAATACCCAAGTCCCGGAATTCAGCAACCAGATCAACCAAGAAAGCAGAGGAAAATCCAAATGAAGAAGAACCCAGATAGTAATCACGCCAAAATAACCAAGGAAAACTTTAAAAAATCCACATTAAGCCAAAACCACCCAGATACACAACATATCACCATTCACAACAGAAAACCCAAGTTACAAAACCAAAAAAGATTCCACCTTTAGGCCAAAATCTTGAGAAAAAACGAAAACCCAGATCAGATCTGGTGAAAAAAAGGCACAACTCACTTGGTTTTGGAGGAGAGCATGATGGTCTAGAGCTGGAGGAGAAGGATAAAAGGTGTCTTGGGAGCAGGAAATGGAAGAAGCTTGGATAGAGAGCTAGAAGCAGCTAAAACACAGGCATTGTAATAAGAGGAACAAAGAGATGTTGTTGAGGTGTAGAAGGAGATTCTCTGACAGCAGAGAAGAAGAAATTACAGCAGAAACTGGTCTTGTCCGGATTTCCAGTCTCATACCCAAGTGAAGAAGAACCAGTACCAAGCTCTCAAATCCCTTTTTCAGAAGCCAAAACCATGTAATATTACAGAAAAAACCCTGCTTTTTTCTGAAAGTGGAAAAAGATCTATGCTGTAGAGCTTTATTGACCCTCTGCCTTTTGTAATAATAACAATAAAGCCACCAGTGAATGATGAAAAAAGAAGAGAGGCCAAGGCGTGGCTGACTGTTTGGATCATGGTAAAGTAAAAGTGAATCGCAGTTGATTTACGTGTTAATGACGATTTAATTGTTTGGGTAACGTGAGTTAGACTTTTGCTTACTGTTATCTGATTGAGACTCTAATGAGAGATAAGGGTAATTAAAGTTACAGTTAGTTTAACCACTGGGGTTACTAAGTTTGAAAAATAGAAAGGTAACAAGTGATTATTACAGCAATTGTTGTGTATTGGATGGATGTGGCCCATGTGGCGCATGCGTGAGGGTCACAAAAGAGCCTCAAAGGCTAATTGATTTGGTTAACCGAAAATTTGTTCAATCCCTCTATGTTCCTAATGACGGGAGGCCGTAGCGCGACGTTAAGGTTGCTCCATTGTAATCTAGACGTCATAGGTTTGAAATGCGGAAAAAGCCTCTCCGTTTGTTGGGATAAGACTACATACATTTGATCCTCACTAGACCCAGTAGTGGTGGGAGTCTCGTGCACTGGACTGCCTCCCCTACGTTCCAAATATTTCATCCAAGGTATTTTTTTTAATAATAGAGGGTATCCTAGCCCTTTGAGCCCGTAGAGATTGGTTCGGTTCAAAGAGCCACCCTCAACCTCCGAATACAAACTGTGATTCTAGATCAACTAAGCTACCATTCGAGGTTAATTTTACATCCAGGGTAGAGATCATTTGAATGAAAAACCACCCGGATCATATAGGAACCTTTTCTTCTTTGTATTTGGGAAAGTTTCAGTTACCATTAGACTTACGGCGCTGTCACCGTTTTCACTGTGTGTCGATTTTCATGGGAAAGTGTACATCATACCTTATTTAGATTTTCAGAGTCTGGTGGCCTTTTACCTATAAATCAAATTAAATATTTCTGCAATCAATTATTTAGAAAGTGTACATTTCTACAATTATTGTGAGTAACATGACAGCTCACAAGTAACCCAGGTTATATAAGTTCATGAACTGTGATATATTGGTTAATGGGTTATCTCCCTTTTACCCATGCGAGAGTTGGTGGAGTTGCATATGACATGGCTGGCTTATCATATCCTGTGTTTCAAATCTGCTCTAGATTTATGCATCCTGTGTTTTGTTTGTATAGTTTTACGGGTGCCACCAAAAGGATTAGTCAGGGTAGACCTCAAGGATGCCTACTTCATAAAAATATAAAAAGAGCTTCCTCCATTTGATTTAAAAATAACTATGATTAAGGTGAGAGTAGATAGGGTGGTGTTGACATTTACAAGTCAAGTTAATTTAGGGCACATTTGTATACATACTGTGGAAAAATGATTCTGTAGAAAATCTCCTCTTCCAGATAAAAAAAAAGAAAAAAAAGAAATAATCAGATCACCTTCAATAGGAATTCATTTGTTAAAAAAGTTTTAGAAAATTTAGCCCTTTTTTGCACTTTTCCGCGAGAAAAAGTGGCGACACCAAATATATATTTTACTGTAGTAATGGAATTTAATTGCTGCAACCATCACTCTTTTTTTTTTTTTTTTCTTTTCACAAAAGATCAACTATACAAACGTGCTCTTAATAATCAATTCAGAAATCAGAAATGTCTATTTTTCATAAAAGTTAACAGGGCTGACATAGACTCGAAATTATCTGGTTAGGTTGAGTGGATGGGTCAAGAATTCTCACATTGTCTTGATTGAGTCTGTCTCTATAAAGACTTGTCCACCTACAACAGCATTCAAATGAGTCCAGAACCCGGATCCTCTAATGCTCCATTAACAAAAAAATCTTAACAGATCAAAATATAATTTTAATACATTTCTCACTCTGGTGTGGGACTTCACCAAATTTCACACATGACACCATCAGTTGATTTTGTGAATAAAATATTTTGAAGGTCCAAATAGCCAATCTTATTAAAGTGAAAACCCCAGCTAGCACCCACTTCTACATGTGGGGCCACTTTCAATATAATGAGGATTCAATTAGATGAACACCACCGTGGAAATTAAAAAGAAAAAAAAAGAATGTGTCACCCTAGAAAATGGTGGGTCCAACAGGATGCATGGCAGTCTAAGAGATGCAGGGGATGCACTTGATTATAAATTTAATTAAGAAAGTTCTCAATATTAATTCAATAACAATGATCCTATAGCCTTTAATATATATATATATATATATATATATTTTTTTTTTAGAAGTTTATGGTTATTTCTGGTGTAAATCTTTTATGATAAAAGCTGACATTGAAAAATATCCAAATCCAAATTAATTCAAAATGGAAGCAATGGCGATTAAAAGGTGCATGAAGAGATTAGATTGAGCATCAAATGGACAATACCTAAGAAAAGAAAAGCGAAAAAGGGGTCGTCCCAGAGAATTTAGCTTCTAAAAAGTATTTAGGTCCATATTTCATGTAACTAAATTTTAGTACAATAATTCTAAGACTTGTATTCCTAAAAGTAGTTACAATTGAAGAACGAAAGGAGAAAACCTAAAATCGACCATCAAAGAATCCCTCGTGATGAAAAATGGATGAGATGTGAATGTCATGTCATCACCTTAGTAATTTTTAGTAATTTAATTCCAAGAAAAGTCAAAAGTCTCATATGCAACTCCACCTTGTATCCTAAACCTTCATCTATTTTCTCTATACAGATATTTTTCATTATCTCAGCTAAAAGGTTGCCACTCTATGAGACTCACACATGTGAGGTAATGAAAACTTACACATACAAGCAGGGGCGGACCTACATATAGGCCCACTTAAGTTTTCAAATTGTTAGTTTTTACCACTAAAATTTTTGTAATTTTTTATTTTGCCCCCTAAAATGTTAAAATTTTCTTTTAATAATTTTCATCTGCCCCCCCCTTAGTTCCATTTTCTGAGTCCGCCCATACATTCAAACAGACACAACTCACACATGCGAAAAAGTAAGATAAAGGCGAGGTCAAAACCACACCACCTTTTTTTTTTATTTTTTTTTATTTTTTTGTAACTTCACCAAAGCACATGGTGTGCTACTTAATTCACTTAAAAATACTTCACCAAGTCCAAGACCAGTCATGAAAACTTATCAGATGGTGAATGTCTGTCTGTACAGTGTACACACTCATCGCTAAAATAATAGAAAAATCAATGGATAGAAACTTCGTCTTAAGAAGAGTAAATCCTCATATAATATTTATCGATCAAAGGGCCAATAGATAATTTTCATAGATCACCAAACTGTATAGCCTACTTGTCCAAAAAATAAACTATCTGATCACCCTCTGACCCCAATTGACCAAAGTTTGCCCCAGTACATAAAGCCTTTTTGTTTGCATGACTTAGAAATAATATAATATATATAATGAATAATAATCTTAGTCCTGTTTGTTTTGCATTAAACGACTTTGAGTTTCCAAAATTTGACTGTTGGGATTATGACTAGATAGATATTCATTTTACATAAAAGGGAAGATCATTTGGTGTTCGTCTTTATATATTTACTTTTGTTTCTTCATTTTTAACCATTTTTAGTAATACAACTACAACTTTTAGAAATATTATTACTTGAAACTCAATTACATGAAACAATTGGGGCCCTCAACTTTTTAATTGCTGCATGCTTCTTTCTAATGATTTCCATTCCCTTACCTGAAGAGCAAATGCAGAGGTTTAAATAGGTACACTGGGAGACTCTCAGAGAGATTCAGAAAGGTATGACTTTTTCCACTCTCAGAATTCATGTTATATATATATATATATATATTCTTTTTTTTTCTTTTTGGTTAAAAAATCTTATGTCTAGTTATATTATTAACTTTAATGGGGGTAAAAAGCAAAGGAAACAAAGAAAAGCATGGAAATGATCCAACAAAGCCTCCACTTGAGATGTTGTAGAATGACAATTATTTTGCTGGCTATGTACTTTTGCTTGGATCGAAGCCAATCAAATCACATGCTCTCCTGTGGACTTGACTCTTCCCAATTCCACTTCAAGTTAGATTTATCAATGAAAACAAAAAATTTAGGGACCCAACCTCCCTCCCATCAGCACCGAAAAAGAATAGCTGCTAATCAAACTGGTCAAAAGTTAAATTACTAGTGTCCACCAATCAAGTGTTGTGTCTAAGGGGGCATGACCCATCCAATGTCCAAATAAAAAAGATATATGGATAATAATTAAAAAAAAACTAAAAATTACATATATATATATATATATATTCAGCATTCAACAAACACACAGAAAAGTAAATAAAAATTTAAAAAAAAAATTTCCTATGCATGTCCTTAAGCAGAGAGGGTCATATGAGTCAATTTCAGCCATTGAACTAATTGACAAATCAAATCATAAGTTGATTCAAAACAATAAATAAATATACAAACAAACTGTCATTGACTGATACCAGTCCACTATAAGTAATATATACTAGAGCACATGGTACTATGATAAACTAAAGAACAAAAATGCTCAGACATGTCATCTCATTGACCCCGGACACCCTTATTCCACTTTCCTTTCTTCTGTGTTCAGCCTACCAGACAAAGGATATGATGGTGGGGATAGCCCAAAATCATGCCATATTCGAAGAACCTAGCTATCAAATCCATGCAAAGGTTAATGCAGATACTGTTAGCAGAAACCATCAGAAGTAGCTTATGGCCAACCATGTCACATTGCCATACAATACCCATAAAATTAGTGCAAAAACTACGAAATGCTGAGTGGAGTCTAGTAGAATTGATAGTAAGAAGATTAGTTGGTAAAAGTTAAAAATAATTTAGTGCCATAGTGTGAGAGACTTTACTACATGAAAGCTACTGCTGAGCACAACAGACTTGAAAGTAGCAAACAGGATTAGTGCTGGGTGGCAGGGTGCAAACAAGCATTCATTATGCAACCATCAAGTGCTACTTTGGTTAAAGGGCACACCTAAGCATAACAGCTAGAGCTATATATAATGTCGAGCTGAATGCTGAAGAAACAAAAGCACATGTGACAGATTGGCATGCTAAGAGGAATTTGTGGAGTTATAAGAATGGGAAAAATTAGGATTTAGGAATGAACATGTAAGAAACTTAGGGGTTTCTCCAATTTAAAGAAAATCAAGAAAATCAAGAAATGTAGCATGAAATGATATGAGCACATATGCAGAAGACCAAAGCTTCTTTTACATAGTGAGATGTATTGAAAGAAAACAAGTGCAAGGAATTACAAAAAGGAAGAGACTAGTAAAGACCACAAGGGCGCATTTGTATGACAAAAAAGATTCCATGGTAGAAAGGAAACTTGTTCTAATATTCCATACAGCCCCTACCGTTCCATTGTTTGGTACCATGCAGCCCCTACTGTTACATTGTTTGGTACCATGCATTTTCCATGCGATAAAAGGGGACAAAATGAACTAATTTTCCTTGAAAGGGAGGCTGGACGATTTACTATTGAAGGGGTAGGAATGCAATATTCATCTCCCTGGAAACAAAAAACTCAGGAGGCAGAATGCTCTTGTTGCACAAACAAGATCTCGATGAAGCATTGAGGAAAGAGAGAATGGATTATGGACATTAATAAAATAGGCTGTAAATAGGGGTTAAGTGGAAAAGTATAAAGTACAAAGCTGGCCCCAAATAAAATAGGATAAGGCTTCGATGATGATGAAAGTGAGGACAAATCTAATGTCATTACCCACTAGAATTCAAAATCACCAATTTGGTTTTGAGCTATCAACCAAACAAATGCTAAAACTACCTCAGAGATTCACAGAAACAGTTCCAGATCAACAGATTTTTAATCCTTCAGGTCATTCAACTTGATACTCTCATGCTTTTATCAAAAGAAAAAGTTGAAAAAACATACTCTCACGCCTCTGTAGACTAAGAATAAATTGCAATCCAAGATTTCCCTGCAGCACATTATCAAATTCTTCAAGCCTTCATGTGAAAGCAAAACTCCTAGGAGTTGACAACCTTATGACCTTAACATCGCATAATCAACTAATCTCATCCATCGAAACTCCACTCTCCACATAGTCAATGAAACACAAAACCCATAGGTATGAGAACAAGAAAAAAATAAATCCAATTTGCCAATTCCATGTCAAGTTGTCACTTCGTGTTGGAAGGCTACACTCAATCAATGATATGTACATAATATTCCTTCTTCAAGATCCCCCTTTCAACAACCCATTTCACCCCGAGAGTTTCAAGGAAATCACAGAGCATGTGTATCAAATAAGATGGCAATTTACACTTGCTTGTTAGAAAATGTCCCACTGTTATTGCAACAAATGAAAGAATATAATCTATGTAAGCCACTCAAGGAACTCCCAAAAAATGCAATTTTCATTGTAGATTTCCTTGTAAATGATTGGGCCATATCAATCAGATGGACATATCAACTATTTCAGGCTTCACACCATAATCATCGAGAACTATATTCCAAATGAAATCACATAACTGACTCAAAAACATGCTCAATGATCCCTCAACTGAACAACAGACGCAAACATTGGCACAGCACTGCTAAACACTTCTTCCTGTGACTTGTAAAATTACAAACATTTTCAACAAACAAGAAGGACAAATAGGGGATAGGTCTGTTCTTGCTAGTGGAACTTCTTGCTGAAAATAAGAACATGAAGTCTAGAACAAATAATAGCTAAGATTATACAATTAAAGGGAGTATGTTATAAGCATACTAATCATTCTCTGTGCCACATTAATCATTCTAATCAAGATGAACTGAACAACTTCAATTCATAATAGCTCTAATCTGGAAGCTTGATACGAGGCCTGCACACTTCCTAGAATCCTAGTCCTACAACTATAGAAAGCTACACCTCAATAGAAAATCAGATGCAAAAGCAGAATATCACGTGTTTCTGACAAAATAAATCAGCAAGGTGCAAGTCAAGGAACATTGCAATGTTTAGGGCATTGAGGTGCGTTGGCCCAGTGGATTATGAAGACGAAAAATGGATATGAGCCATGACTACTTTTTAAGTGCTATGATAGTGTACCACAATTCTGGCATACCATCGTACTTATCAATTTCGTTTCATTTTGGCCGAAATGGCCAAAATTTTTCGTTTCCACCGTGAAGCTGAAATGAGATGCATGGCATAACTTTTCAATTTGACTTTTGGTCAATTTTGGCCAAAATTGTGGATTTCGGCCGAAATTGACCAAAAACTTCCGAAATGGCTGAAATGTTTCTAAAGTTCAATTTTAAAGATTGTTAATTTTATGGTTATGAAAATTGTGCTTAAACTTTATTATTGTAAGATATGTGCTTAAATTTTACACTTTTATGTTACAATGTTGTTTTATCATAATGAATTAAATGCATAAATTACCTTCTTTTTTTTAATCATATATGTATATTTTGATTTTATTTATTTTCTCGAAATGTAACTCCAAATGTTTCATTGAAATTCCAAATAGGCCGAAACATTCATTTTCGAGGCCAGACCGACATGGGATCTGAAACGAAATCAACAACCATGCATGCCATAGCATCCATTCAAACCTCATTGCACACCCCAAACCTTAGGCAGCCATTGCCAACTAAAAGGGCCATATTTTGACAACCATATTTTGACACCTACATCTTCCCATGAAAAATACCAAATAATTTAAGATGATACCCCTATAAAATATAATATCAAGACGCATTCTCAGTGACTTTAAACAACGGACACAAGACCAGCCAACCTATCCTGTTCATTTTCATCATCGCACATCCTTGACTTTTTTAATAGAGGACCAATGAATTTCCATCATCACACATCCTTGACTTTTTTTGAATGGCAATTTCACTATTAACAAATAGAAAAAAAAAAATATTACATTATAGACATTCAACCCCTTAATTAAGATAAATAAAGAGTTTTCTCTAATGGAACAGTTATCTACTCAGGAGCATTGCATCTTTTGTGCACTATATTTTGCCAAATAGTCGGCCAGACAACTTACTACTCATGACCTACTCGATCTCAGACCACAAAACTAGCAAAGGTCTCCAGGTTCACCCAATGCAGTCATTTGTGCTGACTGCTAGTGCAACTGACAACTTTGAATCTCTCAGCAACCTATGTATTCTACATTCAGGCCTAAACTTCAAGTTAGAAAATTGTGAGACTTAAGTCTTTGCTTTACTAACAGGTCCGAATATTAAAAAAAAAGGTTGTCTGAAACTTTAAATAATCATGATTTTGAAGGGGTAAAAAGGATTCTTCTTGTTGTATTATTCAGTGGGCTTCCACTGGAACTGCATATTCTTAGATGAATAGGGACTGGACAGAGAAAATTTGGCTGGTTATTCGTTCTGAAAGAATTACACTTCATCATATTTTTTTTGTTCAGTTCTGCTTCTTGTTTGTGGTGATCACGTTTTCATTTCCTTGGATGTTGTAGCCTTAGCTCCGCTCTAACTTTGTTTTGTGTCAATATTCTATTAACTTTTCCCAAAAAAAGAAAAAAATAGAAGTAAAAAAAAAAAAAAAAAAAGAAGACTGCATTCATAGTTGCTACAATGCCTTCATAGTTTCACACACATGAAGTTCAAGTGAACCATGCTACAACCACAATGCTATGTTCTAAAAAAAACAACCACAATGCTAAAAACTATTCTTCCAAGAAATCCATAAATGAACAAGAAGAAAACAATTAAAACAATTCTAATGGTAAAATCACCCCCAAAAATAAAAGAAAGAAAGAAAAACTCTTTTGATGCAATGATTTGAAGTCCACTAGTAGAGATCTAGTATTGTTGTGAGACGTATTTCTATTAGTGAAAGCAAGCATGGCCCTGTGTAAGGGTGCATGACTGCACACATAAATAAAAAAAATGATCCAAACATATAATCACAAGAGAAGGAAAGAGCTTAGACTGAAACCCATCACACATCGAGTAGCAATCAGGTTTCTCCATGGTATTACTATCAGGCCAAAAGATTCAGTACAAGGACAATCAAACTACATGAAAACAACAGTGCAACTATTGTTAGGATTCCACAATTCACATCCTGAATCTTAGGATTAATACTAAGGAAAAATATTTGTATCCCTGCAATGAATCCCATTTAGAAGTGAATCTTAGAATTCAAATATGAATCTTATGATTTGATACGTGTTCTACGAATCTTATGGTTCAAGCGATTCTTCTAGGTGGGAATAACCACAACCAAATGTCAAATACTAACAACTGTATACTTTTTTTTGTCCATATTTCTAATTTTAAAAGGTTATATAGTGATTAGAAACCTATTAAGATTTTGTGGGCTGTTATATAGGTTTTAAACATAAATACGAAATTGGCATGTGAATAGACTAGCTATGGCCAATGGAGCAGAATGTTGGCCAATCAAAAAGCAAAATATGCACAAAGTGGATGTAGCAGAGATGAGAATGTTGACGTGAATGTGTGGTAAAACTAGAAAGGATAAAATTAGAAATGAGCGTTTTCGAGAGTATTTAGGTAGCACCAATAAGGGATAAAATCAAAGAAACCCGTTTGAAATGGTTTCGGCATGTCCAACACAGGCCGGCAACGGCACAGGTAAGAAAAAGTTTGGCTACAAAGGTTAATTGGCCACAAAGGGGAAGAGGTAGGCCAAAGAGGACATATATAGAGGTAGTAAAAATAGATCTAAAGAAGTGCAACTTATTTGAGGATTTGGCTCAAGATGGATCAGAATGGCAAAACATAATTCTTGTAGCCGACCCCAACATAGTTAAGACAAAGCTTTGATGATGATAACGACGACGACGAAGAAATTGGCATGTGAATAGAAATTGCGACTTTACTTTAGAGGTTTTGTGCTCTTTTTCATTTTTTTTTATTTTTCTTACAAATACTTCTTTAACTTCAAGAATATAATGCCAATGATTTGCATTTTTTTTTATTTTTAATTTATAGAAAATAAAGAAATACCTACAACTCATTTCTTTCTCCTAGTAACATTTATATCGTAAATATATTTAACTACTCATACCATAGTTGTCAATTTCATTCTAGTCCCCATTCCACTTTGGCCCAGTGGGGGAATGTTCCGACGATCCAGTGAATTTCGGTATTCCAATCCGAAAAAGAAACTATTGAAAAATGAAAAAAATACATAAAACAATGCCTGGTATTAAAAAACCGAATGCTAAAGAACTACTAAAAATGCATTCTTACAACATTTAAATTCAACTCCACCTACAATTGATTATTTTTTAGTTTTCACTACATGTGAATGAATGTATGAAACTGTGAACTTATTATGAACTAATAATCATTTTCATGCAATTAAGCCAAACCACAAGTCACAACTCGCAACAACATATTGAAAACTGAAAACGTTATATATATATATATATATATATATAACAAACCACATATATATAAGTAAAGCCCTAAGGAATGGGGTTTTCTCCCAACTTTTTAGGTTAAAGGGTATAATGATCCTTACACAGTTATAAAGAAAGGCCCAACGAGAGTGGGTTGGAACACCGAAATGGGTTGGAATGACCAGAACAGACTAGAATGGGCACGAAAATTTCAGGGGGACATTCCATTCCACCCTACGCCAATTTCAAAAAAAAAAAAGTCGGCAGGAATTAAAAACTATTATCCAGATTCCAGAAATATATTAATGTCAATTACGTTTAACATATATTTGTATCATAGTCTTATTTGTCACTCTATTGTTGCCGGTAGTCTTATTTGTCACTCTATTGTTGCCGGTAGTCTTATTTGTCACTCTATTGTTGCTGGTAGTCTTATTTGTCACTCTATTGTTGCTGGCTTTCTGCTATAGATGGAAATTGGATGGATTATAAATAAACAATGTTCATACTTATTTTTTAAAATTTTATTATTATTTTACAGGTAAAATAATAAAATCCTATTATTTGCGAAACAATTCAATTCAACCCCTTGAACAATTTGCGATGTGATTTTGACTTTTCGAACAATGCATGTGGGACAAGAAGATGACCGAGTGGCATTCTAGAAGGAAAACATAATCAAGATTGCAGAAGAAAAGAGAGAAAAAAACAAGAACTAGTGGAATATAGTCCCACTCACGTGCCCCTTGAGTGAGGATGAGAAGGAAAGTATACAAGGGCACAAGAAATGAGAACATAGTCCATGTCACAAACACAACAAAACTGGAACGCTCTAAAACATCTCTTTGTCAACGATAAGAAGGTATTATCTGTCAACCAATCAACAAAAGCTCCTGTTTTCAGCTCATAACCTACAACTTCAAGCTTCTTTCCTAGTTTAATCTTCTGAAAAAATCAAGTGAAAAAAAAAAAAAAAACACCATTCCTAAAAGATTAATCAGTAACAAAGGAAAATGAATATGTGTAACCATGATCAGAAAAAATGGTCACTAAACGATTTCAGTGGAACCATACAATTGGAATCACCATTGATTGTCAATGCAGACGTATCAGTCTATACGTGCGAAAGCCAACTGCTGCTTTCTTGGTGACACAATTTAGAAAGCATGGGGAAAGCGCAAATCTATAATTCTTAACTGCATGCATACATATATGAAAATACCATGTAATTCAAACAAATACAGGACATACCGATATCTTTATAATATTAAAAAAATACTCTAAATCAAGTGATGAACCATCGTCCACCCCATTGCAACTTCAATCACTGGCAGGACTCAAACAGTGCCATTGCAATAGGGAGACTACTCTTTCACAAATTTCATACCATATACACAATGAACATAACCAAGCACAAGCAATATTCTAGCTAACATCACAAGCCAAATACCAATCAGCTTTCAAAAGACTACAAACCATACTTCCTACTTAAGTACATCAAGTAGAATTAAAAATCTCATTGAATTTAAAATGAGATACCATTTCAAGTGCTACAATTTTTGCATGTCAAAAGGATACTACATAAACATGGATATACAAAGTACAAACAGCACTCAATCATTTGATGAGACCAGTAGTAAAGCACTTCAAAATTACATTAAAAAAGTCATGAATAGATTTAGTGAGAAAATTACAAGAATAACCATCTGTCAAAGAGACTAGACACTAAAACTGTGTATGCAGTATGCACCAACCACATTTCCTTTTACAGTTACTGTAAGGCCAACTCCAATTTACTCTCCCAATCCTAAGAGACCCACATGTGTCTTCGGAACAATCAGACATGCATCTCCAAGTAACGTGAGAAGACCGCAGCCGGCACACTGTCCATAATTTGATATATGCCGATAAAAGGGATATTCAGAAGAAAGAAAATGCAGCAAAAGGCCATGTAATTGCTTCCACTAGCCTGTTGTGATGTTTCCAAAACATATCTATGGATACAAGTTCCCCGAAGAAAGACCCAGAGTCAAACCAACAATATGGAAAGCACTCACACAGCCTCAATCAAGGAACCATTGTTACAATCAATTAGATGAAACCAACACCATTGCTAATGAAAACAGTCATTCCCTCCACCTAGGACTCTTGAGGGGAAGAAACCCAGAAGGAGATGTTGGGAAGAAAATGCCCGGAGAGAGTGGAGGCTGCTGTGGCCCTGGACCCAGAATCCCCGAAGCCTGTTGCGGCAGGGGCGAGAGCGAGAAATTAGCACCTGCCAGAGGCGAGAACTGGAAACTTGGTGACAGAGGATACTGAAACCCAGGTGAAGGCAAAGGATAAGGCGACCGCGGGGAGAAAAGATTCAAGAAGCTGCTGGGGGAAGGCAATGGAAATTGGGACGATGGAGATGGCAAAAGTGCAGGAACATTTCCCCGTGGAGAAGGGAACACGGGGGCGTTTGGGGGTGTTGGAAGCAGACCAGAAGTCGAAGGTTGACCCTGACCTAGACCTTGAACCGGGAATTGGGTCGATTTAGAACCACCGGAGTCAATCATAGAATTCTGCAGGTAACGCATATAGGCCGAGATGGGCGACTCAGCCGTGTTGCTCCAAACCGGGTCTCCTGGACCTGGAGTGATAGCCGGTAAGGGCGAGAACTGACTAGGCCATACAAAGAAAGGTGAATTTGGGTTGGAATTGGGGTTGGGGTTGCTGTTGTTATTGAAGGGAATAGGTGGAGGTGGTGGAGGAGGAACGGTGGGGCGGGTGATGGGCGATAAAGGGGGCGGACGGATCTTCTGCAAGCGCAAACTATGGGGTTTAGGGGGGTTGTGCCTGGGACCCGCCGGCCTTGGCGGTGGTGGCTGGTCATGGTGCGAAGGCGATCCAGTCAGCTGCTGGACAATACTGCGAAAATCGGTCTTGCTGATGTTATAGACCTGGGGTTGGGGCTGCTGCTGCTGCTGCTGCTGCTGTTGCTGTTGCTGCGGCTGCTTAGGGTTCCCAAAATTGGGTTGGTGCAAAGGGCTCTTACGGATGTTTTTCCCCATCTTATTCACACCCAAATGCTCATTCATCCTAGAATTTCTAGGGTAATTCCCATTCGAATCATCCATCACTAACAACCCTACCCAATCACCAAAAAAAACAAAAAAACCACCACTAGATTTCAAGTAACAGAAGCTGATCTATCCAAACAGCAAATGAACTAAAACAACTCAAACCGTTTTGCAACTTTCAAAGACTCAGAATCAAAACCGTAGAGCTATCAAAGTTTCAAGACTCAAATACATACCTATGATCGAGAGCTGAATCACCTCCTTCAATTCAAACCCTAGAAGCTGAGAGAGTTGAAAAACAACAAACAACGAAAGCAAAAAAAAAGATTGCCTTTTCTAAGAAAGGGAGAGAGAGAGAGATTTGAGCAGATTGCGGAAGAATCTTGAAATAGATTTTGGAATGAGTGGAAAAAAAAAAAAACCCTAGCTAGGGTTAATCAGAGGATGGAAAGGAGCGTAGAAACTGCAGAGTGACGGATACATTACGTTTACGACCATTTGCTCTTCTTCTCCCCCTTTTAGTCATTACCCGTTAGTCATCGGTCCACAACCACAACTGTAAGAGACTAAAAAAGATGCTCTGTAAGTCCATAAGTCTAACTAACTTGCCTTTCATTCGGTGTTCCGAAGGAGCACCCATCAAAACCAATCCACTTGGACAGAACTGAGAAGTACCTAATGTGGACTTCAAAGTGGGGGCCACCTCCAAATTTTTGACTGGGGTGGTCCATAATTTTATGATTGTTTATAGATTTGTTATGGAAGATAATATAGAATATCTACATGAGAAGAATCTGTGTTTGTTGGCAAAAACATCAAACCACCTGTTCATGGAATGCTCATTTGTCAAGCCACCAGCAAAGATAATGTCTCACAAACCTCCTCAAAATCATTGCATTTATGGCCAGTGGTGGTGGGGATGGGAATAATCCTTGCTTTTAGTATTTGTTGAAAGCTGTACATGAGTACATATTCGAATGAACCCTCTGCACCCAAGTTAGATTGTAGCTGAAACATTCAATTTGAGACATCAATGGAAGGTGCAAGTTGTGTGTGAATGTGAATCTCCATGAGAGAGCCTCTATTCTAGCTCCACCAATGGGCTCGATTAAGTTGAATTTTGATGGATCCTTTTCACATGCACCTTATATAAGATTTTGTTGGGGGCATCTCCCACGTGATTCTCGTATGTGTGATGTGTGCAACTCCAGCATAATGCCCACCTTTCGATTTGTATGGTTCAAAATGAGTGTCACCCTTCCACTAACATGTTTTTAAAGTTACTTTAATAGGAGTTGACCCACTATAAAATTTAACGCATAGTTGATCTTACAACGGGGCCAACTCAAATTGAAGGAAAGTTTGATGACAAATCAACGAAGGGGGTGACATTCTGAATTATCAATAGGCGGGTTGTAGACTAGAGCTCAACACATCCTATTAAGGGGGAGGCCTATGTTGAAGCCGATCGAAAGGATCCAGACTCGTAATTCGGGTCAAGGATGCCCCCCACTCATGCATCTAGAGGTGCATGTAAATGGATCCATCAAAATTCAACTCAATCCAGCCCAATGGTGGAGGAGTCTAATGATCATGAGGATCTCTTGCAAAGTTGGGATTCACATTCAAACGCGCTCGTCTCTTTGGACGGGCACCACTTCTAAGTTAAGTCTTCTTCCTTTGGCTATTCATATGAAGATGAAGGGTTATAAAGGGGACAGAGAAAAAAAAAAAAGAAAAATGAGCATAAGTGCACAGTAGTTTTTGACATTATGATTTATAGGGATGATTCAAAAAAACAAAAGTACAGATATGCCTATCCAACTTTTAAGCAAGAAAAAATCCTTTAATCCGGGAAGGGGTAAAAGGGTCAAAAAGAAAAAAGTTGGAATGACGAAACAGACGAGCCTTTCTTTTCTAACCTTGAATGTTAGTCAAGGGAGGTTTCAGTAAAAATATAAAATGTAGGGGTGTCATTGATGTTTCACCAAAGTGTAGGGGCCTTTTGTAAAAAAATCTAAAAAAAAAAAATAGCCACATCATAAATTTACTACTCCATCCTGACTTTTTTTAATCAAACATAGTGAAATGAACATCATGTGTGGAGATGCATACTATAACCATGGATCAAAATCGATTCATATCGGCCCATACTGGGTCGATGTTTCGCAGGGCAAAATGTCGGTCGATATGGTCAAAATATCGATTTGACCAATATCTCGGCCGATACATTGAAAATATTGGCCGAGATAGAGTAATGGTCAAAAACCCTAATTTTTTGTAACCTTTTCTCTATTCTCCCCTTCTTGTTCTCCTCTCCCTTCATCTCCTTAGAGAAGCCGTGTCTCCATAGCTCATTCTCTTGCATATTTTTAAATTCCAGCACTATTTCTTGAAGAAATCATTTTATTCGGTAAGAGAAAATCAACTTAACTCCCTTATTTTTACGATGGGGCCTACTCTCATAAGCTGAAGTTTACCTTATCCTAAGCTGAAATAGTGCTGATGCCATAAATGAAAGTTGATTATCATTGTTTCTCCAAAATCTTTATTAATCTAATCACAAATAGATTTTCCAGTTCCATCATGCAAAAAAACAGATATAATGAACTTAGATTTATGGGACCAGCACTATTCCGACTTAGGATAAAGTAAGCTGTAGCTCATGAGAGCCTTGCTGTTTTACTATTATGTATTTTTTATTTTTTGTTTTTAGATAAAGCATAGAAATGAATGAAAAGATCATTGGTATGTCATTTTTGGGTTTGCGTTGTGTTCTTCACTTAGATCTACATAATTTCATGCTAGATCTACTTATATACATGATTTTGGGTGTAGAAAAATATATTTTTTTAAATCTTCTACTTTTAGAAAAAATAATTGTTAAGAGTATTTATTATACTAAATAGTAAATAATAATGGCTTATTAACAGTGTATAGATAATTGATATGTTATCTTTATTTTTTTTATATTTTACACTAATAAATTGATTATGAGCTAAAATAATTATTACATTATATGAAATACTGGAGAAGACAGTGAACTGCGACACAGATAAAACTCATAACTTAAATTGACCGATATTTTGATTTATTGTTATTATTAATGAAAAAAAATTATTGATTTCCGGTATTTTTTAATATTATAGATTTTTTGGATATTTTTGTGAAATTTTTTTTATTAAAAAATAAATTCACACCGCGACCGACCGATAACCACGACCGTTTCCAATTTTATATCGGTTTCTTTTCCCCGCAGATGCCGCAATTTCAAACTATGACTTTAACACCACCTTCACTAAAGGGGCATTCTCTCAAGTGGCACGGCGAGACTCTCACATTCCATTCTTGTGATTCTTTCAACGTTCTATCTCCTTCTACAACTGTAACCGCGTTGACGGACCAAAAAAGCAAAGAAATGTTATTGTCAACTTACCGTGTAAGGAGATAGGAGAGATAATTGTATTTTCTCTTTTGTTTTATTTTGGCATTTGTAAACATTGTCTTTATGTTCCATGCAAACATCTCAGATTGCATCCATGAGTGGTTCTCTTGTCACTTGTGGAAGTGAATGATTGTAGCTGTATTTTCCCCTTTGAAATGCAGAATCTGTAAATTGCACTTGTTCATGCTCCAAGTGGAAATGAATGAATCCTTTAGTTTTATCGCCTTTCTGGTCTCTTGCCTCTTTGTCCTGTAATCGAATTTGGGTTAGATTTTAGAACCAGTTTCTGGTATGAGACTTTCAGAATTCAGTCTTACTCCAGTCTCTGGCACTGAGTAGTCCCTCATTTGAACACAGAAATAGTCTTTCTATATCTTCCCAAGTGACAGGGAATTAGTTCCCATGTCAAATCATGACATGAAATAGGTTAAAGTGGTGGATTTGTCTCAACACTTTTTACCCTTTGACCCTATTTTAGGTTTGTACGTTCTTTATTATGATGAGAGAGAGAGAGAGAGAGAGAGATGGGGCTCATACTTCATACCTATTTTGTCATTCAATGATAGAGTTGACAGAGAGATGTTGAAGAGGGAGATTGAGGTTTTATAGTAAAAGGAATCAAAGAGTACCTCACAAGTCACGACCACAAACCCACCATATGGAGGGTTTTTGACACATGGTATCAAGGGTCAAGAGCAACACCATCAAAAAGTGCAGTCTAAGGCAACTTGATATTGGTGATATCTCTATATCATTTGTCATTATAAATTCATGAAAATTAAGTTTAAGAGATACAAATCTTTAAAAACCCCTTTTGATTTTATATGTTGCACCTCTTTTTTGACAATCAATCATGTCCTCCTATAAATCTCAAACTAATCATCCTACATGTGGCACCGTTGTTTTGATCGAACCCACTTACTATAATTTACACAACCTACTTTTTATATCAAATGGCCTAAACTTCATTTCAATCTCAGTGATATACACCATTAATTCTTGGTAAGAAAGCCTGTGATATGAATAGTTTAGCCAAAGTGAATTTAAGGATTCAAACAAATCAAATAATGTGGATTTAGCCAGTACCCAAACCTTATTCACCTGAGGTGCACCCTTTAACACACCCCCTCCCCTTCTTTTTACTGCTATTTATGTTAATCTTGGGCTTAATTTTACTTGGATCTTCTAAGTTTTATCAGGGCCCCATCAAGCATCTTGGCCCCATGCATTGCAGGGCTGCTATGATAGAGCCATTAAATATTGAGGACAAAAACTGAAGGGCACCCAATCATTTGATCAAAATATTAAGAAAACCACCTGAAACAACCCCACCTCAGTCCTTTTAAGTCCAGTGATTATTGGTTGCCATTCAACCTGAAGTCATCAAATTTACAATAAAAAGATAAAAAAGGTCTTCCCTTCAACTATCATTAAGACCCTGTAAAAAAAAAAAAAAAAAAAAACCCACTAATGGACCCTCATAAGAGTGCCTGTAAGCCCTCACAAGAAAAATAAGATTTGGGATATAATAACTGTCTAAAAAAATCAGATTCAGTGCCAGCTATCTAATATTCGGCATAATTTATGGGGCCCACTTGCCTATAAGATCAATGACATTTTGGAATTAAACTGGCTAAAGATTAAAGAAAGAAAAAAAGAGGTCCATTCCCATCTGTCTCATCTATGGCTATAAAAATGAAATTTTGCAATCCATGTAATGCCCTTAAACTAGAAAGCCTACAACATCCCACTGATTTGGATTTTTTTTAAGGGGAGTTTTATTGGCACCACACTTCTGTCTCTCTACACCGCAAATTAAAAAAAAAAATCATTTTTTAAACTACCCCTCCCCCCTCCTCCCTTTCCCTCTCTCCCTCCAACCCCTTCCTTTCCCCCACCCAACCCTCCCAATCTTCGGCGGGGAGGGATCCCTGGCCGGCCAACCAGCGGCCTCCCTCCCCCCTCTCCCTCTTTCTTCCTCCCTCCCCCTTCCTCTATTTTCTCCCCTCTCTCCCTTCCTCTCCTCTATTTTCTCTCCCTCTCTCCCTTACTCTTCTTCCCTCTCGTTTCCCTCCCCCCGCACCCCCAGCCATCGACAGGGAGGGGAGAGGGAGAGAAAATAGAGGAGTGGGGAGGGAGGCCGCTGGCTGGCCGGCCGGAGAGGGAGACTGGGAGGGTGGAGGGAGAGAAGGAAAGGGATGAGGGGGGAGGGGTAGTTTAGGGAATGGATTTTTTTTTTTTTTTTTTAGGGTGTGGGGAGATAGAAGTGTGATGTCGATAGAACTCCCCTTTTTATAAAGACGGTTTTGAAATCTAACTAGCTATAAAATCAAGTAAGCCAATTGAATAAAACCAACTGTTCGATTTGTAACCATGAAAAGAAACTCTGCTTTTCAGTTCATAGTATTCTGCACAGTTGAAACAAGTCTGATACAAGACATTAAAATCACACAACTACCTTCTATCCAGCAGGGTACACAGCTGACACTCTTGCTTGTGTCATGCTTTAAAAAAGCACCAAAAAAGTTTATCAGTCCGGATCTCTTGGGCATCTCCCACGCGATTTACGTGAGTGGGATAAAAGGAACACTCCAGTGTAAGTCCGGACCAAGAAAAATTCAAACAATTTAAAATGAATATAATCCCATTTACTAATACATCCTCTAATTTTATTTCAATAGGACTTAATTTCATTATAAAATGAGTTTATCACTAATACAATAATTAATAATTTCTCAAAGGTGAAGCCCATTGTGGAGTTCCACTCATTTCCATTATTGAAGCACGGCAGAAACACTCAAGGAATCCAAGCTCCAATTCATCGAACTTAACCAAGCAAATTAAGATCCTCTCAAGATTTAAAACCCTCTTGTAGGTTTGAAAGCACTGCTCCGAGTGTTAAACTGACAAAAGCCAAAATTGTATCAGCCAATATATAGATCTTGGACTAATATTTATCTGTGTAACTTACACATAAATATAGAGGAGCGCCAGAAAAATCTTAAGCAATCCTTTTTCAAAAAACGCACCTCCTAGTGGGACCCACTATGATGCATGACAACTATGAAATGCTGTTGGATGGAAAGATCTGGATAATACCTACTTATATATGCTTAGAATTTCAACTCCATTCAATCATCCTTATTCCTTGATATATGGCACTAAAGTTTAGTGACTTTAGAGGCATCATCTCAATCCAATGTAGAATACCAATTGGACGAGCGCCAATTTTGAACTTGGGTGGTAGTGTGTGTACGAAAAGACTAGATTGGCTCAAGATGTGTTCCCGGACCTTGAAAAAAAGCAGAGCAAAAAGGAAATTTTTGAAAATTTCTCATACCATTGAAGTATAATATATATCAGTCAGTTTCAAATCTTTCATCTTAAAGGAAAAAAAAAAAATAAAAACTGGATCACCAAACAAATATTACAAATATTCGTCATTAATTACTTGTATGGATTCTATAAATTAACAAAACAACATAATAATATATTAAGGCCGGTATCGAGTTCCAATGCATTTTAGGCTTTTGACAAAACACAATAAATTTAGTATAAGTCATGGCCCAAACCTTTCCAAAATCATGTTTGATAATGTGGAAAAATTGACCCAGATCCATAAGACTTCAACCATCATGTCCAAGTTTCGTCGAGTCTAGTTTGACACTTTACTAGCATAATAAAGTCAAGTAAAGCCTCCATCTTTCAGACAACATGTTACATCAAAAGCACTTTAATTCAAAACTCCCTCCATATTTTTCAAAAAAAATCAAAAGCAACTACCTTTATCCACTAAAATATAAAAAAAAAAACTTCACTCTCCTATACAAAATGTCAAAAATTTTTTTATAACAAACAACTAAAAATCAAATACCATCATAACCTACTTATATTTTATTTTTTTTTCAAAATCAAATTTACTTCACTTAACTCTATTAGTAGAATTGTCAAACTGACCATAAAAGGACTTTAGACAAGGGTATCTGATTACAGTACGTATAGTATCATTTCTTTTATTTTTCTCTATTCAGTTTTATTTCCATCCTGAATTCGATGAATTGAGACATGGATGCATGTTGAGTTTGAATTTTGAAGATTAGACGTTTCTCATGATATCTATCATTGCTTGTATTGTCAAAATTCTCACCTGTTTGAAACAAATGTTTCTGGTGGATACTTTTGGTCCTAAGCACAATAATTATCCCATTGAATAGGGCATGGAAGGGTGGCAGAATTCTGAGCTGAACTTTGACAAAATCCAGTTATCATTATTCTGCAGGAGCACCATCACTTGATTAGAGATGAAAATGGACCCCATTTAACCAACTTGAAGGAAAGACAAAAAAAAAAAACCTAGTCTTGGCCCTCATTTTGTGGGCCCCACTGACAATGCATGGGCTCCTGACTTCATGGTCCATCAAACTGGGGCTAAGCCACCCAAACAAATGAACGATACATGTACCCATGTAGTGGATAACTAACTAATCAGGGGGCGTTTTGCACAATCTACTTGTGGCTCCTATCATTCTTCTTTAAATTTTAACCAAGGCAAGCATTTGTATATTGGAACTCAGAGGGTTCATGTTGGGGGTCGGTAAGAATTATAAAAGTTCTCCAAATGTTACCCCCAGCAAGTTTCTCAAAACCTCCCAACAACCAGCATTAAAATTGACAACATTTGGAGAATTTCAAAATGAAAGATTTTCAGAAAAAATCTGGTCATCAAATAAGGAAGTTCAGGAATTCCATAAGTAACAAAGACAATATTGTTGTTCGAAAGTCCTTACAAACAGAATCTCCGTCGGAAATACTAGGAGTGTTAATCATGTTGTGCTATACACTAATATCTAGATGTCATTTCAATCGCATGGAATTGAATACGCAGAAATTCATGGTCAAATTGGTTCTTAAAAGGAGTTATTCAAGAGGTTAAAGGGGCTGCTTGCCAGGCGACCTGACTGACGAAGGTTTGAACCGTGGGTATGTCATGTTTTCCAACTTGTATGGGCTTTATTCCCATTTGTGCAGGTTTCTATTTCAATTTGTGTGGACCTTCTTTCTGCTTGTACGGACTATCTTCCTGTGTGAAGGCCCTCTCAGGGCCCAATTCCTTTAGCTGGGTTACCAAAATAGTAAAAGAAAAAAGAAGTCCTAACTATAGGTGTCCATTTCACGTACTACCTTTCAAATTCTCCCAAGCCCAGGGAATTTGGAGAATCTTCTGTAGGGGATATGAATTCTAGCCCGGAGGAATAAATTCTCTTTAGCTCCACCAACCAAACTAAACTCCCCATTAAGAATATACTAACAATTCAAGAAGAAGAATCTTATAGTGGAAGAACATGCAATAAAGAAGCCACATATCCATGGCATTGAACATTCATTTCTCTTTCATAAATCAGTTCATATAAATTAAACATCATTATGATATCAAATCACAACTCTCTATCTCTTCATCCTTCACATAAGCATTATAACCAAAGAGATTTTTTAGAGAAATAGAGCAGAGATATAGATAGTCCGTTTCCATGTTTTCTTTGAGTTATCAGAACCGTGGACCAATGCTGCTCTTGCTGGGATCCTCAAAGCTCCAATCTCTCCTCATCCCAGAACTCCTCAACAGCCTCGGCTCGCCATTGGAGCCCCGTCTTGGCCTCACCAAAGTCCAGTTTTCGCCAGTTTTGGGCCCTAGCGTTTGCACTTGGTGGCATTATCCTGAGCTCGTGGTCCAAGGCAACCCGACCAGTTATTTTGTTGGGTGTAGCCCGATTTCTGTGTCTTGGACCGGGGGTGCAAACCTTCAATCTCCTGCTGTGAATTGGTCCTCTGCATGGTCTGACAGGTGGGGCACAACATGATCATGTTGCCCTGTCTTTTTTCGACTGAAGAAGAAGAGGAAGGGTTGGAGCTTTTGAGGATGGAAGGGAGGGAGACACAGAGGAATGAGAAGAAAAGTTTAATTTGGAGAAGATTAGGTGTGTTTTTTTGGATGTGAGGTTTTGGTGGGCTTTTGGAGCTGGCACCCAAACAGTTTTTTGCAAGCTTAAACCCATTTTCTAATGTTCTTTCTGCTCTGGTCCTCTGGATAAAAAGAAAACAAAAACCAATTTGCCAATGGGCTCATTGGTGTCAACCCAAACGCTGAATGTCAGGATCAAATTCGGGTGAGGCTGGCACATCGGGTTAGGAATTGGCACCTCTTAATTAGCCTACCAAACCATTTTATAACACCTACAATTAGAAATCAGGTTTTTAAGAGAAAAAGAATAAAAAAAAAAAAAAAAAAACTCTCAACAGATTGACCTTCTTTCAACATAGAGGGTATTTGTATCACTTGCTAAAAGTAATTTGATTAAAAGGACTCTGCTTTTATAAGTTAAAGAAGTTAAGAACTTAAAAATAATTCTCAAAACCATGGAAATTTCTAGGAATTAAGCCAAAAAGAGGGGGTATAGAACAAATCTCTATATAAAAATGTACAAGATTCGGTTGTGAATCCATTGGACTTGAACCCATTATTAACTAGGTCTAAATAATATAGGAACACCGATTTGCAACTTTTCCTCAAGTAAGAAGGGAGGAAAAGCTGCATTCCCACTTTTCCGCTAATATGTACGCTTTTCAGCTGATGTATACGTTGAAAAAATCCGTACGTAAGTGGAAAAATGGTTAAAAAGGCGTATTTGCTACTTTTCCAATGCTATATACAGCGGAAAAGTTATGTATTTGTGCCTAGAAAAAGTCCACCCCATTTACACTGTGTTTACGTATTTGTTAATAGAATATGATGCTGAAGATTCTCACAAGGGAAATTTTCAAAATGGGGTCCAAGTTTATTGTAGATTTCAAAGCAGGAAAAGATATAAACTAAACTAGGTTTCAAAATGGACCGTAAATTTTTCATTTTTCTTTCAAATCAAGAAAATAGGCCGGATTTGGGATGGCGGCAACTTTTGCCCCCTTTTTTTTTTATGAATATACCCAAAAATGCCCTTCTTCCTTTTTCAAATTCTTCTCTCCCCACTTCAAAGAACTTTAAAAACATCGAGAAGAATCAAGGAATCTTGGAGTTGACCCAGAGGTGTGGCCCACTATTTGATTGTTTTCTCGTTCTGCTTAGGCTTCACGAACATCTGAGACCTGAAGGAATTCTTCTTTGGCAACTTGAGTTGATCATGTGATTTCATATGACTTGAACAAATTACATGGAAATCATTACAGTCGGTCTCGCATGTGGACCATCTTGAATTTGACGCCTGGGTTGGACCTCTAACTTCTTCAAGGAAGATGCTTTGAATCGGTGCCTTCGTGGTGCCTTCGATGACAAAGCTAGTCTTGAGGAAGCGTCACCATGGGCTAATGGTAAGACTTTCCTTTCATACTTAGCTCTCATTATCATTTGGATGACTTCAGTGGGACTTCATCAGGACCCAATACTATTACAGTTTTGAGCCCGATACTGAGGATATGGCCGATAAAGCTCGTCCTTTTGTTATCTTTGCTTGATGATTAATTTGCATGGCCTTCAACGGGCTTGAGTCATCTTAGAGAATTTGCAGCATCTTTGGAGACTTTGAAGTATTTTCAGAGTGAGCTTGGGAATTAGTGGGGCCCTCCCTTACATCTTCATTTCTTTTCCTATGACTTGGGCCTTTGGAGGCTCTTGGGAAAACTTCGTCTTGGTGGATCGGTGGCTTCAAACTTGGTAAAACTTCGTCTTTGGATGGAATAGAAGGGAGCTGGAATGGTGTGCGACCCGAGGTACGGCAATATCGCTCCAAACTTGTATCGTCCCTCGTCGCCAAGAGACTACCCGCCTGTGAGTCTAGTAAGACGTGTTTTGGAGCTTAATGGGCTCCGAGAACAAAACCTTGAGGCCTGAGTCATGAATAGTGTGCCCTTCCGCCCAGTGCCAAAGAGGATAATATATATCTGCTAGGCGGACCGGGTCGTGAAAAAACTCAGAAATCGAACAGTCAGGAATGATCATTTCTCCTTCGACCAAGATAACTTCCCCAAGATGGGAACCTTGGGTTCATTAGAGGTTCTTAAAGATCGACCGAGGGGAGAGAACCCTTTGAAGAAGGAAGAAGGGCATTTTGGGGTTTTTTCCATAAAAAAATGGGGAAAAAGTTGCCGGCCAGCCCAAATCCGACCTACTGTCCTGATTTGAAAGAAAAATAGAAATTTATGGCACATTATGAAATCTAGTTTTTATTTTGTCTTGATTTGGAATCTATAAAACAAAATCATGGGGGCCATTTTGAAATTTTCCCTTCTCACAATTGTAGAAGTAATTTCATAGTTACATATGTTAAAAATACAAAATCTGCTATAAAAATTGATCCAAAAAAGGATGGGTGACAAATCCATGGTTGACCTCAATCCAACCCAGCCACTCCGGACCCCTTTTTATTCCCATGTGGGATTGTGTCATTCTATTGACGCTCCCAACTTGAATAATAAATGAGTTTAATTTTCTTAAGCCTTTTGCTTGAAGCAAATTGCACTAATCGAACAATTTAAGGATTTTTTACTAACCCAAATGAACGTGCACAATGCACATCAAACACCAAAATGAATAAAAATTAAGTACAGGAAAATATTAACAAATTCTGTAAAAAAAAAAAAAAAGCATATATAAGCCTTGGCACATGAATCCTATTGGTAGAGGCACTCCATCTCGACAGAAAGTTGGAGGGTTCTAACCAATATACTAAGTCTGTTCTTATTCATGGATCTTAGACAAAAACCGCCACTATAAGAGAAAAGAAAGGAATGTCAACCTATAAAAAGGGTTAAGATAGAGAGAGATCCCACAACAATATCTTTAATGGCCGGCATGTTTGTATGAAATTGAATTTTTATATATTCTACGGAATATATTTTTAAAAGTAGCAAAAATTAAAGAAACAAGTGTAAATATTTATAGATGGCTATCAAGTAATCTCTCTTATTATGAAAAATTAATGAAGCAATCATCCTAGTAACCATTTTCCATCACCTCTTGATTTATTTTTCATTAAGGCTGAGATTAATTGAGACGGGTCCAAGGGAATCAAGGGAGCCCAAGGGAATCAAGTGAGCCTACTCCATCTAATTATCAAGTCAAGCTAATCAAGCTAAGTCTCAAATTATGTGGGGGCCATCAGGTGCTACGCCAATCATGAGTGAGGTGTGGGGTCGAAAGGTCTTAATGGGACCTACATGTGTGCAAGATTTAAACTCCATTGAGTCATCCTAACCCCTTAATCTATGGCCTTCAAAGTGAACGATTTTAAAAGGCTATCCTTTTTTTTTTTTTAAGATTTTCAATCAAACAAAGAGCGACAATTTAATGAGCAAAAGATTTGGGCTTGTGCTAATTCAATTTGAGGGGAGGGGAGTGTAAAGGGGTTTGGAATGACTTTATGGGTCGCACATGTTTAAAAAAGGGGATTTGAATGATGTTTTGCACGAGAGACATATGGAACATTATTTTCATGTCGATCCTATGTGATAAAATGCATTTAAATAAATAAATATATATATATATATATATAAAAGTTTTATGTATGATATATATATATGCAAAGTACCAACAATAATATTTGGTGAAAAAATTAAGTTAAGCTTCTCAAGCTTTGGCTTGAGCTTGAGCGGAGCTCCTCTAACTTCGGATACCTAAGTATAAGCTTCAGTTTGAGCTTGGTGAAGCTTGGCTTGCGTCATTTACTTTTGACTTTTAGGTTTTAATTTGGGATAACATTTCCATTGTACCATTCAAATGGGCAAGGTTTTGGCCGAGCTTATTCATGTCCGCGTGAGGAGTCATATCAACTAATATTGTAATTAGTAAATAAAAAAGATATTCATAAACAAATAATTTTTCAAATACTAAATCACGAAGATGCATAATAATTCAATATTATAAAGATAAGTATTGCATAAAAAAAAATTGTTGGCGTGAGGTTGGCAAATTGGAAACTGAGAATGGGCTTAACATCATTTCCAACCTATTTTCTAATTTTCTTTCTGCTCCGGATGAAAAAAAATAAAAAATTATTTGCCAATGGGCTCATTGGTGTCAACTCAAATCCTGAATTGTAGGAACAGATTCGGATCAGGCTGGCACATCAGGCAAGAATTTGGCACCTCCTAATTAGCCTACCAAACCATTTTATAATAACTACAATTAAAAATCAGGTTCTTAAGAGAAAAGGAAAAAAAACACCCTCAAAAGATTGAACCTTTTTCAATGCAGAGGATATTTGTATCATTTGCTAAAAGTAATTTGAGTAAAAGAACTCCACTTTTATAAATTAAATAAAAAAGCCAAGGAATTAAAAATAATTCTCAAAACTATGGGGATTTCTAAGAATTAAGCCAAAAGGCCAAGGGCATAGAACAAAGAAAAAGTCTAAATGGACCGAACATTAGGACCAATTCCTGGTCCGATCCCAATGTTCGGTCCATGTAGCAGGGCTCTAGAACAAACTTCTGTATAAATATGTACAAAGTTGGGGTTGTGGACCCATTGTTAACTAGGCCTAAATAATAGATAAAGGCCCATTTGCAACTTTTCCTCCTGCAAGAAGGGAGGAAAACCTGCATTTTCCACTTTTCCGCTGATTTATACGACGCAAAGATACATTTGCCATTTGTATACTACGGAAAAGCGGAACAGCTACTTTAGATGCTTTTGCTACGTTTCCGCTAATACATACGGCGGAAACTCTGTATTTACTATCTTTTCGCTGATAAATACAGCGGAAAAGATGTATTTGCTACTTTTTCACTACTTTCTCGCTGATAGTAATATAAGAGGAGGTAAAGCTGCATTTACAAATTTTCCCCAAACACATATGATTTTTTTATTTTTTATTTTTTATTTTTTATTTTTTGAATTTGAGTTGGGTTAGTGACAAGTTAGTTTTTGGCTGTGTTGAACCAGTACGCCCCATTTACGAATAGGGCTATTCTCATTATATATATATATATATATATATATATATAATTGTCCACTGAAAATTACAAATAGGAGTTCAATTATTACAGGAGGAGGTACTAGTGATTATAAAACTATCTAAAATACAATCCCCTATGTAACAATACTTAGGGGTGTTCATGGCTTGAATCGGGCGGGCTGAGGCATTTCAAGGCCCAACCGACTTTAAAAATAGGCCCATATCCAGCCAAGCCCAACCTGACAGTACATGTGCCGCGCAAGCCCAAGCCCTACATTTAGTCAATTGGGCCGGTCCGAATCGGGTTTTTTCTCACTTGTAGGGATTTTAGCAATTATAATTGGACAAATTATCATTAAACTACAACCACTCATTATGTGGTCTGGGCTGGGCTTTGGACTTTCTATCACTTTATCCACACCCAACACAAATACAAAACATGCCTAGATTATATGTCCAAGCCCAGCCCGTGAGCACCCCTAAACACTCCTTGTAGAGAATTTAAAATAAAATAGGAGAAACAAGAGAATCACAAAAGGTGTAAATAAAAATATACTGGATATATATGCACAACAACATTTTTAGTTTAATTTTCATATATTGTTTTCATGTATCACTTCCCTTCTAGCCTATCTGTAGAGACTCCATATACTGTTGGCATGCTCTGAATGGCTGCGACAACCATTCTTTGAAGATTTAGATGGCCCAACCATTTTGTTATTTGGCATTAGTGAAGCAATTTTACCATTTTGTTGGTGTTTGCATGAGATATACATGCACTTTGAAAATAACTTTTCGTTATTGTTTGTTTGTGCAATGATAGGATTCAGCGAAAGAGAGAAGAACTATTCTCAATTTTTATTGGTCTAATGTTTTATTGTTTGGAGCAATACATTTTTTCCCTTGCAAAAAATGAAAAAAAAAAAAAAAAATAAAGTTAGATCTTGCGATAGACATAATTTTGATTTCCTAATGTAAAAGGTAGGAATGCAGAGTTGCTCTCTTGCAGTGAAACAAATATAGCCAAGGCATGAAATCCTTCCTCGCTAGGTTGTGTCCGTTTGAAATAAATAAGAAAAGTTTGAAAATTTCTTGTACTTTATTTTAATTTTAAAGAAAATCATACGGTAAACACATCAAAGGTTTTGTCAAAGTTTTTAACCACCTATGCGATCTTCTATGAACTTCCCTTGAACATCATAATAGTGGTTTTAATTAAGCATCATTGTCTAGTTTGTGTAGAAGGCTCTCAAACTGAGATAAGATCATTTCGAATAATTTGCAATTTGATTTGTGAACTATTGGTGAAGCAATCTCGTGTTATTTCCCAAGTTGAGTCCTATAAATTCTTTCGCCATGCTACTCTAAAAGCATTACACCCACATGTGTTAGCACTAATCCATATCTAATTCTGTTAATTAATATGGCTCAATAGAAATTAGTAAGTCTTGGTTAACCGGGCTCCTAGATTGCCCATGTTCTACTGTGATTAGAAGTAGGCTTGTTATAGGTCTACTGTGATTAAGAAGTAGTGTTTGGGTGTAAAAGGGTTTTGGGGCTGATATTATAAATAGAGACTAGGGGTCTCTAGGATGTAAATCTTCTTCTTATTGCATAGTAATTTCTCCCGTCTTCCCGTGGACGTAGGCCAAAAGCCGAACCACGTAAACCTCTTGTCTTCTTGTGCGTGATTGATCTCTTTTCGTAAGCCCTAGATCACAACAAACTGGTATCAGAGCGATTTCGCGTGATCGGAGGAGATTCGACGGATCGGATCTCAGAGGGCTGGAGTTGTCGCTGCGCGATCGACGGATTAGATCTCAAGATTGAGATAGTGTTTTCCGGATCGTGATAAGAGGGAGATCGTTAGTTCTCAAAGTGGGCCACGGATCGCGCGAAGATCAGAAGATCTGATCGGATTGGTGGGTCACGATCGGAGAAGAAGAAGAGATCAGAGAAAGAAAAGAGACAACAGTCTCTTGCAAACAGAGGATCCAAGGCTCTGTTGATTTGCCGCCTTCGCTGCCTCTTCAATTCGCCGGAATTTGCAGACCTTCGCCGGAGCAGAAGAAGGCAGGCCGTGATTGCCTTGCCATCGCTGGAGAAGAGACCGAAGGAGAAAACCGGCGGTTGATCGTGCGTGGTCTGATCGGAAAAGGGTCTGACCGGAGTTGATCGTTGCGTGTCGCCGGAGCCCCGTGCTGCCGTAGTTCCGTTTCCGTGGGAGAAGAAGAAGACCGGAAAAGGGGAAGCCCTGGTCTTCTGGATTTTCTGTTGCAGAAACAAGAACAGAGGAGAGGAAGAGGTGGGCCTGGGCTCGGGTTGAGTGCAAGTCAGGTCAGCCCGACCCGCGTGCAGAGAAGCCCAGTAGCCAGGCCAATCCAGGTTGGGTCAAGTCCAGGTCAAATCTGACCCGTCTAGCAGAGAAGCCCAAAAGCAAAGCCTGCAGGAAAAAGGCGCTGACCTCAGTGCTGACGTCAGCAGATTCGTACGGTCAAAGGCAGGTTTGACCAGATCAAAGGCTGAAATTTGTTTTCGCGATATCTTGACGATCCAGAGTCTGATTGGAGATCCGATTGAACCTACGGACTCGTTACGAGCAGATTTACGACGTTGTGGAAGAAGATTAGCTGTTTACCTGTCAACGAAGGAGACTGACTGATTGTAGTGCAGAAACTTGTTTCTGCGATATCTTAGCCATCCGGAATCAGATTTTAGATCCGTTTCTTCCAGCGTGCTCGTGGTGACCAGATCTACACAGATACTGTGAAAGATTCACGGAATGACTATGAAGTTTGAAATTGAGAAATTCAATGGAGACAACGATTTCGGTCTTTGGAGTTTAAAGATGCATGCTTTGTTGGTTCAGAATGGGCTGCATAAAGCTTTGAAAGGAAAGAATGCTTTGCCTGAAACATTGTCAGATGAAGAGAAGGATGAGCTGTTGGAAAAGGCGTACAGTCAGATTCTGCTGTTTTTAAGCGATGGTGTACTGCGAAAAGTTGCTCAAGAAAGAACTGTTGCTGGCATATGGCAGAAGTTGGAGAACTTGTACATCACGAAGTCTCTCAAGAATCGCTTGTATATGAAGAAGCGATTGTTCACCTTACAAATGCAGGAAGGTACATCTATTTCAATTCACCTTGATTTTTTCACAAAAACTATCATGGATCTGGAAAATATCAATGTTGAAATTGATAATGAGGACCAAGCTATCATGTTGTTGTGCTCGTTACCACCCTCATATGAGCATTTTGTTGATACCATGATGTATGGTAGAGATACTCTGACAAAAGAGGATGTAGAGGCAGCCTTGAACTCCAGGGAGTTGAAGAAAAAGGTTGCGGTTGACAATGATGGTTCGGGTGAGGGTTTGGTAGTACGAAGAAGAACAAAAGACTCCAGTAGTAAGGGCAAAAATAAATCCAACAGGAAAAACATTGAATGTTATTATTGCCATAAGAAAGGGCACATCAGGAAAAATTGTCCCGAAAGGCAAAAGAAAGGGAAAGAAATAATTGAAGATTCGTTATCGGATGATTCAGTCAGTATCGCAGATGGAAGATCATATTATGTTTCCGATAATGCACTTTCTGTGATTGAAAATGGAATTCGTCGTCAGGATGAATGGATTCTTGATTCGGGCTGTTCCCACCACATGTGTCCCAATAGGGACTGGTTTACCACTTACAGGGAATTCTTGGTAGTGTTTTGCTGGGTAACAATGTTGCATGTAAGACGGTTGGAATTGGAACAGTAAACATCAAGATGTATGATGGAATCATCAGAATGTTGGCAGAGGTTCGGCATCTTCCTGATCTGAAAAAGAATCTTGTTTCTTTTGGTGCCTTGGACTCCGACGGTTGTAAGTTCTCAGCTGAAGGTGGAGTTATGAAGGTTGTGAAGAGTGCTCTGGTTCTTATGAGAGGCAATAGAGTTGGAAACTTGTATGTTTTGTCCGGAAATACTGTTATAGGTGGAGCTGTAGTGTCTTCCTCAGAGGACCACGAATCTGTTTCAACGCGCTTATGGGACTTACGCCTGGGTCACATGAGTGAGAAGGAATTGACAATACTGAGCAATCGGAATTTGCTATGTGGCACGAAGACAGGCAAGTTGGATTTCTGTGAGATATGCATCTTCGGAAAGCATCGAAAGGTCAGTTTCAAGACAGTTATTCATCGCACGAAAGGTATCCTTGATTATGTTCATTCAGAAGTATGGGGACCTTCTAAGGTTTACTCCAAGGGCAGGTCCCGGTTTATGCTGACTTGTATTGATGATTATTCAAGGAAAGTCTGGGTTTATACTCTGAAGACAAAGGATCAGACCTTTGTTACATTCAAGCGATGGAAGGAGATGGTTGAGAAACAGACTGGCAGGAAGGTGAAGAAGTTGAGGACGGGTAATGGCAAGTAGTACAGAACGACATAGTTTGAGAACTATTGCAAAGATCATGGCATAGTTCGGCATTACACCACTACAGAAACTCTAGAGCACAATGGAGTTGCAAAGAGGATGAACAGAATGATCTTGGAAGGAGCTCGTTGTATGTTGTTTACTGCAGGATTGTCCAAGGACTTTTGGGCCAAGGCAGTAAGTGTTGCAGGCTACTTGATAAATAGGTCCCCACACACAAATATTGGTTGCAAAACACCGGAAGAAATATGGTCAGGTAATCCAGCTGATTATTCTAACTTGAGGATCTTCGGTTGTCCGGCTTATGTTCGCGTGAAAACTGATAAGTTAGAACCAAGGGCTGTAAAGTGCATCTTGGTAGGATATGCTTCTGGGATGAAAGGATACAGGTTGTGGTGTACCGATCAGGATTCACCCAGAATTATCATCAGCGGGGATGTTACATTTCATGAGGATGCTTTACTCGAAGCAAGAAAGCAGGTGGAGGAGACAAAAGTAGGTAGCAGCAGTGACACCGTTCAGGTGGAGTCAGACATCCTAGTGAGGAAGGAGAGTGCATTCGGCTCCTCCCGGGATACAGGGGATAGTCAGACTGCGCAGCAGATGCTGGGGATAGAGCCGCAGATGCTGCAAACAGGTAGACCGTAGAGAGAAAGGAAACCGCCGGTTAGATACGGTTTCGAGGATATGACGACGTACGCGTCGACATCAGACAGTGGCCAAGATGATATGGTTGCATACGCATTGACGAATGAGTCTCTTGAATTAATGGAAGGGCTGAAAAGTAGTCAACAGGTAGCAACTATGACTGAAGAGATAGAGTCTCTTGATGAGGAAGATCAGGCCATCGGATGCAAGCGGTTCTACGAGAAAGAGGAAGAAGCTTCCTGTACAGGTAGAGTGCAGACAAAGGTTCTTGATCATGTATGCAGTTTGGAAAAATCATTGTGCGGGTCGAAGCAAGCTTCTGGACAATGGGTGCAAGCGATTTGGTGCATTCATGAAGGAATGGATTAAATTCAAGTTCAAGCATTGCTTGGACTTGATTGGTGTGCTCGGTACCTGAGTGCCCTCAAGGGCAGGTGGAGACGGTGGGACGCGTTTTGTGCATGAGGATCAGCTTCAATGTTTGCCAAGGTAGAGATTTGTTAATTAATATGGCTCAATAGAAATTAGTAAGTCTTGGTTAACCGGGCTCCTAGATTGCCCATGTTCTACTGTGATTAGAAGTAGGCTTGTTATAGGTCTACTGTGATTAAGAAGTAGTGTTTGGGTGTAAAAGGGTTTTGGGGCTGATATTATAAATAGAGACTAGGGGTCTCTAGGATGTAAATCTTCTTCTTATTGCATAGTAATTTCTCCCGTCTTCCCGTGGACGTAGGCCAAAAGCCGAACCACGTAAATCTCTTGTCTTCTTGTGCGTGATTGATCTCTTCTCGTAAGCCCTAGATCATAACAAATTCCAATGAGAGTTGGCCCTAAGAATGATCACCAGTTAAACATGAAATTTTACTTTAGTTTGTATTTTAACCAAAGTTTTTACAGGTAATTATATTGATTGTAGGAGAGCAAATATAAAGAACATTTATTTTAAGTGGTTTGAATCTCATATGGAGATCCTTGCGATGAATTATAATAGCATGTGCACAAATGAATTAGTTCATCAAACATGTCAGAGTTGAACTCCAGATCAGACAAAATGAGAAGGGACATAGTAGTCAAATACGTTTCGTTTTGACTTGAACGGCTAGAATTTTTCATTCCGGTCCTTCAACTGAAATGGAATGCAGGTAAAAAGATTTTGGTTTGAATCCCAGTCCATTCTGGCTGTCTATTCCTGTCCATTTCAGCTTGCAACACAACTCTCACTAATTTTTTTATATTTTTTTTTCTCAATATCCATATTAAGAAACATGCATAATTTATTTTATATATTTTCTATTTTTTACATATATGTATATAATTTTTCTTAATTCTCATTAATTCGAAAGTTACTTTGAAAAGTTTTGCCGAAATTTTGAAATTTTGAAATATTCCATCTTGGATGCTAATCAACCCCGAAGGGTTAGCCGAGTGGTCAGGATCACAGTTCCTCCCTCTTTCAGAGTTAGAAGTCTTTGTGGCATCAACTATTGGTTCCCTCTCTTCAGAAAACGAATGTTGAGTCCACAGATGCTCTCTCCCTAGGGCCATAAGGGTTTTACCTAAAAAAAAAAAAGAAGAAGAAGCCAGGCTAAAGCTAAGTCTCAAATTATGAATTGCAAAGTCAAATACCAATTAGTCGAACTCCAAACTAGATAACTAAGTCAAGTAAGGAAAACATTTACCACTTCAAAGAGTGCAAATGGCAAGGTAGCAACTGGAAAGTGAAGTATATATCTAACAGGACCATCCTACAAGGGAGGGGAGCTCATCTAAGCACGTTGCACACGAAATAGACAGAAGGTAGATAAAGAATCCAAAAACTCAAGAGTAATGCTCCTTGGACAAACTTTTTTGACAGAATTTTGGACAAACCCTATGGTATGGCTTGAATATCATAGGGGATATTCAAGCCCTACCATAGAGTTTGTCCAAAATTCTGTCTAAAAAGTTTGTCCAAGTAGACTTTTTGAAAACTCAATACCCCTATAAACCATAGCTCGAGCATAGAACATATAGATGGTCGTGTTGATACTATCATGCATGGTTTGTGAGAGAGAGAAAGAAATGAGAAAATGAGGGGGAATTAGAGGCGGGGTAGAGCCTTTTCTAGTAGGATCAAGTGCATAATTTTGTACTAATGTACGCTTATATAAAACTATTACTATTTTAAGAAAAGGGTTAGTGATAATTCCTTGGATCCATTAACCCCAACTTACGTCCAACTCATCTGCCAATTTCTACCTTGTCGAGATGGTTGAAACCTATGGTCTAGACCAGTAGATCATGGGTTCGACATATGGCACCAACAAACATCCGACTCATCTATTTGAAGTTCCAAAACGCCCTGAATTGATCTTTATTGAGGCTAGTTGAATTTGAGACAAGCTAATAGACTTTAGTTTCTTTTTCATCTTTAGAAAGAAAGAAGAAATTTTAACCAATTATATGGAAACAAGATACCATGCACTGTCACATATAGAGATGGAATCACATTATTTGCAAAAACCTCGACTCTTGTTTTCTACAAAAGTTGCCTCAACTAATCCCAGAGGAAGAGCTCTCTGTTGAAATGAATTGTGTTGTGCCAGTCTTTTGGTCTAAATGCCAACCATTGATGATTTACTAATAGGCAACTTTCTTTCCATAGGGACGACTAGGGATTAATCCCAAGCCACCCTTGCTTAGTTAGTGATTTGTGTGGCATTTGCATATAAAGTTATAATAGAATGTGTTGGTTTAACCTTAGGAGAACCATTTAGAGAGATTCTCTTGACGGTAGAAAATCTTCCCAAGGTTTTCATGATCGTTTAAATTTTTTTTGTTATAATCCTTGGCCAATCCTCAGTACACGGTGGGGATCATTGCTTGAAAACGATACGGCAAAGGAAAATGGCTTCTCGAGTGTGAGTTTGAATCCCGAGTGTCACCCCCTCTTTCTAAAAGAAATAAAATCTTCTTTTTAAAAAAAAGTTGAACGCATGACTAGCAACATGATTAGTAGAGTCTTATGCTTTATTAGGAGTATTTAGAATGGCTAGGCAAGTTCACTAGTATATGGTTAGAAAACTCAGCGAGTTATCTTCACTCTGCCAAATCATCTCGCTTTGAAAAAAAGACCGAGTCATACATATGGTAAACTCAACCGAGTCAAATATAAGCGATAATTCTTGGGGTTTGAAGTTAACAACTGAAAAATAATTTTTTGATTTTATATCATTAATATATCCAAATATATGTATACCTAAATATTATAAGTATTTCATCTATTTTCAAGTATTTTAAAACTATATTTAGAAAAGAAAATTTTACCTAAAAAAGGATCCAAAATAGCCTACAACCAAAAAATAGGCCACTAGTAAATATGGCACGGAAGTCGTCCAAGGGGACTACTTCCGTTTTTTTTTTTTTATTGATTGAAACTTGTGACGACGTCGTCGCTTAATATTTCATTTAAACGTGTGAGGACGTCATCGCTTAATCGCTTGAAACACCATTCTCCCCTTCTTCCTCCTATCGTTTTCCTCCTTCCTCCCAAGGTGTGGTTTCCCTTGCGCTTGATGGGATCGTTTTCTGAGGAGTAGATGAGGGCTACAAACATAGCGCCTAGAAATATTATGTACTCAGAGATCATTGCAAGCTTCAATACCAGAGGCTCCCCTCTCCAAACACCTTGAGAAGATGAAGAAAATCCCTTGAGCTTCTAGTTTTTGTGGTTGTAGTGCAGATTTGTTGCAGACCTTGTTGCAGAAACAGGAAGAACAGAGAGACGAAGAGGGCTAGGCTCTGTCAAGCACGTGTAGGTTTTGTCGTTGCAGAAGACAATTGGGAAATGGTTGACCTCGTGCTGCGTTTACAGATCGGAGAGATTTGGGTAGGGGATTTGGTTCACTGCATGCCTGTGCAACAATGAGATTTGTGTAATCAAGGCGATTTCTATGATCTGTTAGAGAGGAATTGTGATAGGGAGGAAGAAGGGGAAAATGGTGTTTCAGGCGATTAAGTGACGACGTCGTCACACATTTAAGGCAATTGTCCTATGGCCTTTTTCTCTTTATATGTTATGGAAATTTATGGCAAAATAGAAGCTTGTAATTCTTCTGGATCTTGTAGTGCGTTCGCACATCAAAATAATACAAATATCATTTTTTTTCCAATTGCAATGGTCGGTGACGATGTCGCTACTTCACAGAAGTTAGTGCAAAAAATTGTGTGTGACTGTACAACGACGTCGTTGGTTAATAGAATAGTAGAAGAAAATGTGTGTGACTATACAACGGCGTTTATTTAAAACATTCGCGAACGACGTCGATACTAACTCTCGATATTAAATGACGACGTCGTCACTTGTTGAAAAAAAGGTAAAAAAAATAAAAAAATCTGATGGAAATACCACTTCCATGCCATATATATACTATTGATATCTCTTCTGATTAGTGGCCATCTAGTATTCTTTTTTAGGTAAATTTCTCTTTTGAAGACTATGGCTCTCCCAAATTCATGAGTTCGTCTCTTTTTAGAGTCAATAGTTTTTAGAACGAGTTGAATCGGTGCCATGACACGAGTTTTTCAACTTTGTCACAGTAAAAAGGTCAAAACCAAAAAAACAAAAAGCTCTCTAGTTGTGGATTCATTATCACATGCACTTAGACACTTTTCTGCTTCACAAGTCATATACGTACACGTGCGAGTTTATCTTCTACAGTAGCAAATCTGACACGTTGCCAGCCCTCAATCACATGCCAATACTATAGTCCAATTCTCATCTAGTTCATGGCTAGATATTAAATACAAATGGACCAATCTCCACTTGGGTAGGTTCATATCACACATTTCAAGACATGATGAAAGGAGCACCAATGTCAGGCAACCATCACTCAATCCAAATAAAAAAAGACAAACAACATGTGCTTCTTCATTGCAAAACATTAAAAAATCCAAAATAAAAACAAAAGATAGCCCATCCCTCACAACCCCACAAACCCCAAACAGAGCCATCAAAATAACTAATCCCAGACCAACCCAGTTTCCAAATTAATGAAAACAAGTTCTCACCCAGCAGAACAAAACCAAACCAATATCCTTTGTTCCGTACTCCCCATGCACCCACAATTCTCTCCATATTAAGCCATATACACAAAAAAAAAAAAACCCTAATCATTCTCACAACCACACAGCAGAATTGAAGCAGTTGCGCTGTAATTGCAATTGCAGATTTCAATTTCCATAAGCCCACATCTAACAGCAGAAAGTTAAATAAAGCTCTTTGTTCATATACACAAATTAATTAGCATCTCCATTTAAATAGCATCTTCCAAAACAAACAAAGCCCAAAGCGGCAACAGTGTGCATGTTCCGTCATTTAGTTCTAGGTAGTGTAGGCCCTCGAAGGGCTTTTTAACCTGTTAGGTCCCGGCCATGTATATATTAAGGGTAAGATAAGGACAATTCTAGGCCTGGCGCGGTCCTGCTGCACCCCTATCTCCAACCATAGGCTGAGGGTTGAGGACCAATCGGGGCTAATAGAAAGAGTAAAATGATCACTTAAATATACAGGCAATTCCACGGGCAATGAAGAGAGATCTAGGTAGCAATTATGTCTGGACATTAATCTGCCTTGTTGCCTTCCCTTTTATCTTTACAGCACAATTTCCTATAGATAAAACCAATGGTGAGGAGAGAGAGGGGAGCTTCCTGTTAGCAAAATGCACACGAAATACTGAACTGGTAGACTAATAACCGAGAAATCCAATATCCCTATAAGCCGTAGCTAAAGCATAGGATATATAGATGGTCATATTGATAATTTCATGGTTCGTGAAAGAGAAAGAAATGAAATAATGAGGGGGAATCGGACTTGTGGGTAGAGCCTTTTCTAACATGGTGCTGGATGCATAGAGATGAGGGGAAGGGTCAACTGCGAAATGATGTATATTTATATAAAACTAATATTATATTGAGAGAAAAGGGTTAGTCATAATTCATTGGAACCATTAGGCCCAACTCAAACCCTACTCATCTATTTATAGGTCAAAAAAGTGCGTCTTTATATTGATCTTTATTAAGGCCAGCTATTTAGATTGCAAATAGATTTTCGATTCTCCGATTACCCAAAAGTTTCGAACAAAAAAAAACTCGGGTTTGGAACCTATTTTAGGTTCCGATTCATAAATGGATTCTGGTCCGGAACCTAATTTAGGTTCCAATTGATAAATGAGTCCGGTTCCAGGTCTATATAGGTTCCGAACTGTAGACTCGGGATTCAGCACATGAGTCTTTGATATTGCAAATTATTCCTTGAAATAAACTTCTTTTTTTTTTGACATTTATATATATAATGTTGGAGGCAGTAGACTTGATGCGCTGTTATAAGTTGAATGATATACTTATTTAAAATAAAAATAAAATAAAAAAACTAGAGAGAAGTTAGAACCAATTTTGAAACTAGATCCAGTTCTCTAGTCTGGTTCCGAATTTTTCTTTCCGAACCAGGTCTAGAACCAATAAAACTGATTCAGAGTTAAAACCAGATCCGAAACTGTTATTTAGAAATGGCTCCGGATATGGATCCAGTACTTTTCCGATCGAGAACCGTTTCGTTTGCAACCCTACATACTCACATATTACATATAGATATTCAATGATATGGTGAGTATCTAGTCTTTTCCCTACAGTTGCCATAGTCGACAGCTAGTGTTGACAAAATGAAACCATATGGCAAATATTGCATGAAGTAATAAACTATACTTTCTTTTATATTTTTAAAAATAAAACAATAAATTTTAACCAAATTTGTGGAAAGAAGATACCTTGCACATTAGTAAAACCTGCTTTATAAGGATTGATATGGTAGTGGTTTTCATGGTTTGAGGGCAAGTATCTTCTTGTAGACTCTGATTATCACTAATTTAAATATTTACTAGGAAATGATTGTCAAAGTATTAATTGCTTAAAAGAGACAATTTCAATCCAAAACGTCACTTCGACTGATCCCCTGAGGTTAGCCCTCTCCGCTAAAATCAGTTGTTTTGTGCCAGTGTCTTGGTAGCTAATTGCGAACCCACCAATGGTTCAGTGGCAGACAACCTTATGAGGCAATCTTTACATAATCATTACATTCATTGAACATCAATAAAGAGCAAGCATTTCTCCCCAATCCTTTTCTCGTCCTTCCCATAACAGTGGAACCATGTGCGTGAATGTTTGCACAGAAAAAAAAAAAAAAAAAATCTCTTGGTCTAAATAGAGTTACATTAGAAGGTGATTATTTAACCTTATCAGAGATTATCAGAGATTACATTAGAAGGTGATTATTTTCTGCTATCCTCTGTGCCCAGTGGCGAGATCAAGGTTTAAAAATGATGCAGTAAAAAGTAAAAACTCGTCACCCCAACCAGTTTCTCGGATAGTATATCAAATTTTATTAAATTATTTTATTTAGTGTGGATTTGCTGCATAAGTCTTGTGTTCGAAGCCTCCCAAAATTTATTTATTACTGCATGGATGAAAGAGCTCCGCTCTAGAATTTGCCAGAGCCACCTTGTCCTGCTTCGTCAAAAACCAAGATTGATACACATCAATGAAAAAAAAAAAAGGTTGATCTCACTAATCACAAGAATGATAGAGTGATTAGCACAACCTTATGCGTTACTGGTAGGAGTATTGAAAAGTAAGATATTTGCAAATGTCAGGCAAGTTTATTGATATAAAAACAAAAAAGCTGTAGTCATTACCAGAGGAGCAATTTTATGCCAAGAATTAAGAGAGTTGCAGTCTTCCTTCCAAGAAAAAAGAAAAGAGAAAAATAGTCACCTCAATACTGGTATAGAGAGTGGGCCATGTGGATTTAGAACCACAAGGTATGAGACATTTGACAGGCAAATGCTGACACGTGCGAGTTTATCTTCACACCAGTGGCTGACTAGTTGCCAACTCTCTTTATCACATGCCAGTACTACAGTACAATTCTATACCTGTACAGGGCCCAGATATTTCTCATTTCAAACACACCAATCTACCCTTAGTAGATTCATTTAATGGATATTCTTTAACTCATTTCAAGACATGATAAAGTAGCACGAATGGCAGGCAGGCAGGCATATAATTCAATCCATAAAAAAAAGACAAGGAACATGTGCTTCTTCATCCTTAAACATAAAATAAAAACAAAACATAGCCCATCACTCACAAGTCACAACCCCTCAAACCCAAACAGACCCATCAAAATAACTAATCCAAGACCAACCCAGTTTCCAAATTAATGAAAACAATTTCCAGACCAGCAGAACAAAACCTAACCAATATCCCTCATCCTTACCCTCACCCACCCACAATTCTCTCCACATTTAGCAAAATATACATGATTCTCACAACGTACAACACAGCAGAATTGAAGTAATTGTAGCTGTAATTGCAATTGCAGACTTCCATTAATATGAGGACACATCCAAAAGCAGAGATTCAAATAAGGAAGCTAGGCTCTTAGTTCATATACACAAATTAATTAGCAGCTCCATCTAAACAGCATCTTCTAAAACTAAAAACGCCAATCGATAGAACAGCAACAGTGTACATGATTAATATACAAACACTTCTTAGACTGATTAATATATCAATCATCTCACACTAATCTCTTGGAAAATTCCTAAAAAAAAAAAAAAAACCAGCTTCTATTGCAGTCTACATGCAGTAGTATTATTACTACCTATCTGCAACCGTTCAGATGCTCAGACAGCTTGCCCAAGAGAGTGACATTGAGCTGCTCCTTGGTGTAAACCCTGCTCCCCATCTTGACCGTTGCTTGCTGGATCATAAGATCGTTGACCACCGACACGCTGGCATGGTTGACTTCCAAATCCAGCTCCATCAATGCCACCATCAGCTTCGCTGCCGGGTGGTTGTTCTTGTTGCACTGGAGGCGGATCATGGCCTCCCACCCCAACACCTTCACATCAATCTCCACCCCTTGTAGACCGTTGGATGCGATTCTCTGGTGCGGGTCACGATGGGGTGGCCCACCATTGCATCGAGATTCCTTCTTCAAGCTCTCGAGCTGGGATTGGAGCTCTTCCTTGTCGGTCTCGAGGTTCTGCAACTTGGTTTTGAGCTCGTTGATGTAGGAGATGGCGTCGCCGAGGAGGGAGGCTTTGTCCATTTTCGAGACGTTGGGGACCACCGCACGGAGGGCGTAGAACCGCTGGTTCAGCTTCTCCCGCCGCTGCCGCTCCGCCTCCACGTGGTTCAGAGGCTCTTCCCGGCCATTGGCCGGCTTGCGGCCACGTTTTCGCGGCCGTTTCTCGGTTTCCACCACCACGCGGCTGCTCTCCGCCTCTCGGACGGAAGCTTCCAGGTCGGAGTGGTCGGAGTCGCCTGATTTTACACCGCCGGAGGTGGGGAAGACGACTGCAGATGCAAACGACAGCATTCCTTCATCATTCCCGCTCTTTGCAGGCTTCTTTCTCTTCTTTTCTTCATCTGGGGCGGTCTGTAAAAAGAAGGTTGCATTCGAATTCGACTGTTGGGTCCTCTTACTTTCCCCGAAATTCAAGATCTCTCCGGATTCGGGCTTGCAGGTCTGGGGTGTAGCACTACTTCTTCCAGCAGTATCGAATCCGAATTCGGAGAAGCTCTGTTCGCGGAGGAAGAAGCTCTGGGTCTGGTGATTCTGCTGCTGCTGTTGTTTTTGGTGGTGGTGGTGGTTGTGGTTTTGGATTGAACTTGGGTTTTCTGTTAAGGTGCTGGAGCTGCCGTTTTCAAAGAGGGTCGACTTGGAAATCTCTGGAGCAGCTGTGGAGTCCTTGATTTCGACGGTGACGGACGGCTCCGTGATCCAGAGCGCCGACGGGTCGTTCTCCCCCTGGTCGGTCTGCACCGGCCAAACACCGGCCTCCACGGCGTCGAAGCTGAACAGACTCTTCACCTTGTTCATGAGATCGGTGTTGAAATTGATGAGCTCCGTCGACCCCAATTCCACCACCCCATTACCGAACGGGATGCAGACCATGGTCTGGAGCCCGAAAACCTGCGCCTGGTGGGCCCGCTCGCAGGAGGAGCCGGCGAGCTGAGCTCCGCCGGCGACCCAGATCGGAACCGTCGAGAAAAAAGCCTGGCCGGGGAGGCCGGTACCGTTGACAAAAAGCTGGGTCATGGAGACGAGGAAGAACCACTCGGTGTCGGTGACCTCCTCGTCGACGACATCGTCGGAGGCAACGCCGGAGACAAGGGAGTTAAGCTCCCGGAGGACCCGCTTCCGATGCTCTTGGTCGGCGGCGGAGGCAGCCCTGCGCTTGCGGCGGTCCTCCTCCCCTTTGTAGTATCCGTCGCCCCAGCCGAGGAGGGAGGCGCCGGAGACGTCGACGGAGGACTGCCAGTAGATGGCGTAGGTCCAGGTCTCACGCGCGCCTTCGATGAGGCTCTGCAGTCGCTGCTGTAGGGACTCTTGGCTGAGATAAGTAGCGGATGAGGAGGATGCGACTTTGGACGGCTCGGATGTGGTGGATGAGAGGAACGTGGCCGTCGGTGGAGCAGAAGAAGAAGATGATGGTGGCCAGGTGAAGGAGGAGAGGTCGGAAGTCACAAAGGCTTCCATTACAGAAGCGTTGTCGTCTGCCCAGTGATTCATCATTCCTATGCGGTTTTCTTTTACAACTTCATGGGGTGGAATAACAAGGAATGTTTAGATGGAAGTGGATTGAAATGCCTGGTTAGGTTTTTTTTCTTTTCTTTTCTTTTCAGGTGTGTTGATCAGAGGAGAGAGAGGTGGATGGAAAACCAGGAATGTTTAGATTGAAGGGGATTAGGATTGTCTGGTTGGGTTTTTTTCAGGTAGGTTTCAGGTGTGTTGACAGAGAGAGAGAGAGAGAGAGAGAGAGAGAGATGGTTTTTGGAGGAGAGGAAGTGGGGCTGAGTGGTGGTAAGAGTGGGGGATGCTTGATATGTGGAGCCAAGGGTTTGGGCTGCATGTGAATTTGGTTTTCATTTCAACTTCATTTGACATTAGTTTTACAAGCAGCTGGAGTACTATTTGTTAGTTGTTAGATGTTAGTCTAGCACAGATTAAAATTTTGCTTGCACATATTATAAAGAGTCATCAAGAGAAAGGCTATTCCACAAGAAACAACTTTTTTATCATTATTTGTATTTTTTTCCTTCAAAAGAACTCAAAGCATGCTGGCATCCGTAATGGGTGTTTGTTTGTAGGAAGGAGTAGAATGAAATAAAATTCAGTGTCAAATTAAAATGAAAAAAAGCAGTGGGACTTTGGAGGAAAAAAGTATATTTTTGTCATTTTATTGTTCTATAAGCATAGTGTTTTTTTTTTTTTGTCATTTTGTTCAACTAAAAATGCTGTGTTTGTCATTTTACGATTTTCCCTCCGACTCTTTGTACTTTCTTTAAATATTAATTTGATATTTAATTTTATTTCATGCTGCTATTTATAAATAAAAAGGCCCTTAAGATCTTAGATAAAAATTCTAATTTACTAGCCCAGCAACAATCTAAGAAAACCTTTTGGTTCTTTGTTTATTTTGATTTGAAAACTTTAAGCTTATAACTCCTTTAGAGCAATTGGTTTGTAAAGAATTAATTTTGTGGGAACTCTAGTTAAAATGAATTTCAACCTAGCATTATTAAAAGAGTTAGGAGTGTAGGATATCATGTGGAGATATTTCAATGAAATCCTGACTTTTTAAGGACTTCTTATATTAGAGTGATAGTTGGCTTTTTAATTTCATTCTCAAGGGAAATCACTTCTCATAAAAGAAACGACAATTTGCTGGTCATTTATAGGTCTTTAACTTTTATTTGTTAAATACATTTTTTAGAATTACGAGAAATTCAGTTCCATGCATGTAAAATCACACCGCCTTTAAAGTCTATAAGAAACTAATGTGTACTAGTTACAGACAATATTTGGCCGTTTTTACTTTTATGGAATTGTCCTTGGCAATTAGTTGCTTAGTTTATTAGGTATATGTGTAGTGTGCATGTGTGTAAGTTCAAATTCCTTGTGAAGCAAAAAGGCTTCGCGTAGGACATGATTGCTTCATGTAATTGAATTATAAGGAATTTTAAGATTCTATGTTTTTAAAAGTAGTTAAAAATGAAAGAAAAATGAATATACGTGAATACACAAAAATGACCATTAAGTAATGTCCGGCAAAATAAATACCAACTAATATATGCCAGTTCAATTCTTAAGAAAGTCCATAGTCCATTCAAAGCTCGCATCTTTCAAAATGTGCCAATTTAACCATTAACTCCTATGTATTCAATACCCATGGCGAAATAGGCCAGTAGTAATAAAATGATTGCTGAATTTAATTAACCATTTTGATCAACTCCCGTATATTTTCTGTTTTTGTTGTTGACCTATTTTTATCTACTTTTAAAATGGTGTACCTTCCTGCTCCAAGAAAGCAAGATGAAAAATGTGTTGGCGAAAATGTACTTTTTTTCATCTGTCTACTATCAGGATGAAAATATAACACATGTTCAAATGATGATGTGATTCATTTTCCTAAAGCCAAACAACCAAATGGATTCCAAGTGGTCCAAAGCAAAGCAGATCATAAAAAACACAGCAACTTCTGACACTCACAAGGGCCAGTTTAGATTCAACATATCTGTTGAAGATACTAATATGGTGGAAGACCAGTTTTGGATACTTGTCTTGATAAATGTTTTTTATCATGCTGCAACATTGCCGGCTGCCTCTTGGAAGCATCATATATTAAATGGAATCTAGTGGATGAGTATTTGGTGAGATGAGGTGTCATTTCTGTCAACATTTTAACATGTGTTCCTTACTTACACAAATCACAAGCATGCCGCGTAAATCTTGAAAGTCTTTTTAGAGCCCTTGACCAAAGTTTTCCCCATTTATCTCGAGTTAGTGTTGTTATTGAGTTAAACACACGTTTACCTTACCTCTAATGCCATTGATCTCACTATTCCCATGTAGCTAGCTATCCATATCAGCTATTGGATCTTAGTACAAGCCCACTAGATGAATGGGCAGGATCATAATGCCCTAAATCACATGTGAGGAGAGGTTTGGTAATTTCACTTTATTAGTGAAGTGTGGTGAAGGTTCATTTAAAGAGATAATAAAATTGGAGGGGTCATTCGGCTGAAAGGCAGGGTTCTCAACCAACAAGGCCGTGCCTCCCTCATATTTGAAATTTCTTATTTGATTAAGGTGCATTTGTACTAGGGATGCACATTGGCGGCTCGAATCGGTTTAGCACGAAAATTAACCACAAAATCGAGTCTATCGGTTTTTTAATTAACTAATCTGATTCGATCGATGGAAAATGCTTAGGTCGAACCGAATTTGGTCATTTGAACCGTCTTTTTTTTTTTTTTTTTAAATTAGAAATTGAAAATTTCAAAATGATGACACCCCAAGAAGAGGAGCATGAGTTGTCAAATGCCATCCAATTGAAATCCTAAAATCTAAATAGTTAAATAGTCAAATTACATAATATACTGGTCGGTTTGGTTTAGACGGTGAACCGAGGGTTCAAAATGATAACTAATCGATCTAAGCAGTTTCTACGATTTTTAAATCGTGGACCGAACCGATCTACTTTAAAACCGATCCAAACCGTTCGGTTGGGTCTGATTTAGTGATGATATCGGATTTTTTGTCCAACCTTAATTTGTACGACTAGAGGAGCTATAGTAGAGAGAAAAGCTGTTATGATTTTCTTAGTAGCCCCTTTTTAGTTGTTTGGCATGATGTGTTTTTCGTAGTGGAAATAAATGAACAAATTTACTTTCAAGAAAAGAATTTCAATTTTCCATGATTCTTCTCTATTTGTCTCTCCCTTGCAAATGAGATTTCACTTACAGAAAAATCCTCTTGGTCCAAACACTCCCCTTGGTAAGATATTAAACTTTTTAACTATATAAATATTATTTTTTAATGAAAAGTTTTCCAAATTCAAGCTTTTGAAATAAGAAGGTAATTGTATAATTTGGAAATCCAACTATGGAGAACTGACTAATCCTCCAAGAGAAATTATGAGAAAAGGAGGTCGGGGCACAACAAAAAATCATAACAATTCACGAGTACTCGATCCAGATCCTCTACGATAGTTGTTACACGATAATCATGTAATATTTTTCTATAACTCTATTGTGTGTCTCATGTAAAGATCACTCGGACCGTTCAAAATAAATGTCATCCCCTCCGACCGCATAACCTTAAGTTTCGGTTCAAATGAAGCGAGTCCCAATGAAAACATAAGTAGGCACTTATGTAACATCTTTGCTTATGTCGCTTAAATCACATTTTTCTATCGTGGCGCTCAATTAGACTGTGGGAACCACTCCTTTTTATCTACAATTTACGGATATATAATTGGAGGGGATGAGATTCATCATGAACGGTCCCGAAGATTTTTATTTAGAGCCCACAATTAAGTATCAAAGAAAAGTTTCATATGGTTACCTATCATAGTTGCAAGAGAGGATCCACGCCACAATTCACATGCCTATCCATAAAACCACTTAAACAACTCATAACTGCAGTTAGTTCACCCATGGCCACACTCGAGTTAAATCCCCAACCCCAGTTAACATCCATCTCACTGTCACACTAGAAATTAAAAAAAAAAAAAAAAATCATAAAGTAAAAGCTACAAAAGTTAAATATGTGTGTGATTCAAGATTCTTGCCCCCAACTCAATCAATCCTAGCCCTTGATCAGGTCGTCGCACTTTGTCCTATTAAAAAAAAATCAATAAAGAAATTCTCTCTGGGACATTAAAAATAAAATAATGTGCACGTTTTACTTGCTGTCTCCCTGTGGAGTTGAGTGGAGTTGATGGGCCCTTCCATTCACACAAAATAAAAATATAGAGAAGGAAAGAAAGAAAACTAGAAAAAGGGTCGTGCATGTGACGAAGGCACTTTGTTGGTGGCATGTATATCTACTCTCAGCTTCCATCTCTATTAACTATAAATAGTCTAACAAAAAGAGAGATAGAATGTAAAGATGAATGCATAGGTGCAAAAGTGTTGGACTGTTTATATATGTAGTAATGTATATACATATTAGAGATCCAATATTGAGAAGAGAAATGGTGGGGAATAGGGAGTCTGTCTACATGAGAAAGATGTTTCCTGGCATCTGTGGACTCTTGAGTACTCTGTCTGACCCAAATGCGTGTCTGCGTTGTTGGACTTGGAGTTGGAGGTGGTGGTTGCTCCCACGTGTTTAAAACTTTCTCAGTGCATGGGAAGATGAGGGGAGGGCTCTAGGAAGAGAGATGGTTGTTGACTGTGTGGCTTTGAGTATGGGGCAGATGGGAAGAAAAATGATTGTTGACTCTGTGGCTTTGAAGGTGGGCCAGATGGACCGTGGCAATGGCACGTGAATTTATATGTACATGAACTTTTAAACACTGTATCCGCTGTGATATTTTGACATGCCCAGTTTAATATGTTTTCTTTTTAATCAGAGAGGGCAACAAGTTGTGGTTTTTTGTTCCCCTCTAACCATTACCAAACGAGCAACAAGCCTTTTTTTTTTTCGTGTGGAGTGAACAGAAATATAATTAAGGGAGAGTTGAGAGTATAAGTAAATAAAAGATACTCATCTCTTGTACTCATTCAAATGGGATAGAGTTAAAATTTTAAACTGTTAGGGCCTATTTAACTTTACTTCACTCTATTTTTTGCCTATCCATTGGTTAAGAGCATTTTTTCTTTTTTACTTAAATTCTCCTTCCTTATTGGGGATTCCTAACAGAACCATAGTTGATGTCTATAGGAATCCTGAAATTCCTCTTTGATTGGATTTAATAAATGGTGAAAATTGACCGAGCTGATCATGAGAAAAGTCCCGTTTGGTTAGCAAAATCCTCAAAATTCTGGATTTCTAAATGCTACTTTGCCCTTGAGAATCTTGGAATCCCCCTTTAGGAACAACATTTGGAATTCTCCAAATAATCAAGACAAGTTGTTCCAAAAAACTTGCAGCAAAATTGGCCCAAACTATTATCCTCCATCCAGTTTTCACAAATGCTTAAGTCCATTTATGAATTTGGAGAATCCAACATTAGTGACATTTTACTGAGCTAAATTTTTGGTATCTTACCATTCAAATAGGGAATTAATTCCAAATGTTTAGGGGACAACTGACTTTCCCACTGCGAATGTCCAACATAAAGAATTCTCAGTAGAGGAACCTCCAAACAACTGGATCCTAAGCATTGCCTTCATAGGATTTAGACTTTTGGGAGTTCAATAAAATCCCAGTGGGGTGAATTATAATTTCTCCAAATGCAATCTCTAGACAAGTTTTTCAAATCTTCTCATATGCCTCGGCATTAGGCCAAAAGTGACATTCCAAAAGGCTGAATTTTAAAATTGTAATAATCAAATAAGAAATCTCATAGGCTATCATGGGTTTGTTACTATAAAAAAATGGGTGTCTAAAAATTATCAGGGAAACAAAAAGTCAGCACCAATAACCATGGATTGCCATCTAGAATTCAGGGGTAATTCTAACTAATCCTGCAGCTGCCATCCATCTGTGAATGTAACATTCCCAAAAGAAGATTTCTTGTTTCAATCTCTCCCCTCAGAAATGAAAATCTTCTTGTACCCAGAAAAGAAAAAATGACATAAAGCAGGGGAATTCTGCTTTTCCATTCCATTGCATCCGCAAGAACATCACAAAATACCAGACAGAAAAGTTTGTGGGTCCTCCCTCCGTGGCTAGAATCTAACCTGTCTTTTGTGACTGTGGCCCTCCACACTCATTCAGGCTTTCTCTATCTGTGGAAACATTTGGTGATGGTGATGAGTGGCTACGGTTCCTACAATAGCACACATCTATGAAGTCACATCAACAACAACATTACCTGTATAAGTAAATGATAATATACCAAATTAATCACATTTAAAACATATGATTGAAGTACAATGAGTGTAGATTCAATTTAAGTGTGTTACACTTGTTTGATGAGTCCAACTCTTAATCCAGTAAGATCTGCTACAGCAAACAAATATAGGCCAACAATTGTTGTGGTTTAGACTTTAGATTTCGAAGATGGGTCTAGTTAATGATTTTAATTTGTAGTGATTTAGCTCAAAATTCTTCTAGAGTTTAAGATCCAGATTCCAAACGGGACCAGTAGCAAGTAGCTGCCTTTTTGGCTGGTTAAAGAGCACCATGTGAAAAGCCTTTGCTTTATCTTCTTTACCCTTTTGAGAGGATCACCTATATATGGATAGCATGTGGCTTGGGTGTCGGCAGCATCAGAGCTTTCCTCCATCCTATGGACAGGTCTCAAAGAATCAACCCAGGGACCTTTTTGCAAAATTCAGAGAATTCTTGTGAAATACTTTCCCCACTGAAATTCCAAAACCCACCTACTTCTCTTAGTATTTTAAAGGGATTTTTATCATATGTGATATAAAAGACCATGAATTTCTGAAAATAGTGTGGACCAAAACTATATTCCTATACATGGCTCCAAATTCGTGTTTTCAATTTTACCTATTTTGTGCGATATAGCACAATCTATGCGATATCGCACAAAATGTTCTTTCTCCCTCTTACATTTCTCTCCGTTTCCATCTCCTAAAGCACTAAATCTTTTTTTTTTCCCTGCGACCTTTCCGTTCCTACTGCTTTCTCGATCGTTAAAAAAGGTTACAAAAAAGTGTAGTCTTTCGTTCTCTTCACCTAAAGATGATTCATAATAAGCCGTTCCAAAAAAGAGTACATAGACCCCAAAGTTTTACAAGGTATTGATATTGTGGATTCATCTCTTGTCCTCAGGGTAAAGTTATCACATCAAGGCAGTGACCATATGAAAAAGAAATAGGAAAAAGACTTGTGAAGAAACCTTGAGATGTTTTTGGATAAATGAAAAAGCAATGGATAAACCCTATTGAAAACCCTTTTTAACGATGGAAAAAGTAGTAGGAACCAGAAAGTCACAGGAAGTAATGGAGGTTTAGTTCTCTATGAGATGAGAACGGAGGAAAATATTAGAAGAAAATCAATTATTTTCACCTTTAGTTTGTGCGATATCGCACAATATGGGTTGAATTGGAAAAGAATTTGGGGCCCCATGTACAATAACCACATTTGGGGTATAGTTTTGGTCAACACCATTTTGAGTAAGTCATGTTCTTTAATATCCCGTATAATCAAAACCCCTATTTTAAAATATTAAAGGCTATGATGCACAAATACAATATGGATACAGCAAGGACAAGTTATAGACACTGCAATGATATAGATTTTACACATAAAAAAATATTATACCACACAATACGTTGTCCATTTTAAAATATGTTTGCATCACATGTTAAAGGAGTTGAAATCCTGAGAATTTCAAAGGCCCTTTTTGACTTTTCAAGTGGGTTTGAATTATCAAAATTTGGAATGAGACATGACATTTGGAAATAAGGGGATAGGCTAACACATCATATCATAAATTCCCACCAGTAGAAGTTTTAGCTAGAAATGCTTCTAAGGAAAATTGAGAATTCATATGGGGAGGAGGGTATCTCAGAATTTATAAATGCTAAAGGACTTTTGAGCATTTTAAAAGTTGAAACTTGAAATTTTCTATGAGCCAAAAGTGCCAATCCACATGGTTGAAATTTTAGAAACCCAAAAACTATATAGGAAATTTGAAATGTGAAAGGAACAAGAAACCCAAAAACTACATAGAAATGTTTAAGCATTAACATGCTACTAGAAATCTCCAATAGCAAGAATTCTCCTCTGGTAACTTTTGCACACAAACAGCCGTAGCTCCAATGCTATAAATTCATTAAAAAAAAATTCCTTGGCACTAAAAAGAAAAAAAAAAAAAAAAACCATAAGAACTTCATATAGCCACGAATTACTCTCTCACCACACAGAATTAGCTCTGCTGTAAATTTCATTTTAATGCAACTTATGCTCACCATATATTGCTCATGGCTAAAATGCAATGACCAGAGTCTGGAAAAAAAAAAAAAAATGTAGTCAAATGATATGCTATATTGATGATCCATCCATGGTGAGCTGAATAAAGCGAGCTCATTTGTTGGGAGCCCCGCTTTTCAACCAATTACTCAAAAACTTGATTCCCAAATCATTTTTCTTACGTGTTTAGGTAGCCTTCTCCCCAATATCACTCTCTTGTTAGTCATGTCACTCAATGGTCCGGTGACCTTAGCTGGTAACAAAGAAAAAATATTTTCCCTGTGGGCAGTTTTCATTTCAAACATGGACCCACTTAATTAAAGAATTATATTGCTGGTGTAGGATAATTCTCTGAATTATCTAAACTTTGACCTTTGGGGGAAATGACACTCAGCAAAACAAGGGGAACAAATGGTCCACCCGGACAAGCCTTTTTCACAAATTGCAATCAATCTTCAGATTGATCTGCAAAAAGAATATGGTCCAGCAGAAGTCCAATTTTGGGTAAGTACTGTTTAACTGTCTTTGTGTGATTGCTCCTGTCAGATGATGAAAATGATTTTCGCCCGTTGGATATATCTGTTCTCTCTCTCTCTCTCTCTCTCTCTCTCTCTCTCTCTCTCTCTCTCTCTCTCTCTTTTATTTTTAATGGCTCATGTCCATATTTTAAATGTTGGCCATCTTTTTCTCTTAAACTAAAGTTCAACAATTGACAGACAACTTAACGTAGAAAACGTGTTATCTATCTAGCTCCTATGGCATTTTTATTTATTTATATTATGATAGGATGGATAGCTTAGGCCCTAATTACAATAATCCATTGCCTTCCCCACATGGGCAAAACACATACATTCCTTTCTCTTTAATAAAGGAATTATAATGGGCATGCATGTTGAAGAAGCATGGAGGACTGGTAGTTGGCAAGTCCCTTCAACAGGTGACTCAAATGGCTCCACCTCTCAGGCTATGATCAGGGCCCAGTCTATGAGAACTGTGGGCTCTCTTTGATTAATACAGCAGTTCGGATCAACCAATGGAGGGGCCTTCTAGTGGACCATATTAATCCTTCATCCGGAGTATTATTTACTTCTTCTTCTTCTGTTTGTTTTTTACAATTTGTTAGACCTTTTCTTAACTATACTTTTGATAGTAACCTTAAGGGATAGCACAATCAGCTACGACTATGGCTTAGGAACAGAAGGTTGCGGTTTCAAATGCGTGCTCTCTCTCTCTCTCTCTCTCTCTAGCCGTTTGTCTAGGTAAAAGCCTGACTAATTACGTGCTTGGGGGAGGCTGGAACTTCAAGTGCTTCAAGTGCCTAGGTGTATAGTCGGTTTTCAAAGAGGCCAGACACCCTCGTGAGCAAAAGTAAAATAGTAATAATAATAATAAAAAAAAATGCATTTGAGAGTCAATGTCCAGTAATAGCTGATAACCCATTGTAGAATGAAAATGACCGTCTTTTCCATATGCGAGTTTGGTGTTTGGGTGAAGTTTCTCGCCCACATGTGATGAGGAGATGGAAATTGATTTGTTGTCAGGTCATCTTTAATACATATTAAGCACATGTGGTTAGGTTAGGATTAGTTGTTGAGGTACGTTGATTTGAAACTACTTTGGAAGGTGGGGATTAACTTGGTCTTCCACACTGCTAATTTATGCATATTTTGTCTGTAGGGATGTCGTCATCCCAATTTGACTACCTGGCTACCTTCCGTTTCCAAGCGTCCAATACCTACTTTTCTCAGGGAATGTTTGTGTAAGACTTTTCCGTGAAAAAGTGGACGGTTTCCGTAGAAAATCCATTTTTCCAGCATTTGGTGCGGATCAATTTCGCGGAAATGCTTTCCTGCCTCGTCAGCATTTTCCTTGATAATGGTGAAAATGGATTTTCCATGGGCGCTATGAGAAATGGATTTCCTCGGAAAACTTCTCTCTTTTCCTCACTCTTGTCACTCTTTCATTTTTTATTTCTTTATATAAATTATTATTTAATGTTAATATAAATAATATACATGTTATATTATTTTTCTTCAAAAAATTATATCACCAAATAAGAAATTTTGATTTTCTATAAGGAATCCACAGCCGCACCAAACAACATATATTCACCAATGCAATGAGGAAACTCTTTTTGCAACAAACATGAATTTCTAAATTCTATGGAAATCATTTTCCGAGGTTTTCATTTCTATGGAATTTGCTGACATGGTAATTTCCTCTTTCCACGGAAAGGGTGTATACACAAACGTGCCTTTAATGTGTAATGGGTAACAAAGAAAGCAAAATAAGGAAAGGGAGGGGTTTTGCCGGGTTTGGTATTTGTGTGTGTTGAGACATTTGAAGGAATTTGTTGGTACAATTAGATTGTATATTAATAATTAGTTCTTTTCCAGAGAAACTTACTGATAATCAAGAAAAGTCACATGGAGGGTCATATCCTTTAACAATTTTTAATGATAGAAATTAATGATTAATCAGGATTTATAAGTAGCACCCTTTTGCAAAATGATCTATTTATGTTAACAAAAAACAAAAAAAAAACTTGATGAACTCACACATTGTCTCTAGAAAACCATTAAAATAAAATAATGAGGAATATTATAAAGGTTCCCCCTCACTTGAGCACGAGGCGAGCACCCCCACCTAAGGATGGGAACGAGTGTACGGTGACGGAGGCTCGAATCATCATCCAATCCGCTTGATCAATGGCTGAAAAACTTCACCATCCAAAACGAGTGCAAAATCGACACAAGTCTAGTCCATTTGGATGAGTGTCAAACCCGAGATTTGTGACTATCAAGTTATGATTCACTCAGAATCGGATGCATAACCAGGTGGGCCCCAAATAGGCATTTAGACACGGGGTGCTCACCTTATTGTGAGCATCAGTGCTCACATAAGGTTTTTCCTATTATATAAATTATTTCAGTGTTTGGAATATCTAACACCTCCTACTCCACTTATGCAGCGAAGGCTTCAATTAACTCTTGCCCAAAGAAAAAAGCTCTGGTTACTTGAAGGTCTAACCCAAAACTTATGGGCATGACCCATTTTGGGTGAATTGATAATTGGTTTGGATCTTAGAGGTGGTCAGTCTAGACCCAACCTTAAGCCAGCTGAAAGAGTGCTGGATTTGGGTCAGTGTTTGTAACTGAGATGGAACTGGGGCTCATCTTTTGGCTCAATAGGAAAATGGGCCTGGCCTGTTTATGCTTAAACACTTGGTCTGACAATTTTAGCATAAGTAGGTGCATTCATTTTTAAACAGGCTGGATTCTGTCCTAGGAACCCATGGATTGGATGCTGGCTTGCATCTTAGGTCAGATAGCTATTGGGCCAACATGGTCAAGCTTTGGCCTGGTCTGACTTAGTCCATCTACACCCCTGGTAAGTGGGTTTGGGTCGAATTTTTCATACCTAGATACTTATTATCTGAGTCTACTGTACAATGTATTAGTCCATCTAGTGAGTAGTGATGCTCCACTTTTTCACACCCTTAAATACTACTCGTTAGAAAAGATCAGATGGGAGAATCCCGACCAATCATTTGGTGGTATGATGGCACATGGGCTGTTGAGTCAAACCTTGTCCATATTTAGCCCATGTAGTTAATGGGCCAAGTATCCTCAATTTTTCTCCTCGATTCTTTTTTTTTTTTTTTTTAAGTTTTACTTAAAAGGAATTCTCATGGAGAAACTATTTGAAGTTTATGGCTCCTGTTTGGTAGAAAAAATTGAGGCCCATTTCAACAAGTATTTTTGCAAATTCATCAATTTTCCAATTTTACAAGATGATTTACATCATTAGATGGGTCATTAAAATTAATGGATTCAATTTGAATGCATTTTTTTTGTTTTACTACAAGTAGAGTGCAGGGTCAAATGCCTTAGGAAGAGGTCTTCATCGAAGTAAATTACCACATAAAAACCACTTGTCAACTAAAGTTGTTTAGTTTTGATATTGCATTTTGACGGATAGTAAATTGGCTAAGGCCCGTACCAATACTCTCCATTAGACTCAAATCTTAGAACTCCTATGTATTTAGTTTCCATGTATCCTATGGAAACAAATCAGGCCCCTACTGACATTTGTCATATTAGTCTAGCAAGGAAGTTAATTACTTTCATCTATAGAAGATTTTCACTTCCTTATATATATAAATATATATATATATATATATATATATATATTTAGGGAAGTAGACCTCTGGTGAGGTTAGGATTGTAAATGGGTCGGTTCCAGTCCGGGTCCTTAGTGCCCAGAACTGGAACAGTTAAGAAAACAGTTGAACCGGACCCGGAACTGGTTTTCTGGCTCCGGAACCGGAACTAGAACCATATATGAGACAGGTCCGGATCCGGTTCCGGATCTAGATAGAGAATGATATTAAAAAATTATGATTTTTAGGAGATATTTTCGAAAATTTAGGTAATATGTCAGGTTTCGGATCCACGGTTCCAAACCAAAGTGAACCGAACCCATAATCGGAGAATCGGGAACCCATTTATATCCCTAAGTGAGGTATCACAGCCTCAGATGAGGAAAGATGCCTGTCCGGATTCAAATTCAAGACAAGCAGATAAGAACTGACACCTCTTACCACATTCTTTTCACTTCCTACAATTTAGTGAAATACAAGGGAAATATATTTCAGCTCATGTAATAAATCTAGCTAGGGAGATTATTGTAAAAACCGAAATGTTGTTATAAGTCAGTTTTTCCTAAAAAAAAAAAAAAAAACTCTTGTCTACCTATTATTGTGATAACACAGAAGGAGAAAGTTTCTAAGTGGTTGACATATCATACTCATTCTAAATATTATTACTTTCATCAATAGATGCTCATGAGCCGGGCCAGACTAGGTTCAAATGGAGCCAACTTGCTTTGGGCAGGTATTGGGCATTATGTTTTATGTCTGAGTCGAACGTAGATTTCTGGCCCATTTTGCATTTGGGCTGGGCTTGGATTAAGAGAGAGATAGCTGAAGGTCAGTCTGGTTTACCTCAAGCAATAGATATGGCCACATCCTGTCATTTAACATCTTTATGAAAAATTTTAAAGTAGCATTTGAATTTGAAATCATTTTATATTTGAATTTAAAATTTTCTTGTCATTTTTTATTGCTAGTATTAATCGGATTTTAATTGGGCTTGGGTTTGATTGACTAAATGACGGCAGGTTCCGGTCTTAACCTGTATGAGCGAGGCGGGCTTGTTCGGGCCCCCCACTTGTTGCTCATGTTGGACCTGGATTGGATAAGAGCCCATATTTCTTAACTCGGGTCAGGGCCAAACCTTTGTATGACTTGACCCAGTCTGATTTGGGTCATGAACAACCCAATATTATCTCCATAAACAGGTTTTTTAGGGTATCCTAGGTAAGGTGGGCTGGTCCCCTACAGACTCGCACATACAAGCAGAAGAATCTTGAGAAGATATTTTTAAAAAAATATCAAATACTATCATGATAATTTGCAAGATGGGAGAGCTGTTGATATGACATGGTAGCAGTACAAAATCCCAAGTCAGGTTTCACTCAGCTCCAACAAACCACATGAATATTTCAGTCAGAGCACTACTACTGTCTACTGCTACAACAGTATTAAGTCCAAGAAGGCTATTATATATGTTCAGAGTAGTGCTATTTGTATAAGTTTTTTTACTAAAATTTTGGATAAATTTTATGGTATGACTTGAATATCATAAGGGATATTAAAGCCATATCATAGGGTTTGTCCAAAAAAATTCTGGCCAAAAAATTTGTCCAAATAAAGTTTTTGATATGTTTATATCATCTGTTGGCTAAAATCCATATAGTTCTACCCACCATAAATCATATGTAAGAACTTATGATCTTAGATAATTTTAGAGATGGGTTCCTTCCCCTTGATGGATTATTTATATTGATGTGAGCCCACCCCCAGCTTATCACGTGCATTCCATTCCATTGGTATGGTGTTGCTTTTTCTCTCTGAGATTTGATGTGCCCCAAGTCTTAACAAAACTCCCAACTCCTTTTCATATAAAAACAAGGCCTTCCACAACCCAACTAACTGATATCTGTAGAGTCATTGGAAATAACATATGCCCATGAAATGGTTCAACATAAACAACAACTAAATTACAATAAGAAGATCAAAAATTACATTAGAGCAAGTAGCCTGAACAACCTTAGTTTTTTAGCTGATGCAATGTAGCATGTCATTTCAAGATAATTGGAGTTCAAGCTTATTAGGGTGATTTACTTCATGATCCTCCTACAAGAAACTCATTACACAATACTTAGTAGCAACCAACTTCTCCCATGTCATCATATTCCTCTCAAGGGTGCAGGTAGCCACCATGCCCACCACCATATCCGCCGCCGCTTCCGTAACTACCGCCATGCTCTCCTCCGGCACCAAAGCCAATGCCCCCGCCGGAGCCCCCGCCGCTCCCATATCCTCCTCCATGTTCACCTCCGGGACCATAACCACTACCCCCACCACCGCCGATGCCACCCCCACTACCGTACCCACCACCATGCTCTCCTCCGGCACCATAGCCTGCACCTCCACCGTGTCCGCTGCCGCCTCCATATCCTCCGCCATGTTCACCACCAGCACCATACCCGGCACCGCCACCAGCTCCTCCACCACTACCATACCCTATACCATGCTGTTCCCCAGCACCCCCGCCACTACCACCACCGCCACCATATCCACCGCCATGTTCGCCTCCTGCACCATAGCCGATGCCTCCACCACTGCCCCCACCACCACCATACCCACCACCCGTTCCATAACCACCACCCGACCCACCACCTCCACCATAACCTCCCCCGACTCCACCGCCACCATATCCCGACCCTCCCCCACCGCCAATGCCATGGCCCTGACCATAGCCAGGCTCCACGCCAAAAGTGAGGAGAGTTCTAGCAGCAGAACAAATGCCAACACCCAACAACAAGAGCAAGGCAATGCCAAAACCTCTATGACTACCCATGGTTAGATGACAAAGGCCCAAGGCCATGAAATTTGAGATGATATAGCAAAGGAGAGGATGTTGGTATTTATAAACTTGAGAAGTAGGGGTTCAAAAACGCGTATTGGTACAAAGAGTAGTTGAGGCACATGTCTAGTGGGGTGTTTTGTGCACCTCTGGTGTGGCACACACCAACACCAGTGCAAGTAGGAGAGGAGAGTCTCCATGCGTACTAGGTGTTGCGCTTTTGCTGTCTTGCACATTCATCCATTGGATATTATCTCTTCTCATGCATTTTACCAGATTTCTATCCACTCTTTTTTCTCCCTATCCTACTTCTAAACAATACTTTTATGGTAGTTGAGTCATTTTGAAAGTTTTGGATTCTTTCGTATTCAATTCCTACACCCTTTCGAATGGATAACTTACATGAATGTATGTAATCTGTTCTGTGATTAATATCATCTTTTGACGTTATATTATCATTGGGGTTTCATGCAGCATGATCTAATCTAACTGCATAATGACGGGTAAAGTTTTCTTTGAGGGGTCCACTTGGAGACGGCCACTAATTTGGTTGGATGTGCAGATTTCTTGGTGAACGAGGGTTCAGTACATGGGCGGCACCACATTGATCTCAATGGGGTCAAGATCTGAAAAAATATTTAAAAATAAAATTCTTATGTCATGAATTGAGATTTTGAGTTTGACCCCATATAAATTTTTGAGTTTGACCCTACTCAATTTAAGAATTTCATCCCCACATTAGCTAACTTTACACATTTTCTTTGTTGTTGTGGTAGTGAACAAAAGTCACCATAAAACACCAACTGCCTAAGTTAATGGGTCAACTGTCTACCAAAATATATATAAAAAAAATAATGGACCTACATTTCTGATATTTGCTCCAGCAACGAGTTCTTAGAACTTAAAAGAAATTTGTGACATTGTTAGCAAATTAGTGAAGACAAAAAAGGATATCGTATACTAATTTATTTATTTACTTTTAAAATTGGCGTTGATTTTACTAGTAGTGACTGACATGATAGAAAGAGCTTTTCAGCAATGAAATACGTAAATAACATGTTGATGAGAGATCAATGGATGAATGACTGTTTGGTCACATATATTGAAAAGGATATGGTTGCTAGTGTTGATAATAAAGTTATTATGCAACGATTTCAACACATGAAAACCAATTGAGGGCAGCTGTAGCAGTTTATGTATTTGAATTTTCTTTTTAGATTAAGAACTATTAGTAATAATGTACTAATTTTTTTTTTTAAAAATTCAATATTATCTTTGTTGGATTATCGGAAATAGATTATTTGATAATTTTATTTTTATATTTATCGAATTATCGAAAGTAGATGACCGATGTTGATAAAGGGGAAAATAAATTTATTCGATTCGCGAAAGATAAGTCTTTTGTCGACCCCACCGACTTAAATACCTGGAGCCGCCACTGTTTCAGTAGGAAAAAGAATTAGCATTTTTATAAATGATCATATACACTTGTTGATTTAAGCAGCTTAAGGTTTGGATTTATAGTAATTGACCTCCATTAAGAGCTCCCTTTTAATAACAACTAGAGATTATCCATAAGTGCAACATTGTTCATACAAATCATGACATCCACCGATATGAGATGTTGCACGACGTTCGTATTGCCGAATCGGTTGCATCTTCCGCATGGTGCTGACTACTGAGATAAGCAATTTACTTGATAATAATACACAACGTAGTTCTTTCAGTGTTTTTGTCGCTTTCTTAAGACAGATGACAGCTTGGGATTAGAAAGCTATTACTTTGCTTGATAAAGATTTGGTTACTTCAAAGTCAACCACTTCTGCAATGCATGAAACGTGATTAGTAGGTCACCAGATCCTCTCAAGCGAGACCTCAGAAAGAATTTTCAGAGTCCATATCTAAGTCTATCTATCTGTGAGACAGCCTCTTAAATCTATATACCACTCAAATTCATGGTTTTCTCTTGTAATGGTATTGGAGCAAATTTTGTTCTAATTGGAGTTTGACGTCGCACCATCAAATTCATCATGTATAAAGCAAGTGATTAACATGTAAATGGTTTATTCACGTTATATAGTAAATGAATGGCCTTTTTTATTTTTTATCATGTATTTTTTTGTTGAAAACAGAAACCTGTGATCTATTCTAAGAGGTTTATGTGGTTAATTAGGTGCTATGCCAATGTCATGGCAGGAGAAAGTCTCTCAATCTCTCTATCAATGATAGGGCTTTACAAGTTACATCGTTATAATATATAATCTTCTCTTTCTTAAATCCTAAGAAAGCCCGATAAAATTATCGAAATACTCCTGAACCATGACCAATCTAACTAAATCAAAATATTAGACATCAACCCAATAATTTTATATGTCGTCAATCATATGTCAAAATCTACTTGGATTGAAATAAAATTTGATGGGTACAGTAGAGGAGACAGAGGGTATGATTAGAAGCAGTATGAAATTAAGAGGCAACCCCAACAAGTGTTTATAGGGCCCGATTTGGATGGCTTAAGTTGTGAAATCTCTTTTAGTCTACTAGTCTATAATAATAATTTTTTTTCTCTTTTAAAAATAGTTGTCCGTGAGGGAACATGGAGTACATCTCCACCCATGAAGTAGGTTCCACAATGAACATCTACCTGACCAAATAAATGATTAGGACAGTCCACTAATCAGATGGGCCAAACTAGTGCATTGGATTTGGACCATTCATCCCACTTGTTTCTAAACAATTCATTTTCCGCAGAGACGTGCTTTTTACAAATGACATTTTTAGGGTGTTATGTTTATAGGGTGGGCCTTCCATGATGAATGGTCATGTGTGCATCTATCACTCCCAGACTATATAGGCACATGCCCAGTGAAGAACCTCTTGGAGTCCCATTTAAGAGCGGAGCATGATTAATTTTCAATCTCCACCATTTACAAATAAATTGTTAATTTTTTTAGTGTGGTCCACATAAGTGGGTAATGCAAGCCTACACCGTTGGAAAGAGAGGCCGCACAAATTGAAAGAGGAAGCCCAAAAAGCAGGAAGTACATGCTACACAAGTGGAAAGAGTGGCTATCACAAGGTACTAGGCAATTGGGTGCAATTCGGGGTTACCAACTCATTATGGACCCTTGTATTTGAACACCTAAATTAGAAGGGGAGGTAAAAAAATTTAGGAAAGGCTGTCAGGACTCCCATCGCCCATAAGAACATGAAACGCATGAATTTGAGTTTTATAAAGGAAAAGATTAAAAATGAGCAAAATAGGTAACTTGTGGAGACCTTTTCAAGTGTTGCAATGGTGATTTTTTGGGTAGAGAGAACATGTGATAGATGTGACACCTGCAAAGCGCGTCTAATACTAGTCGTGATAAGTATATCATCTGTCTCATGCTTATTAGGTAATAAAAACATCATAGGTCCTGTTTGGTGGAAAAGAAAATTATATGTGAAGAATTTTGATATTTCTCTGGTAGTGTTTAGATTCAAAAGAAGATAATAATGAAGGAAAAAAAATCAGTAAAAGATGTTTCTTTTGAAAAAAGTAATTATTAAATTGTTAAAAGTTAATTATATTAATAGAAAACTTCATGTCTTTGAGAGAAAAGTTTGTTTCCTTGCTGTTTTTATGAGAGTAAAATTTCATGTCGCTGAGAGAAAAGTTTGTTGTTTGTAAGAGAATATTTTTCTTTTTCCTCGCAAAAGTAATTTAAGATTTATAAGAACTATTTTTCTCCTTGAATGCAGATCTCAATAAGAAAAGATGTATTTTACTGAAGAGAGCTTTTCTCTATTATCCTTTCCTTCCACTGAAATGGGATTATAGAAAATCTTGAGAATACGTATATAAAGGATAGTACAAAGAATACACTAATTATTAGAAATTTTAACCTTCGTTCCTGTATTTTTAAATGAAAACAACAATAAGGAGATGGTAGCTGGATATATGTGATAACAAATACAAATCCTATGAGGCTTTGACCTAGAGACTCCTGAGTTAAAAGAGTGAAACTCCATCATGAGCAGGGGCGGACCTACATATGATTCACCAGCGCGGAAGCCGAAGGTCAATTTGGAAAATGTCAAATATTTGAATGGGCCTAGAACCTGCCCCACATATATTTAATAAACAGCTGCCCCACGTCACAAAACCTTGGTGAAAACACTTCTATTGTCTATCACGAGATCCTTTTGGCATGGTTCTCTCTCACATCTTCTTTCTAAGAGTCCGAGATCCTCTTTGCACCAATTGAGCTTCTCGTTGCCTGTCCTTTCGAGGTTAGTCTCTTTCTCTTACCAAATAACTTTAAATAAAACAATCTCCCTCCCTCCTTAGATGTAGTGTAATTTTAATCACTAGTATTATATACCTAAATTTGAACCGTTAATCTCCAAATCAAAATTTCATATTCTAAATCCTCAAATCCTAATTCAAACTCTAAGTCCTAAATCACCAAATCTGAACATATGTACTAGCCTGAAGATTACCAAATCACTATTGGGCACACTTTAATCTTCAATTCATACAAAAATCTGGCATTTGGGTTCATATATATATTTGGATAACTTGAATTGCATTTAAGTGACCATTTTTCTTCTTTTTTTTTTTTTTTTTTTTTCCATGAACCCATTACCAACTATAGGAAATTTTTTTTACAACTAAGGTAAGTGCAGTAACCAAATTACTTAGATCTAAGTAGAACTCCTTTGGGAGTTCAAATTGGGTAGTTAGGTACTCACCCAAATCACCGTTTTGGGGCATCCAAACACCCAAGATTGAAGAAAATGTTATGTTAGGCTATTTTGATAATGATGAATTAATAATTACTCAGGAGAGGTAGTGGGAAGACACTTCAATTAGGTAAGAGATCTGAGAATGAAAAAAAGTTCTATATCTATTTAAACAAAATACATTTTCTCTTTTGGTATAGTTAATGTGAAAGAAGTCTAACAAACTCAAGTAAAAATTTAGCCTCACCTAAACAAAAAACCCTGAGTCCGCCACTCACCAGGAGGTTCACCTATTGTATTCCTAGGATATTCATAAATACTTTACCACAATCCACTCTTTCACCGCCATTAGATTAATTGTTTGATTAAAAACATAATAATGAACATACATACAATTGTGCTAATCACGTTTTTCATCAAATAGTCAATTCAGTGGTGGATGAAAATCTGATCGGGATAAAGTTTGAGGATACCCCATATAATAACTCATGAAAGTATTTTGAGCAGTTAGGAAACCATTGTAAGATGGAGTAAACTACGCTTCAAAAGATACTATCTATAATAACAGTTGATAACGAGATTAACGAAGGTTTTACATTGATGGGGTTGACAGAAGAGACACACTCTCTCTCTCTAGTCTTTCTTTCTATCTCTCTCTATGCATGCGTTGAAGGCATGATGAGTTAGGAAAACGTCAACTGGGGTTGACGTAAGAGTCCATGCATGTTTTCATGTTTCAGTCTTCTTCAAAAGGAATCAAATTAACTACTAACCATAACCACAACCACACATGAGTCCAGCCCCTAAACTTCTTTTCAGTCTTGTTCAAAAGGAGTCAAATTAACTACTAACCATAACCACAACCACACATGAGTCCAGCCCCTAAGCTTCTTTCTTTGGACTCTCTTATAAATAATAAAACTAAATCAACATGAACCAATAACATAAGATTAAGCATCATCTTACACTAGTCCATATATGCAAGCCAATAACACATGTAGCATCTTAGATTATTTTTTAAGCTTACAATAATTAGATTATTTATTTCTCTCTCTCTCTCACACACTCACCCGAACTTAGTAGTACTAATAACATTAATTAAGAGTCACCATCATGTTCTCAAGATCAAGGATCGTAGCCTGCATGGCCTGCACCATACCCACCACCAGACCCGCCACCCCCACCGTAGCCGCCGCCATGTTCCCCACCAGCTCCGTACCCGGCTCCACCACCTGAACCTCCACCACTGCCATACCCGCCTCCATGCTCACCTCCGGCACCATAACCTGCCCCTCCACCACTGCCGCCTCCGCTGCCTCCGCCATGCCCACCACCTCCAGCACCATAGCCGGCCCCACCGCCGGATCCTCCGCCACTACCATAGCCAGCCCCATGTTCTCCTCCAGCTCCGTAGCCGCTACCACCTCCACTGCCTGCACCACCACCTGCCCCATAACCACCTCCATGTTCTCCTCCAGCTCCGTAGCCGCTACCACCACCACCTCCTGCACCACCACCTGCCCCATAACCACCTCCATGTCCTCCTCCTGCACCGTAGCCAGCCCCACTACCGCTACCACCACCTTCACCGTAGCCGCCGCCATGCTCGCCACCGGCACCGTAGCCAGCACCGCCTCCGCCACCACTACCTCCACCTGCGCCATGTTCTACCCCACCACCATAGCCAGCTCCGCCACCGCTGCCGCTGCCGCTGCCTCCACCGTATCCACCACCATGTTCTCCTCCGGCTCCATAACCAGCTCCACCCCCACTACCACTACCTCCTCCATAGCCACCACCATGCTCCCCACCAGCTCCGTAGCCAATGCCACCGCCGGTGCCACCTCCACCTCCACTTCCATAGCCACCGCCATGTTCTCCTCCTGCACCATACCCTGCGCCTCCACCACTGCCTCCTCCACCACCGTAGCCTCCACCATGTTCACCGCCTGCGCCATAACCTGAGCCACCCCCGGCACCTCCACCTCCACCACTACCATAACCACCTCCATGATCCACTACACCCCCATAACCACCACCCGATCCCCCACCGCCACCGTAACCTCCCCCAGCTCCCCCACCAACGCCACCTCCATTGCCATGGCCAAGACCATAGCCAGCTTCCAAAGTCAAGAGAGCCCTAGCAGCAGAACAAAAACCGAGCCCCAACAACACCAAGAAAGCAATGCAAATTAATCTATTAGTACTAGCCATTGTGAGGTGTTTAAGACCCAATTCTATGAAATGAGAGTGCAATGGAGTATGGTATTTATAGAATGGAGGAGGGTGTTTAGTTTAGGAAGTGAAGTGGTTGGGTCACATGGGCAGGGGAGAAATGGGGATCCACCTCCACTTTGTGGCCCACTACAAACACTAAGTAGATAGTCCATTTAATGCTGCGTTTTTGCTGTCTTGCACAACCGACCTTTAACAGTATGATGTTCATACATTGCTTCTATGCATTACTGATTCATTCATCTTCACTTGCCTTGGCTTTCTTTTTTATCTTATCTCTTATCCTACTGGATGATAGAAGTCGAGTCATTTGAGCTGCGTTCTCACAAGAGGTTGAGAGAGTGGTATGATGCAGATAAAAATCAGGTCAAATACCAGTCTAATTAAATCATCTTAACCTTGAATTTTAGGGCCTCGAAATTCGACCATTGTATAAATATATATATATATATATATATATATATATATATATATATACCATCACAATTTAACTCAATGGTGGATAATGGTTGGATGGATCTCGAATATTTGAGATACATTATAATTCATTGGGTTAGATGTGTACAAGAGGCGTTTGATTGATTAGAGGTGGGACCAGATTTAGAAACGGAAATGACTTGCCTTATTACCAATGTGCGTAACCGCAGCACCAGTATAATAAAAAGAGGACTGCAATATAAAGAAAGTACACTCCAATGATCCAACTCTTTATTGATTATCATTAACCAATATTTTGTACTTAGTTTAAGCTTAACTAGGTCTGTCATTGTACAGAAAGCCATCAGCTATTACACAGCCAAATACGAAGTCGATTCGCCCCATTACCCTTTCTTTGTTTTGTTTATCTGAAAGACTGAAACCCATTACCCAATTTTTTGGGCTATCCATATCTATAATGTACATGCCTAGGACCACTTTCTCGTGGCCTTAGTAGATCTAGAATTCTCTTCCGGTGGCGAGTCATATATATCCGTTTTGCTCGCCACCAAATCTGTCAATGGGGCTCACTTATAAAATTCAAGTATCTCTAGAATCTATTGGTTTTAAAAGAAACCCTATTTCACGTATGATCAGTCTCATGAGATTGAATTTTGGCCCAGTGAACAAGTTCTGGCCTATTGTCACAGACTCTTCTCACCAGCACCGATATTATCCGCTTTAGACCTTTGGCTCGTACGGTTTTATTTCTGGAGCTGACCTGCAGGCGTCCCCAAAAGGCCTCGTTGCTGTAATAGGCAAGGTTCCGGACTTATAGAGGTGGGATTGGGGTGTTACACCTATCTCGTCTAATACCAATGGACTTCTGTTTTGAGTAGCTCAGTTTTTGCAAGTTGTGGATCAATTGATGGATTCATGATAAGCACGATCATAGTTTTTTGCAATTCTCAATCTCATGATATTTCACCTTATGAAAATAGTAATCCTTGAGATTACAATATCTGTTATGAATATTGATATGTGCCAGTGGAAAGTGACATCCAGCTTCTCATATTAACACTACTTTATATTGTTTGTCGGTTATATTAATTAATAGGAAAATGGAGCTTGGGAGAAATCACAACACAATCCAGCTGTTTCTTGTTCGAACTTACCTCATTGGTGTAACTTGTAAGCATTACGAACTCAAGAGATTTCGTGTAGCAGGAGAATTGGTGAAGTTGTTTGAATAAATCAACGTATGATATTGAGCTCACGTGTATATGATGAAACCAGTATCGTCAGTTAGGTATTGGCACTAAAAACTGTAACATGAGTGAGAACTGAGAACCCTAAGAGGTATTTGGCCAGTTCTTCTTTTCTTTTACTTTTACTTGAGTTTTCTTTTAGCCATCCTTATTATGGAAGATAGATGAATGATGGTGGTGATGAACAAATTTTTTTTTTTTTTTTAAACTGGAGTTGGTGAGATCCTGTATCAGAGTCTTCTCATACATCCACTAAGCAAAAAATACTGGAGCTGTTGACATTCTGTAACCAGAGTCACATGGATCTCCTCAACTATCATAATCGGGCCGAGCATATCTGAGCCTGACGAGTACTCCTTCAGTGCCATGTGGAACATATCCTTCTACTTGATGAGAGCACGACTGCATAGATAATTACTTTACAAAGAAAAGGAAGAACTTTACCAGATTTTTATGGCCAGTTTCTTTCTCCAAATGCTACCCTGTAGCATGATTTATAAATTCTTATGTACAATTCAACATTCTGGAAGCTAGCTAGAATTTGAAGCATTTGAGTATTCATCCTTCTACTTGAGAAGAACACACTGCATGTTAATGCATAGATGATTTCGGATATGTTTCTTTGCGGTAATTATGAGAATTCCTCTTGCAAAATATACAAATTCTCCGAATGTTGTCCCTTAAAAATATTCACAAATGCTCAAGCCGCAATCCATTGCTTTTGAAAGCTAGAATTTAGATAATTTCAAAAGCCGAAGTGACTAAATAATTTCAGGGACTAGAGTTTTTAAAACTCACTAAATGGAATTCCAAATGTTACAATGACAACAACATTAGAAATTCTCAACATATGAGATTCCCATCAGAACTTCGGCAAAGCAATCAGCCCTATAATTCTTTGTGGATTTTTTGTGGCAAGGCCTAGGAGATCCTCTTTGAGACCATCCCTATAATTCTACAAGTAAGGCCTATCTATGAAAATGCTCAAACAAAAAAAAAAAAAAAAAAAAAATTCTAGGAAAATCGGCTTTGGATCATATCTCACTCTAGTCACAATAACTATAACTTAGCAAAAGAAAAAAAAAAAAAATCACTATACAGGTTTCTACACACAATCAATTTATTGGTGGCCCGAATGGCAAAACTTGACCTATAAACAACACAAAAGAAAAAGATAATTTTGAGCCATTTGGATTACAGAAAAACGTCCCTCCATTATAAATTATAGACCTAGCTCAAAAAATCACGTAACAAGCATGTAAGTCTAGGGTTTCGTTTTTTTTTAGCTCAAGTCATGACAAGGTATGACAGCCATCAAGTGGGGCTTTAGTGGGACTGCATGTGCAGAGACGTTTTGCTTCGGATGTGGGCCCAGTTCATGTCCCTTTGTCCTCCACGCTTGTCGGCAGGGCTACGCCTACTCTTTTCCATAGTGAGTTGCGAATCTTTTTCCCTTTTAAGCGGGTTGGTTGAGTACTTGTGCCATTGAAAGGGCAGCTGCAAATGTAATTGAGTTTTTGTATTCATATCTTTGTCAAGTGATTGGATCGCTCTGAACCGTCCATCCACCCCATGGCCCTCTTTATAAGATGTCATGCACAGTATCAACGGGCAAGATCACATCATCCATAATGAATTGAATGCTGATAGTTGGTGTCTGTTTCTTTTCCCAAGCCATGGATAGGTTGATTGAGGTTATTTGGTTGCAAATTGAAATGACTCTAAGTAGCTATTGGAAATTCATGTATGTGGTAATAAGATGCTAACATCACTCAACCATGAATACGTTTGTTGAAGTATTTATTTATTTGTTATAAGGGATCATTTCATTTTCATGGGGCACCTTGGATGGTTAGTATTGCCTAATCATGGATATCCACACTGGCCTGTTTAGGGAACTCTCTTTAATTGTTTTCATAAGGAAGCATTTACGGCTTGTATATCTACATGTAATTGGTTTTTTAAGGATTCTAAGATTTATTTTCTTAAGGGCACGTTTGTGTACAGATCTTTTTTGCGGAAAGGAAAAATTGTTACGTTGGCAAATTCCATAGAAATGAAAATCTCGAAAAATGATTTCTGTAGAATTTATAAATTTATGTTTGGTGCAAAAAAACATTCCTCATTGAATTGGTGCTAATGTTGTTTAGTGCGGCTGTGGATTCCTTGTAGAAAATTAAATTTTCTTATTTGGTGAAATAATTTTTTGAAGAAAAATAACATAATATGTATATTATTTATTCAACATCAAATAATAATTTATTTAAAGAAAAAAAATGAAAGAGTTGTAGGGTTTTTGGTTGAAATGGACAAGAGTGAGGAAAAGAGAAAAAAATTTTCCGAGGAAATCCATTTCCCATACCCCCCATACGAAACTCACTTCCATCATTATCAAAGAAAATGCTGACAAGGCAGGAAAGCGTTTCCGCAGAATTGTTCCGCACAAAACGCCGGAAAAATGGATTTTCTGCGGAAAACCGATCACTTTTCCGTAGAAAAGTATTACACAAACATGCCCTAAAAGTAGATTAAAACGAAGAAATATAGTTGAATATCTAAAAATGATAATAATTCTTTTTCTCTTTCATAGAAAATGAAACAAGGGGAAATTAGAAATGGAAACCAGGGTATCATCTTGTAATTCAAACCCTCATTACCCAAAAAATCAATGCCCCATCTATATCTCTTAATTACATAATTCACTGATTATCATCATCATCATCAAAGTCATGTCTCAGCTATGATGGGATCAGCTACATGAATCTTATTTCTCCATGGTTCTGATGTGTCCTCTTGTTACCACTTCAATCCGTGTCCACTTTTGGGTACCCCTTCTACTGAGCGGGCCATCAACCTACATAGAATTCCTTCAATAAAGTCAGAGTTTTATGATAGTTATTTATAGCCCGAAGAATTTGTTAAAATTAAGCCTAACATAGAGGATATATATGCGAAAAGACCTATATATTTATGTGACTAAACAAATATTTGAGAAACAATAGACTGAAATCAAGGAATAAAATTAGAATAGCTAACCCAAACATGGTTGGGAAAAGGCTTTTTATGTGAGTACAGACCCTAATTGTGTCAGCTGTCAAAGTCTGGGATTGTGGAACGTCCGGGTGTGCCACTTCCTAGCTGGGCACTAGATGGTCCTGCTCCAAGTTTGAGTTCCCTGCTGCCACTATCGACATGACTCATGCCTATTTTAATGCTTGCCAGCCATACTGTTCATTCTCTTATATCTGAAATCCTATTGCGACCTTATAGACAAAATGTAGATACTTGTTTCATGCCAAAAAAAAAAAAATGTGTAGATACTTGATTTATATGAAAACTTGATATAAAGCTACCTAATATTGAGTTTATCTCCTTGGAGCTTGGTTCCCATTTCTTGGGTTAAGCATGGTTGCATGACATAACCAAGAATAACCACTGGGCATGAACTTTGATCACTCATTTAGGGCCGGTTTATTCGCATTAGATCATGCAGGAATTGAATACATGAGAGTTTATGGTTAAAAGAGCTCCACTGAAGGATTATTAAAAAGGTGAATGATAAAGGATATAAAGTGGAGACGTAGATGGGGAATTGGCTTTTCTAAGTATTGAATATTAAATTTCTTTAGCTAGCCATTGCTACCAGAACCTTAAGGCTTTAGTAGAGGCTCCTCAATACTTCCCCCTCAGGTGGAACACGGCCGGCGCACTTTTGGCGACAAGCATTTTTTTTTAGCTGAGTCGTTCCTTTTGGGATTCGAACTCACGACCGGTTGGCTCTGATACCATATTAAATTTCTTTAGCTAACCATTGTTACTAAAACCTTAAGGCTTTAGTAGAGGCAGCGGAAATACTTTTCAATATTTCCCAACGGGTGGAGCCTACTCCTCAATATTGAATTACTAAGGTGATGGCTGGGTGTTAATTTTTCATTTTTCCTTCGTTCAATTTTCATTAAGAGAGTTTATTTGATGGTCGTTTTTTATATTTTCCTTTTATCTTCATTTTTAACCACTTTTGGAATGAATTCGTATGTATTCATTCACTAGTATTATGTGCAAACAAACAGACAGACCCTTAGGCGGGTTTTGTAATGTTTATATCATTCGCAGTATCCCGGCCATGTTTGATTATTGGTTGGCCCATCACATTATATATTTAGATCAGCTGAAATGTAATTTCAAATACTTGGATTGGGCCCATCATATTTATATCATTTGGATGAGCTTGACCACAATTTTGATCATTTGAATGGCCCGCTATGCATTTATTAAGTAGCCACACCCTTATTTTCTCACTTTATAGGGTTATTATACATTATCATTATCAAAGTCTTGTCCCAACCATGTCTGAGCAGGTTATATGAATTCTATTTTTTTCATTCTGAACTATTTTGAACCAAATTCTCATATGAATAGCATATTTCATATCTATTTTTACAAATTCCATCCACATCATCTTTGGCCTATCCCTTCTTATTGGTAGGCCATCAATTTGCATAGTGAACTTTTCATTGTTGGCACTATTATCAACCTGCATTGAACATACCCAAACCATTTGAAACAAGTTTTTTTTTTAATTTTTCTCCCTTCAACTCACAACTCAAACCGAATCTAAGTTTCTATTTAATTTGTTAAGTACAAGCACCACTGTATTTTTTGAGTTTTAGATTCACGTAAACGAGGGAAACAGAGTTCGTCATTTTCCATGTTTCACACGCAATATCCTGTTTTAGACTTCTGAACAGATTTATGATTAACGTAGATATATATTTATTTTTTTTGAACGGTAACTGAAACTTCTTAATTAATTAAAAGAAGGTTACAAAAAAGGTAAACAAAGAGGAAGAGATAATAAAGAACATAGAAGAAAGAGGAAATACAAAAAGATAAAAGAGCAACTAGGTACAAGCAACTCCGACTTATGATTAATGCAGATATAAACAAGCAACTCTGTTCTGCTCACAAATTATTCTTGATGATGCTTTATCTGTGGTGGTTGGTGCCTAATAGATTAAACTGACTTCTCCAAGCTGCAGTTTTGATCTATTGTTCTTTTCAAGCATTAGATTGATCTTTATGTCTTTAAAGTTCAGATAATTTCTTCTAGGACTCAAGGGATAGAGCAAAAGTAGAACTGAATAACTTTTATCAAGGTTGATGACTTGATGCTTGGCATTTGGATCCCTTGCACTGTCTCCTCAGCTTATTGGGTTATTGGGAGCATGAGTAGTTGCATCATAACCACAATCTAAATGATTTAGTCACAGTTTTTTTCCTGAAGAGATCTGATTGCAGAGGCCAGGCTCTGAAATAAGACTTGGATGGGATCTGTTGTAGGTGCTGAGAGGCACTATTTTGTTGAAATGTAGTCTTCACCCTTCCAGGCCTTATGATTGAAGTCTTGTTTGTTTGCCTGAGTTCATTCTTCTTAAGATCTCTTTGCATGGATAGTAATAGCACTTGCTAGTTCTGATTTGGGTTACAGGGCTTTTCTATCTAGCAAGTGGGGCACATTTGCCCTTTGATCTCAATGCTAGGTAGGTAACTCTGATGCTAAGTGAATAAACTTGTGGCCTCAAAACACAAGTACAAATCCTATTAGAAAGCAGTACTTTTATCTAATATACTGGGTCCTAATTCTTCAAGGAAAAAGCTGGAGTTGATTGAGGTTAATGTCTTCATCACTTCACATGGCCCATGGGCTAGAGGGAATGACGAAAACCCTGGATCATTGCATGAGGAACCAGAGTGATTCATCTCATGATTGAAGCTATAGTGGCTTCCTAGTTGAACTGAAGATCTTTTTTGCATCCTTTGAGTCACCAATTATTCCTTTTGTGCAAGAACAATCAGACACTCATTGGATTCATTTGGTTGTTCTGCACGGTCAACAGGTTGCAGTATCACATCTTTTTATTCATTAGTTCAGAAGATTATAAACTCCTTCCACTAAAATGAATTGAAATAAACTGTAAATTGTTTTTCACCTTGTGAATGTGTTTGATGACCCCAATATCTCTTCAGCACTTCCTTTTTGTTAGGGAATGGTTGCCCCTTACCCTCCCCCAGTGTGTAAAGGATCATCTAATCACCTTATTTAAACTTGTCTCTTTTCTTTCTTTGTTTTTATTTTTATGGCCTAGGGCTGGTGCTATGGTGATTAGATTAGCTTGATAATTTTTGGCCAAATCTCAGATCTACAACATATGCCCTCATCCCCTTCCTCTGTGATCAGATGCATCCAGGTTAGATGCATTCAAACTTTCAAAAATGCAAAATGATTTTTTTTTTTTATTCAAATCCCAAAATCTTAAGGAATTTGACGTCAATAAGCTCCCGCTCTTATTATACTACATGAGATTCCTTGCCTATTTAGATACTTAAGAGCTTTGAGATCTAGCCATAGTTAAAAGAATAAAGTCCATTGGATTTTACAAGTGGTCAGAGCTAACACTACTAAAATTGATGTAGGATGAGATGGAGTGTCAAAATCGAAAGAAATTGAACCACAATGACTTGATGCATACCCTAACTTCTCATTAAAATCTATGACTCAAAAATATCACAGTTGCAATTCCTATGGTTACTATCAATCATCATGGCCCAATGGCAACAGAACATTCAAACCACTCACAATTATCATAGATGATTATAATAATGCATGGTGGTCCATACCTTTGAAAATGTCTTTTCGAATGGACCCCTCAACGATGAAAAATCATATTGTCTTGCTGCAAATTCTGCACTGATGCGATGACCCAACCGACCTGGCCCAAGTTTACTTCCTAATTGGTTGGCACATTCTAACCTTACCCTTCATCAATCATTTCTTTTTCAACAGAGATTTTGAGTTGGTGTGGGTGGGGGGGTGGGGGTGTGGGGGGTTGGTTTGGGTGTCTTGGCATGTTACGTTTCAATATTGGCCTGAATCGGTTGCAGTCACGTCTCAGCAAAAAAACATCTTAAAATTATCTAGATTTATTGGCCAAAATTTTAAAATATTTAAAATCTCGATCGAGACCGGTTCGCATCTGTCGATACATAATAGTCTTGGCCTGTTACGTTTCAATATTGGCCTGAATCGATTGCAGTCACGTCTCAGCAAAAAAATATCTTAAAATTATCTAGATTTATTGGCCGAAATTTTAAAATATCAATCTTGATCAATATATCGATCGATATTTTGAAAGTATATACCGACAATATTTAAGATCCTTCTTTTTTCATTTTTCATTTTCCCTCTTCTACTCATTTCTTCCTCCCAAACATATCAGTCATTACCCTTCTTCTTTTTCGACACCTATTTCACTGCCAAGCCATTAAAAAATCTTATTTTTTGTGTAGATTTTATTTAGAAAAATCATATGCAACTCTACCAATATGAGTATTATAAGTTTTTTTGCAGAGTTTTTAAAAATTTATTTAGAAATTGCTGAGAAATGAGGATTGCATGCTCTTTTTATTGGGGATACATTTTGTTCTCTTAGATTTACATATGGAGGCTAGATTGCTATTGGGATTTTGAAAATTGAAGTTTTTATTGAAATCTTATAAATCATTGCAAAATAGTTAATTCAGATTTGTTTGAAATATGTTTAAAATGCTTGTGACCTTTTAGTTTGGGATACATCTATTGAGTTATGAACAACACTAGTAGATAGCTCATAAGTAATAATTATGGTTGCATTTCACGGAATTTGTGATATTTAAGCTTGTCTTAGTATATACATATAAATTTGTTTACTTATAAATAAAATTTATACAATTTCAAATAAGACAGTGACAAGAGCCATTATAACTTAGGGGGATCAATATTTTGATTTATATTTATTACTAATGGAAAATTTTTTTATTTTTTTCTAGTATGTTACAATATTCTAAATTCTTTGGGTATTTTTTCAAAATTTTTTGGGGTAGACGACCACAATGAATTGCGACTTGCAACCAATACCGATACCGTCTAGGTTTTTCGGATCCTCCGAAACTGCAATTTTAAACCACTCGTGCGATTTGGGAGACAATGCATCACGTGAAAGGAAAGAAACATAAAATGAGGCTGTTAGGCAATTTTGGATTTCTTCACATAAGACCATGCATATAAATGATAATGTGAGATTGCTCAAAAACCAGGTTGTATGATTTACCATAAATGTTGACGTGGCATACGTCCAAATCCCAATACCATCCATCCATCATGATCATGGCCCCCACTGCAACTGAGACCCTTCACTCTTAGTCTTTGTCAGTTGAAATTGGTGTGTGCAAAAATGTTGACCCATTTGTCGATATATGATCATTCGTCCTAGTATTATTGGGCTGTGGTCCAGCCTGTTAGCTCACTGGACCATGTACTCGGGCCCATAACCATCCATATAAAAGTAAAAATAGGCCCCAAGTGAAACACTCAGGTTCTCCTCGTATGTGGTTTAGTGTGAACATTTTGATGAACAAATTAATATTCTCATTGATCTAATGGTAGAGAGAGAAGTTTCTGTGTCAATCTAATGCAAGAAAAGATGTAAATTATCAATGTAGTGACTAAAAAAAAAAAAAGAAAAAAATCAAAATTATTGATCCAACAGTTAAAAGATAAGATTCAAAGAAATGGTGAAAATCTCTCAGATTATATATCTATATCTAACAGTAGAAAAACAGGGAATTACTGATCAACAATAGCACCAAGGTTGGCAGATACACCTCCAATCATCAATCCAAAAGCAACATCACATCAATTAATTGAGTGACAGATGAAATTCGGATTATTGATCTCATGGTAGAGAAGCCTTAGATAATGCAACATCAAAAAAAAAAAAACTGAAAAAGAAAAATATAAGCCATCAATCAATCAAATGATGGATGGCATCAGATTAGCAATCAAACTTCAAAATATGAGGATAATAGGTCACAAACAATGGAAAAACCACAAAAAAAGGTACAAATCGCGGACCGCTGAAATGGTGGAAAGCATCAGATTACTAATCCAAAAACACAAATGATGCAAGTCATTACAATACCTTGATAAGCCTCAAATTATGGATCCAACAACAGAAGTCAGGTAGATCAATGACCTACCAATGGAAATTGCCTTGACAAAGATAGAGAGAGGGATCCATATGCACATTGAACCAATTTCCTGCTTTGACTGGTCCATTTCTATGATATATTTGAACATGGACTTCTTTCTTTTGATGAGGTCTTTTATCCCAACTGGTCTAATTCGACCAGTGGCACCTGCTAATCCCACACAAGCGCACACGTGAACACTGAACATGGACTTTGACTGTGCCAGCTAGCTGTTTTCATGGAAGCTGTTTTCATGGAAGGTGGAATCCTGGTTCCAACACCTCCGTTTCACATTGCTCCAAATATCAACAGCAGTTTTTCCTTTCGCTTTCCTTTTGCTTGCCTTTTCCATAGAATCCACAAAAGGGCCCTAAATATTGCTAAAAGTCATGATCCAAATCACCAAATGTTCTCCTTTTACATTAATTCATCTTATTCCTTTCCAAGGAAAAACAGAGGGAAATCAGAACAGGATGGAATTACCATATGAGGCAAAGAGAATCCACTGTGGACACTTCCTATCAACAGTTTTGTTGCATGGGCCACAGCCCATTGGAGCTCTTTGGGTCGGTGTTTGGATATAAAGGAAGTGAACACTACCCATGGTTGAAAATTGTAATGTGAACGGTGTCCTTCCTTTTGTTTCCTCCTCAACCCAAACAGCACCTTTATCATACTTTCAAGACTTCCAAGTTTCAACCCAATCACTTTTCATCAGATTCGAAAACAGCCACCTTTCAATGAATCAAGAACAATATTCCACTCAAAACTACTATAATTAAACCATCATTAAAGTAAAGAAAGCATTGCTTTTCTAACTAATCTACTAAAGAAACTCACATATTTTAAGGAATCACACCAACTTAACACAGCCGGGTCCCACCCATTTCCACCAATTAGATTTAGAGCCAACCCATGCTGACACTACAATCTACATGCATTGCCTTAAATCCAGCTTCTTCTTCCAAATCCACCCACCAACCCACTTTCAAAAACAAGCATCTGATCAAAGCTAAGCCTAAACCCCATCTGAAAAGTGTTCTAATTAAGCATTAATGGACGGTGAATTTTGACTTTTTTCCATATAGCCTTATCTCCAGGCCTAACTTGCAAAAAGCAGAGTACCACCTTTTGATATCTTGTCTGATAGTCCAAGGACCATCTATTTTGGTCTGATGCTGGGCCCCCACAGTTCATCAGAGGGAAAATGACAAATCAACCAAAATTCCTAATTTCTATACCAGAAAGACATCATCCAGACCACACAAACCATGGGTCCCAACACACACACACCAAATGATTATCCACCCTCCATTATCAATCGATCTTTTCACAGCATTGCGTCATCATGAGTCACGACCAACATCTGATGAGGTAATCTTGCTAATAACTATATGATCAAAATGCAATAGAAATAATCACCGTGTTATGTACAATCATGATGATGATGATTGTGTTAACTATATTTGATTAACGATCACAAAATTATGAAAAATCAATCACAGAGAGAGGGGAGAGAGAGAGGAAAAGACTGGAATACCCTTTTTCCTTTCCTGTTTGGTTCCTTTCTTCATCCCCTACACAAAGGAGAACGTTGGTGAACGGGATTCGCCGTCTTCGGCTGCCAGAATGCCTTGATCGGGCTCGGAAAATACCAGCTCCGGCCCTTCAATCTGGCGTCTCCGCCGGGAATATTGCCGGGAACTGAGTTAAGAGAAGCTCCGACCGATCTGGATCTCGGCAGATTGGAAGCCTTCCTGCTCTCGTTAGCTTTATTCTTCGTCTTCGACGTCTTATCGGACCGGAGGAATGACCAAAAAGACGACTTCCTTCGATTTTCCTGCGGCGGCGGCGGCGGCGGCAGGGGTTGGCTCTCGACGGATCTCGACCGAAGGAACTGAAACGCGGCGGATCTGGAGCGGCGGAAGGCAGGCTCGCTTTCGATGAGGTAGGAGACTCGGCCGACGGATCCGATGCCGGAGACGCGGCCGGAGGAGGAGAGGGAGGAAGAGGACGACGGAGAGGATGAGCAGCAGGGGCACGGGCGGACGTTGGCGCAGTCGGGGCAGAGGAGGATGAGGCGGTTCCTGAGGCAGGTCGGGCAGACGCCGCTGCGGGGCTGGGAAGGGTGTTTTCGGCATTTCCAGTATTGTTCTTCTTCGAGAAGGAACTCCATTTCTTCTGTTTCCGTTTCCGTTTCCGTTTCTGTTTCAGTTTGTGAATGAAATGAGAGAAGGGGTTTATTTTAAAAGAGGAGGAGAAGATTTGGTGCAGTTGGAGAAGAGGAGAAAAGAGCATGTGGAGGTTTTTATAGGGGGGTGGATGTAAATAGAAGAAGTAGGAGAGGGTGCAGGAATTTTGGGGGATGTGATGTTTTGGTGTGGGTTTGGTTGGGGATGGTTAGGTTTTGGGACGCGTAGGCACATGTGGAATGGTGCATCAGGTTTTCATGGGCGCGGCCTTTTTTGAACCCTTCTTTTCTTCGGTTGGTGTCAGTGCTACTCACACGAGTGAGTGGAGATGATGGGAAATGCCGATGATGTGATTGATCACATGAAGCAGACTGTGATAATGTCACATCAACGTTGGGTCGTGTTTCCGTCGTGTGCTCCATTGAACGGTGGGATCTGCCACGTTTGAATTGAATTATGAGGTTATATATTATTAAGGGCAAGTTTGGGAACTCTACTAATATAGTCGAGTGAAGTAAAGTTGATTTTGAAGAAAGAATAAAATATAAGTGGGTTATGATGATATTTTATTTTTAGTGGATAAATGTGGTTGCTTTTTGATTTTTTATATAGAAAAGTGGATTTTTTTTTATGTTTTAGTGGGTAAAGATGGTTGCTTTTTTTTTTACTTTTATATGAAAAAACATGGAGAGAGTTCTTGAATAAAGTACATTTGATGTGACATCTTGTTGGAAAAGGAAGACTTTACTTGACTTAAATTATATTAGTAAAGTGTCAAATGGGCCCTAAAGAAGGTGGCATTCACCATCAATTGTCCCGATTATCACTATGTGGGGCCCATAATGGAGTTCAAAGAATTTATTATACTATTTCGTGTAATACCGGCGACAATATTCATACTCAAACTATTAATGTTGCTCTACTTTAGGTAGGTACTATTCCATTATTATTATCATATAGAAGTGAATCTTTTTGGCAATAGGCTAGCAAATCACAATCTGCCCCGGTGGACTTACTTAGATGTATGACAGGAGTTATGATTTTCTTATTATTTTACTCTTGATTTAACTTTTTTTTATTTATCGAAAAGAGAATTCTTGTCTTGAGAATTATATAATTTGTATTGTTTATCAAATGCCGTCTCCCTACTAGAATTCCAAAATCAATTGTAATTATGAGAATTTCAAAGGCCCTTTTTAACTTTTCAAGTAAAGTTAGAATCCTGAGAATTTGGAATGAAACAAGGCACTTGAAAAGGGGTTTAAAAGACAAGCTATCATTGGAAAATATTTTGGTGATACCTATATTTCCATTTTGATTCCACAAGAAGTAATAGTGGGGCCAACATAGCAATCCGTCCAAACCGTGCACACACAAAGAGCCCCTTGATGGTCAATAATTTCTGAGATTTGGCACCCATCCGAATGGAGTGGACCATTGGATTGAGGGTTAAAGCCTTTTTTTTTTTTTTTTTTCAATATAAAGCCATTTAACTTGTGGACCATGAAAGAAGGGGCATGTGATTGAAGTCAAACTTGATACATATGAGGAATCATTTCCATCCTTAGTTCTTTTGATATGTGTAATGAGGTAACTTATCTAAGTCGTGGCGAAAAATGGACGATTTAGGATGAAAGGATTAGGATAATTGTAAGGAAGTTATGCAAATGGCCCCATAAACTTTGCACGCATATTGTACCATCACTCTAGACTTGGTTTTGAGCATGTCTAACTTATTGACTTTTTCTAGCAATTAGAAGTAAATGTATTTGGGTTTTTGCATGATTACTTGAAAGGTGGGAGTTTCGATGACTGTCAAATTAAGTTAGGATAGTCGGTATGAGTGGGTTATAGTCATTATAAGTGACCACACAAATTATAAAAACATGTTAAGTGGTGTTTAGAATAATATATCCTTACATATATTATACACTCAGGAAAAGGATATAAAAGATCGGCCGGAACCTAACACCCTCTCGACAATTTGTCAGGCCCAAAGGTTGTCAATGCCGGAATTTTTGGAGTTGGGGATTCAGCTAATCGGGCAATGTAAGGGGTTGGCCATGTGCATATGAAAATGACTCCCGTGCATAATAATTACATATATTTATATTTGATTGTACTCATTTAAACACTTCATGCGTAAATTGTACGTGAATGAGCTCATTTTCACACCCATATTTACCCATCTTATATGGTGGTATACCGAATCACATGGGTTTTTTCATATGAAAAGAAATTTTAGGGTCGGTTTCTTTTGTAGAATTTCTATCAAGAATTCATCATGTTGAGAATTTTTAGATATAAAGTGACATCTTATCCCTAAAATCTCCAAATACTATGTTTCTTTAGTAGCATTTTTTGAATTCCAACAACAAAAAAGGTCCCAACTGACCTTTGGAAATTCTAAAATTCCATCATTTTTGCATTTTGATGGAATTCCTCGATGCTAAAGTCCAAATGAGCATCCAGAAATTTCACTATGTTTTAGAAATTTTAAAATTTTACAGATAAGAATTTCTTGAATTCCAAAAAAGAAACGGACCATTTTAGTGTTCACGTGCAACCATGGATCCTGCTGTGCTGGCGTAGAAAAAGTCCCCGCTAATTAATTAATTATTTTGAGTTGACATTTCCAACTTGTAAGTAGATGCAGCTTAGGTTGGGTCCACACTTTTTACCCAACTTGCCAACCTATTTCAATGATGCTTGGCCAGACCTATTTATTATCCATCAGTTCAGTCAAGTTCAGATTTTTATGATAGAAAGTCTAGTTTAGAGCTTAAATTGACATTTTCAATATACATATTGATGGAATGAGGCTTTAATGTAGTTGTTGTTATCGATGATGGTGGCTGTAATGAAGGGTAATTTTGATTGGATATAATGGATGAAGGTGGGGCACACACCCAGCGAAGCAAGCTAATTATGGAATGGTGACCAAATTTGACTGTTTTAGGGTTGAATTATGCTGAAACCAGAAACAACCCTTTGAATGGGTGTTCAATTTTCATGATAAACTAGCAAAATAGCACGGGCCCAAAATTAAAATTATTTTCAATTTTGAAGTATTTTTTGAGACACTATTGAGAGAAAAATTAATCTAGGACAAACAAATATACCATTTTATTTTTTAATGGAAAAAGAAATATTTCATTAAGGAGAAATATACCATTTCATCATTTTTAGAATTCCATTTATTAAAATTTATTTAAAAGGAAAATATATAGAAAAACCACATAATTTGCAAATCAAACTTGGATTTACAAAATTTAATGTATTTTGATTACTCATGTAAAAAGTCTACATAAAAAAATCAAATACAAAAGAAATCCTAACAAAAATGTAACAATATTTAAAAAAAAAAAAAAAAAACAGAAACTTCAATATAAATTCATGATTTGGCTTATGGATATCACATAATTATATAATTGTATAGCTTTCAATTAACGGACCTCTTATAGCGGCTCAAGCTTTATCTTTGGTCATGTGGTAAGCTACTGTGTTCCATGCTAAATTCAAATCCTTATTTAAAAAAGGTATAAGTGGCTACTTGATCACTAAAGCTAATTACACGTAAAAAAACTCAAGGCTACTTGATCACTAAAGATAATTATAGATAAAAAAAAATTTCATTTAAAATAAAAATCTTCATTCACAAAAGAAATGAAAGAAGTCCATTGCATCATCTCCTTTCAACAATGCAAACACAGATCTCCTAGTGAGATGAGGAAAACTTTATATGGAAGAATTATATGTAAAACATTGTGATCGTGGCAAAAATTAAAAAACATTAGTTTTTATATTAAAAATAAAGTAGCTTAAAAAAAATATTCCTTCGTCCATGAGTTTCATTATCTTTATTTGACTCAACCAATCAATTTGGAGTTGCCTTAGAGGAGAATCTCTGTGCCTGCATCTACCGATATAAATGACTACAATAAAGTGAAAAAAATAGAAAACTCTGCATTTTTTCCTTCCATGATTGAATTCTAAGACAAAATACATCACGATCAAAATTTATATATAAAAGTGTTGGGAGGAGTTACAAGTAATAGGAGTTATTGGAGATGTTACAAAATTAAATGATCAAAACTAATGAGCAATTGGGGGAGGAGTTATTGGAGAAGTTATTAAATGGTCAAAAAAAATTACAAGGTCAAAATTAATTGGCAATTGGAATCTGTTGGCTTCATATATTATATATAATAATATAATAGGATAAGAAAGTCCATCCTCTACAATGAATATTGAGTGTATGGATTGTTCATGATAGCAACCCTAGTCATTTATTTTTATTTTCATCATCACGATTCCTTATTTCTGAGTGTGTATGTGTGTTTGCATTTGGAAAATTATCATTTTGCCTCTTTCATTGATATTATTTGTGACAAAATGCATATGAAAGATTTTGAGGAAAAAGAAAAAAAAAAAAAAAAAAAAAAGACACAGGTATCTTCATCGACCCTAGGATGAAACCATTTTTGGTACTCTTGCATCACATATACCAGTCTCTAATTTTTAATATGTTTTGTGGCCCACCTCAAACCTTATTGGCTATTACACTAATCATACAAGAACCTTCCTAATCTATCAAAACAACCATCTCAGCAATGCATGCCGGTTCTTTATGATCCATCCAACTCCCTTACCCACTACCACCCCCTCAATGTTATGAATGGGGGGACTTCAACTTACCTTTAAGCCTTAATTGACTTCAATTTCTGCACCCAGATGGGGCCCGCAAGTTGTCTTGCCTGGTAATCGGATGCTGTTAAATCAAGGAAAAGAGAAATCAAGTCATCCTTCACACACACATATACATAAATATATATATATATATATATATATATATGGGGAACATTCATGTGCATCTATCTCTTACCAAAGGGTGATGGACGCTTCCATAAATGAGAATTTTCACGTATAAAGGGAAAGTGCCCCTCACCCTATGGTGAGGGATAGATGCACATGAATATTCCCCTATATATATGTATATATTCTTCGGCTTTTAATAAAGGCCGACACACTCTCACTCAAGCCCCTTACTACCCACACTCTCACTCAAATTGGGCTTGTTTGGCAGCTCTACCTTTAAATCAAGTAAGGTAAAGCCCCCAATTCTATTAAAAAAAAAAAAAATCCCATCAAAACACTCAAAAAAAAAAAAAAAAGTCAAAAAGTAACGTCATTTCTCCACTAAAAGACAAAAAAAAAAAAAAAAAAAAAAACTCCACTTTTCAATAAAAAAAAGTCAAAAAAATTACATTACAAACAACTAAAAATAAAATACCATCATAACCCACTTATATTTTATTATTTCTTCAAAATAACCGTTACTTCAACTCAACTCCATTAGTAAAGTCCCCAAACAAGCCCTAACTATCAATGCAATGGTCAAAAACAAAAGTCAAATCACATTTTATTATGTGATAAAAAAAGCGTAAATTATTTTTTATTTTATTTTATTTTTTTGCACAGCCCATAAGTACATAATTTTTTTTTTTTTTGTTAATAGTTAAATTTGGGTCAAATATAAAACATGGTGGGACAATATATCAATATATATATATATATATATATATATATGAGAACATTCACGTGCATTTATCCCTCACCATAGGGTGAAGAACACTTTCATAAATAGGGATTTTCAAGTACAAAAGTGAATTTTCAAGTACATATGATGAGGTACACTTTCTTGTCTTTATGTGCAAAAAGGAAAAATGTCCCTCACCCTATAATGAGGAATAGTTGCACATGAATATTCCTATATATATATATATATATATATAAATAGATAGGTTGAAAAAGGTATAAATGTCACGGGTGCACCCAAACACTGAATTAACAGCAACTGGTTTTAGGTGGCTGCTTCAAAATCCATTGACACTGTCACAATTGGCATCATTTGTTATGGGCAGAGTTCCCTAGTCTACAACTAGAGCAAGCAGCAGCAGCAGCAGCAGCAGCAACAGAAAACCGCATTCCAAACAAGAAAAGGCATTTCGCTTCCATCTATCTACTCCTACCGACCGGTTCTGATGAATGAATGATAATTCCACATGGACACAAAAAATTAAAGTGCGCTCTCGTCAATTCTCATTGGTTGACACCCAACCAAAGAAAAAAAAGAAAGAAAGAAAATAATCCCAAAAAACACAATTACTACGACTTTTCCACGCGACAACTTCAACTCCTTCCTTCTTTCCACATCTTCTCTTTCTATCTATCAAACATTTCCACAAAGCATCATCTAATAATTAAGACTCTCTCCAGTCTCCCCCCAAAAAGCATTCCTTTCCATCCCCCAAATCTCTCCATTTTCTTGTGATGATTCTGATTCTGATCTCCAAACTGAGGTAAGAACTCCTCCTTTTTTTACTACAAATTATATGTTTCTGCTCTTTGATTTCATTTCGATTCAATCTCATATCATGTGCTAGGGTTTAGTTTCCTGTTCAATTCATAGATTACTGATTCGTTTTCTCATTTGGATCTTTTATTTGATTTGGAAGAATTTCTTGGTTTCGTGATGGCCGTAGTTCGTTAGTTGTAAATCTGTGATGAATTGTTCTGTTTGTTACAGTTACTGTTTGGAGTGAGCTGAGTATTGGTAATTTAATTTGCTTTGTGTTGGGAAAGATAGAATTTTTATTTTTTTTAAGATTTCTACGAATTCTCAATTAGTATTGTTACTATAGGGCGGTTTTGTTTGCGAACTGGTTATTGATGAGAGAGAGAGAGAGAAATTCCATGAGTCTACTGGTTTGGGTTTTTGTTCATTGTCATTTTTCACTTGAAATGTACAACTGGTGCTTCATATTTGTAAAAATACAGAGTTTTAAACTGAAACTAGCTGGGAGGTTACTTTAGGTAAAGTGATTGTTCACTGTTGGAACTGGGTGATCTTGGTCACATTGTAGGTATACCCTATTGTTGTACAAGGTATTGAATTTGCATGATGGGGGGCACACACTCTTTTTCTAGGTAGACAGGGAGACTGTTGGGTCATAACACCTTCCCCCACCGCCGGACAAATTGTAACCAGCTGGAAAACCACACTTATGAAAGTTTTAAAGACATTGTTGCATTGTGGGAGATCTAGCATTTTTTAACTTTATAGTACAAGAATCACCTCTATCTGCCACTGATTATCTCTCCAATTGTCACTTGAAACTCAATGAGGGCTTCTGATCCAAGGATGTAAATTGGTGAATTCGTATAGGTCCGATTGTTTGTATCAAATATTATGATACTTTTTGAGTTGTATTATTCGTATGTCAGGTTTGAGCTTCATTGTAGGAGCCACATGGAGCCTCCTGCTTTGACAATTGATTATTAGATATGAGGGGACTACATTGACTGCAGATAGCTCATACTCACCTTGATTGCCTGACACATAGCCACCCAATTAAGGGCTTGCAAAACTGACAGTAATATTTTCGAAAATTTGGACGGTATTCAATTTGTGGTGGGTGGTCATTCCTATCTATTGGCCTATCAAGAGAATCATAGATGAAAACCCACAATCCCAACTCAAGGTTTTGACTATAGGATGAGCATGTATATATCCTAAAATGATTTTAAATGAACAAACTGTAAGGATTAACAATTCATAGGATTGGCAAATCATTATGACCCTATGTTTCTTTTCTTTCTGCAATTGCAGGGGTATGGTTCAACCTTAATCACATTTCTGTGGGGAATTCTCATCATGTTAATTGTGCGATTGGGGTCACTGCTCGACTATCCTTCTGGCCAAGTTGACAGGTTAGTCTTCGCTCGGTGAATCTCCTGATGCGTGAATCTCCTGATGCATGAACAGCTTATGAACACTGACATAGGCAATTGTGACAATGTGCACTTCTCAATGAAATTGGAGCTTCTTAGTGGATGTTGTGACCATCATTTGAATAGGAGGACCCCGATGAAAATAAATGGAAAATTATGAAGATCCAAACGAGAATGACTACACAAACTTCTGATGAAATCATCTATCATATAATGTAACCAGATATCAATCTCTTGTATAGAATACAATTGCATAAATTAGAATATGTAATTCATTAAAGCTATCTAAAGGGATTACAGAGAATATAAGATAAAGCATATGGTATGGTAGTCAAGTGTCAAATCGTGTATAGTACACATATATGTAGACTGCCCCTGGTAGTCCTAAGGAGCAAAACTGCTGTTTCATCTTTTATTACACTTACCACATTCATTTTTGTATCAGTACCGCATCAGATGCTGGCTAGCACCTCTCCTCATGGATAGTGTCAAGACCAGTTTAGACTTTTGAATTCGTTGGATCAATTTGTTAATTCTTTTCACATTTTGTTGGAGATCATGTGATTGGATCATAAACCGACCTGCCTGGGTGTGGGTATTCCTTTCAGTGAAAAAAGTTCCAGTTATGTTTATTTCACTTTTAGGTGTTCATTTCATCCTTAATTTAAATAAATTGCACAGGAAGTTATGGGAATGTTCCTTAACTACTGTATGTGCCACAATGTGTTTTGGCCTGTGTTCGAGCATGTTTTGACATGTTGCAGATGATTTTATGGAACACCTGGATTGAAAGAAACTGAACTGGCAGGCCCAATGTGTACCCTAGCTTCTGGCCCTTGCAAAGCTCATGATGGGCAAATCAACATGGCAAATTGACTTTGTCTACTTGAGGTTTCCATCAAGCCAAAATTCCATCATTTTAGGCATTCAAATTTCAAATTTTTGGTCAGACTTACTAGCTACATTAAATCTTTTTTTTTTTTTTCATTATTTTAGTCCAATTTTAGTTTATATGCTACTTTGGTCATTAGGTAACTCTGTTTACATGCTATAATGTAGTTTGGACTCTAAATAAGCATTTTCACTATTTTTAGCTAACTTACAATATTTGCTAATTTATAGTCAAGTAGAATTGAGTCTTTATTTTATTTTTTTTTAATATATGGCATTGTACATGAAATCTAGTGCAATTCATCATTTTTTATTTCCAAATTCAGGAAATCTCTTCTTACTTTCATAACAAAAATTCTAGTGTATATTGCTTTTGGAGAGAGTGATTTTTTTCTACTACAACAACTAGAGATGGATGCTTGCCACTAGCATACTTTATGTCCAATATGGGTACACCTTTTGTACGTGCGCAAGCCAATAGTTTTTTGTTTGTCCCTCTAGTACTTACACACCGACACACTGATGCTACCCAAGTCCCTATCTATCAAATTCAAAGATCAAACCCTGGTTGTATCTTTGGATAGGAGGATGCCTTTCTACTTGAGCTACAAATGGTTTGGCTGGCAAGCCCATGTTGGGCTCCATGTGGAGTTCTCTTGTAAATACACCCACGCGGGGGATGTAGGAGGTGTTAAGTAGTTAGTTTGCTGCACCTTTAACGTCTAGGGATTTTGGGTGTATTGGTAAGCAGCTTGTGATGGTATCAATGCTAACACGTCCCGGGTTCGAAGCTGCAGAGGGCAAAAAAGGCTCCATGCCGCATCTTGTGTGCGGGCGCGTGTTCGCAGGGCAAAAAGGCCCCATGTTGTGTCTTGTGCCGGTATGTGCTTCAAGTCCAGGCGGTGTCCTGCCGGCGGGGGGGGGGGGGGGGGTTAAGTAATTAGTTTGGTGGACTTAGTGCCAAAGATCCATTTGTATAAAACATGTTCCAATGGCCCATATATAAAAGCCCAATTGTAATGTATACTAATTAGGCTGGTCAACAGACTGAATCTTACAACAAAACATACCATAGTAGGAGATTTCTTTGATTGTAATTTACTTGAATGTAGCCCAAATTGGGTCTACTCAATCTATATATATATACACACACACACATACTATGGTCGATCTTCAAAGAAGATCACGAAAACATTGCACAAAATCTCTTCTTACAGTTTGTGATTGTGTGAGTGATATTATGATCAAGTGAATGTCATGGTATCAGAGCATTTGGTCTTCTCCAAGAGATCATTCTTCTTCTAGTTCTTCACTTCGACTCTTTTGTCGAATCTTGGTGGTATAACAGTCATCGGCACCCTGCTTGTGGCTGTTCATGCATCTCTGAACAGAGTCTTCGTCAAAATCTTGAAGTCTGTCAACCGAGGTCCACCTCCGATCAACACAACTGCATCAAGAGACCAGCCAGGATCAGTCTCTCTCTTGAAGAATAACAGATCAGGGATCTGTTCCGGAGCAATCTTGAACCAGGCATATCGCCCATCTACTGTAGATCACCTCTGATCCACAGTGGCCCACCTGTGATCAGCCGGATTCTCTTGGCAGCCACTACAGAAAGGGTCGACCTCCTACTGGGAATTTTGGATATTTTCAGGATTTTTCGATATTTGGAGGTTAGTGTTCTGATCGCTTTTGTGATTTCCAGTTTTTTATGCATTGTTTTGATCACGATTCACGACCGTCCATAATCTTGGATCCGAGGTCATGTACTGGCTGACCAAATTAACAGCATAAGAAATGTCCGCTTGAGTAATGGTTAAGTAAACTAAACTACCAACCAAGCGACGATATAAGGTCGGATCTAGAAGAACTCCTGTGTATGCACTGAGTGTGACATTCACTTGATCATAATATCACTCACACAATCACAAACTGTAAGAAGAGATTTTGTGTAATGTTTTCGTGGTCTTTCTTTAGGATTGACCGTAGTATATATAGATTGAGTAGACCCAATTTGGGCTACATTCAAGTAAATTACAACCAAAGAAATACCCTACTATGATATCTTGTGTTGTACAAGATTAGTTTAGTTGACCAGCCTAATTAGTATACATTACGATTGGGCTTTTATATATGGGCCATTGGAACATGGGTTTTATACAAATGGATCTTTGATGGTTAGTTACTTGAGAGGAGGATCTCTGCTTTCCCTTCCTCCTCATCCCTTTTCTTTTTCTTTTGAGGGAGAGAGACTTGGGGAAGGGAGCTCGTTTTCTTTTTTTTTTTTTTATAACAATAAATTTTATTTCAACAAAAAAGAACAACAAAGATCACAAGCAGAGAAGCCAACGAAACCTAGTCAAAACTGAAACGAAAAGAGAAAACGAAGGAAAGGAAAACACTAGACATCAAAAAGAATAGAAGAGCGTAAAACTCCCTCCTTAGCAAGAGAATCTGCCATGACATTTGCCTCCCTATGAACATGATGAGATGTGGCTCCAAGCTGTTTAGCAATATCCTGCACTTCCTCCACCAAATCTGTCAAATCTCCAAGGATGAGAAGCCTTTCTAGAACCCCACTGAATAGCTGAAAAAGAATCACCTTCAATAATTGCATTGTAACCACCCAAGCTAAGCTACTCACGACAACCAATCAACAGAGCATAGACTTCAGCTGCATTAGCATTCAAAGGGTCCATAGGCCCAAAATAGTTTCTTATCACCTTGTCCTTACAGTCCCCAATTACTCCACCAATTTCGCCTTGTCGAATATCATGAAAATAACTACCATCAAAATTCATCTTAATTATTTTGTATTTTCCATGGTTATATCCTTCTCTACATTAATGGAGCCCCCCCTTTGGTCATGTATCTCCATCTTCTCCCTTCTGTCTCTTCTCCTCCTCCTTGTGAAACCCCTCATTGCCTTGTTAATAGAATTAAGGAGTTGGCTGGGTTGCTGAATGCATCATTCCATCATATCCATCGGGATGATAATTCGAAGGCAGATGCATTAGTGTAGGCTGGAGTGTCACATCCCCATTATTAATAACATGGTTAAACGTGAGATTAGGGGCCAAATAAGTTTTTTTTTTTTTTTGCCGACTTGACTGTCATTTGACCCCCAATCATGGTCCACAGGATTGAAATCCGCGGTGAGATGAATACATTTAATCGGTTAACTTATGTACACCGCAGAAACTTCTTAATTAACAGAAGTATATGAAAATATCAGAGTAAACATGTACAAACATGGATTGAAGTTTAAAGTCTACTATTATAAAAGTATTAATTGCAATAAATTTCTGAACTAGCAATAAAAAAAAAAAAAAGTTCTAATCCGGAGGTGAAGGCTCTCACATGCTGGTCAGGATGACTCAGCAGATGTCATCGGCACACCACTTGTGCTCATCAGGCAGATCCGCCTGAAATGTCTCCTCCTTCGCCTCCTCCGGGGCAAAGGTAGGCTCGGTGCCTATTTACTAAGCATAGTGCCATCAGACTACAATTAGCTAGCAGGTAGGTGTACATAAACAGTAATAGATATACAATGGAAAGCGATTAAAGAATAATAAAAGCATATGAAATACGATAAATAATCGATCAATAGAATTAGGGTCCTGCCACGGACTCTAACAATAAAGGCTATCCACATGGGCTACTATCAGACATAAGAAATCAAGGTAGTTCGGGAATTTAACCCTATCTGAAACAATAATAGTTCAATAATCATCGGATGATTAGTCCGAGCGAATTTCATAGAAATCTAGAGTTATAAACTCCGTCCATACCTAGAGATAATCAATACCTGTCCAAAACAATAGACGGTGTACATCCGTTTTACATTTACATTCAATACCGATTTGTGCAGTTGTCCGAAACAATACACAATGTAAAGTGAACAGCTTAGCGTTGCCCGCTAAAAGATTCAAAATCATAAGAAGGGTGAAGGACTTGGTCACATAGGTTCGTAAAATGAAGAGAGACAATTGCTCAAAATTCCATAATCCATATCCATTTCAAACTGAAACAACAATCCTCTCAAAACCATAGTTCAAGGCCACCAAGTCTTGACACCCAAATCGATGAAACCAATACAATATGTTCGAATAAAAGGGAGTACGATAGTTCCAGTTATAAGTGTGAAAGGTCCTCCAATATAAGGTTCAAAGGGTCCCATTTAAGTCACAAGGTCCTCAGGAAAAGAACCCAATTTCAGTTGGAAATTGAGTCTCTACGGTTGGCTTACGGCTAGCTGTAAGGTCATCGTGAGCTGACTGTAAGTCAATAGTAGAAAATTCTGTCAGTCATTCAGTCGCAGGTTCAATTCCAAATAGAACCTAATCCTATTCTACGGTCAGCCGTGCAGCCAACTGTAGAACAAATCGGGTTCATAATGGTTTCAGTTTGTCAGTCAGACAGAATGCAATAGGTTCTGTCTGGGGGGTTATGGCTAGCCATAAGGGACCTACAGCTAGCTGTAACTTCCCAAGATCAAAAATCTGAAGCTCTGTTTGAGCTTCAGATTTAGGGATTCAAATTCCTTTTTCCTTCAACACTTGTTTCAGTAAAATTCAGGGCCAAGCCCTCTCCAATTGATGCAAACATCCTCCCATTTCATTTATCCAAACCATCCATTCCAGTTAAACCTAATTTCATATAATAAGGACCATTTGAATCAACTGAATTAAAAAATAACCATTTCCATCATTCAAAGCTGAAAATCAAAATAAGACATGCATATCATTTCCATGAGATGAATATTCACTTGCCTTGGTTTGGGTGGAGGCTCAAAATCTCAAAACCCTAGCTCAAGAGCTCAAATCCTAAGCAAAGAACCAAAATAACCCAATTCACTACACTAATCAAAACATAAGATGCTACTAAGCCCATCGAGCACAATTTCTAAACAAAACCCTAAATAGCCAAACCCTAATTAACAAACACACTTACCTTAGAGAGTAGAGATGGTGAAATCCAAAGAAAATTGGATGGAACTGATCCTTGCCTGTTTTCTGCTCACCTGTTTTCCATTGCCTTAATGGACCAAGGGCTATGATATACCACTTTTCTATTATCCTTAACTGTTTGAATTTTCCATTATCCTTATTTTAAAATCTATTCCTTAAGAGAGAAGATTACTGTGGGAAAATTGGTGCATGATTAAGAGCTGAATCTTCATTGGCAGATCCAGTGTTTATTCTGGGATAAAATTGTTTTGAAATATGCAGGATCATCTTGTTGCTGGACTCAAACAATCTCAGGAGGATACCCAAATTTATTTTCAAGCAAACCAGAAACTGATCTTGTAATGTCACCCACAACAAGCTCTATGCGTGGAAATAGTAATGATGGATCTCGGTTTCCCAGCTCTGATTATTTAAGTAGGTAATACACAAATTGGGACCTCACAGACAATTTTGACGTGATATTTCACTAAACAATTGTTTAAGGATTCTTCAAGGATTCCATGACACAGTTATTGGACTAAGTTGGTTCTTGTTTGTTCTCTAGGCCTCACATAGAAAGGCATTCTGGTTCAAGAAACCCTAGGGGAGATGATAATTTTAATTATTTTCTGGATCGAGAGGCCATGGTAAGGAAATTCCCTTGTGATTTAATTCTACCTTTATCTAACAATTTTTTCTGTATCTGCTAGTGAATTCATGAAAAAGTTTGGCTTGGGCTATCATTTTATTTTGTTCTATTTTTTTTTTTCCTTTGTCAAGTTTGAAAAGGAGCTTATATCAAAATCCAAAGCACAGAAAGAGGAGATCCTGCTGCTCCGCATGCAAATTGCTGATGCCTGTGCTAAAGTATGTGTTTGGCATGATCGTCTACTAATTAAATATGTTTCAATCATATCATCATTAGAATGTTTGCTTCTTAGTTGCATCAATCATAATGTATGTGTGTCTCTCAGGAGCTGCAGTTACTGAATGAAAAACATGTTTTGGAGAGGAAGCTTTCTGATTTGAGAATGGTTTGTTGGGCATTTTGTCTTTTAATGTTGGTAATATTTCCTGGCTTCATTGTATGTGAAAATAATATACATGTATTCTTTTGAGCAACAGGCCCTTGATGAGAAGCAAAATGATGCCATAACTGCTGCATTGAAGGAACTGTCTCTCAGAAAAGATTATCTTGAAGAAAATTTGAAGCTAGCACATGAATTAAAGGTTATGTATTTCCCTAAATGTTCTTTAACTATTCTGTTTGAAGATCTTCCTCCAAGTTTATTGGTTTTTCTGTGCAAATGGTTTTGCTAGTGTATTGTCCTTTTCTATTGATGCGGGCTTCTAATTTATCCTTCGCTTTCCATCCAGGCTGCAGAGGATGAGAGGTATATCTTTACATCAGCAATGCTTGGCCTACTGGCTGAGTACGACATACATCCTCATGTTCTAAATGCTTCTGTTATTGCAATTAGTGCAAAGGTATTTTTCTTTTCTTTTAATTGGTAGTGTTTACTCAAACCTGCAACCTTGTGGTTGAGACAATGAGCACCTCCCATCTGTGCTTCAGCATTTTGAAATTCGGATAATGTAATAAATTCATGTAGCAATGATACCAAAAACCCTATTTACTGTTATTCTATAAATACTTTAGAAAATTAAAAGTTAACTATTACTTTTCAATAAACAGTTTTGACTCAATAATACATTTCTACTTAGTCTGGTTATCATCACCAAAAAACTATTAATTAAAATTTTGTAAGTATTGTTGACTGTTAATGTTAACATCAATAACTAGATGCATAGGCTATAGCATGAAGTTCAAGGCCTGGTGCATTTTCCCAATAATGTTCTGAGAAAAAAACTAAATCTTAAAAGGATCCTGAGATTTCCCTAGAGATAATAGATTGCCAAGATTGAGATTTATGACCAAAGTAGTTACTAGCATAATTTTTTTTTCTGAGTGGAGACTAACTTTTTTCTGTTAATTGTTTTCAGCGTTTATTTACTCAATTGCAATTGAAGATTAGAAGTTCACATGTAAGCTTACACTGTGTTTAATGATAACTTCTTGTTTGTTCCATCCATATAGATGTTGTAGCCTGAAAAGATATTGAATGGTTTTTCATAGAGCTTCTTCTTAGTGGTTCAATTTTTTTTTTCCGGTGATCTGCTACGATAAACTATACTGAACAAAAAAGATTACAATGAAAACATCACACCCTATCGCAAAGATAGGGGCATACAATGGTACAAAACATATGTACCTGGTATAAAACATGTGTACCAAAGAAACAAAGAAGTTACATAGTGTTACAAACAAAGCAGAAGCCCTATCTAACCCTTGTTCCACTAAAGCATCCACAGAACTATTAGCCATCCGCCCTACCTGCTAAAACTTAACTCGGATCAAATACATAATAGACTTCATCTCATTGAAGTAAAACTTGAATCTCCAAAGCCCCTTAGCAAAAGAAGCACCCAAGAAATAGCATTAAGAGAATCAGCCTCCACAATCAAAGTAACCTGGAAAAAAAAAAGGCCGAAGCAAAAAATTGAAGTGCTTCTAGAATGTGCCTCCGCCTCATTAGACTCCATTAGCCCCACATTCTTAGAGAACAGAAACAAAACAACCCCTAGATCATTCTGAAGCATCCTTCCAACAAACACAAGCCCCATTTTACCTTTAGTAGCACCACATCCCTACTTTAAGTTTAAACTCCTTAGGCATCCCACAATGAAGGGTGGCTGCCTAATTATGAAAGATACCATCGATCCTTGGGCGGCTATTGAAGTCCCTCCTAATGGAAACCCACCTGGCTATAAGCATAGACACCAATGAAAGCACATCCTTCCTAGGTACCAAATGCACTCCGAACACTCTACTATTACTCTCTTTCCATATAGACCAAAGAATGGCAAAAAGGGATCGAGATTCTAAAGACCCGCACCCCAAGAAAGGAGACATCCTCCACACCTCTATCATTTCGAGAACAATTCTAGGGAACACTACACCAACCAATCACCTGGCATCACATAAAGCAAGAGAAATCATGTTGCAAGAATAGATGATAAATCGTCTTCCCCTATTTCTTGTAGAGCACACATAGGTTGGAAATAGCCTTTGAACGCATGCCTCTCTTCGTGAGATTGTTCGCCTACGAGACCTTCCAGGCTAGCAAAACTCTCTACTGTAGGAGGAGCCAAACCCAAGCAAACAAGAGAACTAGTGAATCTCACTCCTAGCACATCCTCCGACTCCTTATAAAAAGACCTCAAGGAGAAAGCACTCATAGGACAAGGTTTCCAAATACGAACATCTAGCTCATCCCTGCGCAAAAACATGTTAGCAAGAGACTCCTACAGAAGGAAACCTCTCCTAAAAGACACTATTCATGACACAAAGCCACCCTCAACTTATTGGCAGCCACTCTAAACAACCTAAGAAAAGATGAAGAAAAAAGAACCACCTCCAACCAATCGTTGTCCTTAAAAAGGGACTCGACTAACCATAAAATTCACCCCCTCCGAAAAAGACCCCTCTGAGCAAGAAGACACATTGCCAAATCTTAAAATGTTCCCCCACAAACGCAAGACCTTGTACCTAGGAGCTCTAATAGGAATCCCTACCCCATATTTAGCCACAATAACTCTTCTCCACAAAGCCTCCCTTTCCTCCTCAAATCTCCACCACCATTTCACCACATGGCCCAACTTTTTGTCTCTAAATTGCCTAAAACCAGACCTCCAAGAACTTTGGGTTTAACAATATTATCCCACTTTATAAGGTAAAATATCCCTTTTTATCACCACTTCCTTCCCACTAGAAACTCCTCCTCAAGCGATCCAACTTCTCCCTCACCACCACTAGCATAACTATCAACGACATAGTCTATTGGCATATTGGACAATGATGCCTTAATCAAAGCAATCCTCCCTCCCAGGAAAATATAGTTCCTTTTCCACATGGATAACTTCTGCTTAAAATTCTCCACAATTGGATCCCACACAGCTTTGGACCTGGAATGTGCTCCTATGGGAAGCCCCAAATACAAGAAAGGAAGTTTGCCAACCTTACAGTGAAGCTCACTGGTCAAAGACTGAACCATCTCATCCACAACCCCCAATATGCTTTCGGATAAATTAATTTTCAGACTTGAAGAAACATCACAGTACCTAATAATTTTTTTCAACAAAACCACATCATCATCATCATCATCATCAACAAAACCACATCCAAGAACTCAAAAGAATAGTATCATCAGCGAACTGAAGATGGGTGATTGCCTCCTCCTCCTAACCAACCTCAAAACGCCGAATAAGACTACACCACTTAACCTTCAACAGAAGAGCACTGAAGGCTTCCACAGTTCCACGACCATGGTGAACAGAAAAGGAGAGAGAAGATTTCCTTGCCTGAGACCCTGGGACACTTTGAATGGGCAAGAGGGAGAGCCATTTACCAACATTGAAAAACAAATTGAAGAAATGCATTCCTAGATCCAACTATGCCGCCTCTCACCAAAGCCAAACCTCCTTAGCAACATGTCCACAAAGTTCCAATCCACATGATGATAGGACTTTTCCATATCAATTTTAAAGATTACCCCTGCTTGCTTAGATCGCTTCCCATAGTCAATAAGCTCATTAGCAATCAACAATCAGCCAATCTGAGTCTCTTGAAGTCTGAAGAAGTAGAAGATCCACCTTATTAAAACTCACCAACCTCCTAACTGCCGCCCTCTTAGCCAGCCTACCAAGCCCTTTATCAAACCATCGGACAATAATCATGATAACACACTAAATCAGAAAAACACCCTTAGGAGTCAGACACTTGTCCAGCTCTCCCTTGCTGATCCCTGAAGGCCCCACCGCTATCACAATCATCCATGGACCACAAATCCATGTTATGTTGCAAAACTACCTACTCTTGAGAACCAAAAGAAATGCCCAGTTATTTGCCCACACAAACTACCTCCTCAGCTTATGTAGCAAATTCTAACATCGGATGGGGTTGAGCTAATTCTGAAGACCCATCAACTATCAGACCCAGTTGTTCTGATGTTGATTCTAATATACTTAGAAAAGCATCCCTCATTCCATAAATTAACGCGAACTGGTTTTGTTTGCTCTTAATATCATGTATATAGTCATGTCAGTTGGATTAACTACATTTGCAGGAACCTGATTTCCTTTCTCCACAGGCATTAGAAGTAAATGAGCAGCTGGGAAATCAAGCTGGGGAAATACCTCTCAATACTAATCATCAAACTTTAAGTCCCTTGAAAAGTCCACCTCAAGGACCCATGGTATTTTAACACTTTCTTGTTGAATTATTATTCCCTTTTATGAATTTTTTAACTTATATGACAAATTTTCCTTGTGCAGAATTCAGATGGCTTCAACTTTTATCCCAACAATCTGTATCCACATGAACATCAATTGGAGACAACCTCTAATAGACTTGGGGACCATGATTTGATGGATGTGAAAGAAGCAAATAATGCAATGGGTGTTGAGACACACCATCCATTTGTCAATGACAAAACAAGAGAGTTTCCGTTCTCCACTTACAGGTTAGTATAGTATATACATGAACACAGTTTTATGTTTTGTATTTTTATTCTTATGTGGTTTTTTTTTATCTAAAAAAATGTAAACTTTCATGAAGAAATGAAAAATCTGTACAGTGTATGAGAAGTATGCTGAAAAATGGGCTGAGTGGGATCCAACCATCCAAAAAACAAGGAGACCCCCAACAGCACCAAGAGAAAAATTATACAGTAAAATTTTTTGTCAGGCCAAATATAGAGTGAAAATGTTTGTAAGTGTTATCAGTAAGTACTTAATAATGCCTTTTGATTTGTCTTGAACTTATAATGAATGAATGTTTTCAACTGAAGTTTCATCAACTATATGTTGCTTCAAATGTTTCTCACTATAATCCTAACTAAAAAAAATGTTGCTTCTCTAACTATTAAAATGGTCCCCACAATTTTAATTCTTAACAAAAAATATAAAATAAAATCAAATGAAGAAGTAAAACTAGTTCCTAGTATTACCAGGGATGTTGATTTTACTAATTGGCCTTTACTTTTCATGTGTAGCAATACTGCACATTCTATTTGGAGTACACTTGACCCATGGAACAGGGAGTGAAATCATCCCAATTAAGGGGATATGATTGATTAAACTTGCTGTATTTAGTTGGAAAGTTGATGAAAATTCTAGGGTTAGGATTTGGATTGTAGGTGCCGCAGCACAATGAGGGTTTCGGTAGAAACAATCACACGATGAAGAACACTCTCCAACGATAAAACCCACGAGACGGAAAATTCTATTAACTCAAATATGAGATTATGATCTCTACAATGTCATATAAATAGTAAAAGAAACTTAGGGGCTAAGGAAAACCTAATCAAACTAGGAAGCTTTAAAAAGCTATTCCTAATTACAATTGTTCACTAAAATTAGAAACTAACAACAATTAAAAATAAGAAAATCTCTAGAATTTCATGGGTCCCACATGTGGCCCACGAGTTTGTCTCCTGTGGAATATTGGTGCTGTTGCATCAAAAGTGTACTATAGTCTATAGGAAAGGGTGACCGATTGATGCAGTACGGAAGGAAAAAGAGCCCCTGGGCCCACATGATGGACCCAGCCATCCAACCCGGTCCATTGGGTTCAGCCCACAGTCCCAATTGGCTGAGAAGCTACTATGGCATTCTAAATTTATCTTAAGTTTAATTAGGAATTGTTTCTTGTTTTAATATTTCATTAGGATTGGTAACTTTCTATTTTAGAGTTCTCATTACATTATAAATAGAGAAGCCCTCCATTGTATTAGGCATGCTTATTTCAGTTTATAATACAGTTGCTTGAGTTCATCGTGAGTTTCATGGATGGTTTCATGGTTATGCTTGTGCCCTAGTGGTAGGAATCCATCTTGGATTCGATCAATCCTTCGGGACATTGATCTATTAATTCGATTGTAGATCCGGGCCGCACCACCGATCATATTGAGAGGTACCCAATTTAAGTGCAAAACCCATTCTTCTTCAATTCTCTTTGGTTTGTTATTACCAATCCATCCTCATCAGCTTTCTTAGTAAGGTTGTAAATTTCCAAGCATTATCCTTTTAAATTCTATCCAAGCTTGTGCCTTATCTGGCCATCTAGACTAAATGCTTTGGATGATAGTTCACCCCCATTAAAAGGTCTTTTGCCTTTTATGCATACGATTGGAAAATGGATTTTACTTATCTAAATATTAAATATGCAAATGGTACACATTACGATATTTATCAAAATATCCATTTTCACGTGAGTAAATGAGTACATCCAATGGTTTTAGATGTATTTCGATGTTTTGAATGTTTTTCACAAATTTCTCAAAATCCATGAAGATTTAATATATGAATATAATGTCTTTTATGATCAATATGAGAATATTGAATGGTTTGAATCATTAATTGAGCACCCAGAAGTACAAAAGATTAGATCTATAGGTTGGGATTTTTTCACAAATTACTCAAAATCTATTGAGATATAAGATAATCGGCTTCAAGGTCAATAAACAGATTGAATCGTTTTGGATTACAACAGGAATGAAAAAAAATTAAAAGTGGTTGATGGGGCCCATGAGAAAGCAATCATCATGTGGGAGATTGTACTAGTGCCTTTTTACAAAAGGTGTGAAACTTGTTTCGTTTTGAAAATTTCAGTGTGTAAATGGCCTTATTTCCACACCATTTTCACACCTTATTTACACATCACATGTGTAAATGAGAGCAAACAAATGTGAAGATGTGCAATCATTACGCATGTTAATCATTTACTTATGTAAATGACTGCAACCAAAAGACTGCTAAACATAGTAATGCATAAAGGAAGTGGAAGAATAGCCAAAAGCTATTATCCAAGCCAAAGCTAAAAGCATAATAAAAACCACACTTCAAGTTTTCACACCTTTTGACTTTATTAAACATCAAATTAGAGAAAGACTTCAAGTATGTTTCTTTCATCCCCCTTCTAGAAGAGAAGAGGATACAACACTTTAATAGTAGTCCAGTCTTTTGCATAACAAATCACACAATCCATCCAACAAAGTTAATCTCTTTCCTTGTCCTCTTTGATTCTCCTTGTTAGGTTTTTGAGTGTTGGCTAATTCGTGGGTTGGACAAAACTCTGAGTCTTTTGAGTTACAATTTTTATTTAGACAAGGACTCTGAAGTTAGAAGGTTGGAATGACTAAAAAGAAGAAAGCCTGAAAGAATTGAAAGAAGCAAGCTGGAGAAAATATGCTGAAATTCCGGATCAATCTAGAGAGGGGTCCGCTCGAGCGACCATCACATTCGCTCGAGCGAATAGATTCGGACTAGCCTAGTTCTGAAACAGAGACTGGTCCGCTCGAGCGAACATGTTAACCGTTCGAGCGAACTAGGCGCAGTGCTGTACGAATTTTGGAAACTTGATTTTCTGATTGTGCTCGAACTGCTTGTTTTAGTCCTAATCAAGTTAGGCAACTTTAAGCACGTCCCAAGGGCTATTTAAAGGACTCAAGAGCTATTACACCAGACACCTCACCTCTCAAAGTTCTGAGTTAGAGATTCTTATTGAGAGAATTCTTCTCTAGAGATTTTTATGAAGTTGTGCTGCCAAGTTCTCTAGAGTCAGTTCTTCTGCATCATTTGTAGAAGATTATCTTCCTGCAAGAAGATTTGAGGAGTCAAGTGCTGGTTGGAATCTGTTGCAATCAACGGTGTGAAGTCGTTGAAGCGTGAAGCGACACAAGGTAACTTCAGTCCTTGGGTAGGGGATATCTAGAGAAGAGATCTGAGTTTCTTGTAATTGCGAGATTCATAGTGCTTGATTTGATCCAGTTCGGATCTGTGGTTTTTCACCTGGTTAGGGTTTTCCACCTTAAATTTGGTGTCCTTGTGGTGTGTGCTTGTTGATTTTATTTCCGCTGCATATTGTTTATTTCTATACTTTATTGGGTTGATTGTTTGAGTGGACCAATTTAGAAATCACGGACCCCTTAAATATCTTTTTCACTCCTTGCTAATGATGACAACTAAATAGGTGTGGATCTCTTATTGGGCCCTTTTTTCTTCTATGATTAGTTTACCAAACTGAGACTCTTCTAATTAAGGACTCCAAGATCACCACAAACTGTGATGAAGGAAATTTCTATTGATTTCTTTACCATGATATGACTAATAATGAAAGATCACAAGACAATCACAAACTACATGTAATGGTTACCAAGAGAGGACTCTAGGTAAGTCTCTATATATTTATCCTCTCAATGGGCTGGGTCTGATGAGTCTCCTCTAGTATGACTGGGCCAAATGGACTTTGGGCAAATCCATGGACTGGCCCACTGGGTCTTGGCCTGTATTTGACCCACGACCCAAAGCCCATTTTGGGGCAGCCCCTCTTTAGATGCATCACTTAGGTATGGATTATGGTTGAAAAAGAATACTTTTCCTAAGGAAGATATCGTTTGCCCAATGTTATGGTTCCACTGCTACCTTAGTGTTGTTGGTATAGCAGGATTATTTTGGAACTGTATATTTATTATGCTTTTTAAGCTAGAAAGATCTGATAAGGAAGAGGAAAGAGAAAGATTATTCCAGGAAGTTGAAATAATGCTACCTACATGATGTTAAAAAAGAAGTAAAGAGAAAACATTTAGGTTTAGCTATTGAGTGGATAATAAAGATAGCTTAGAAATTTTTATGATAATCACCAAGAATAGTACCATTAAAAAAATAAAAACAAAATCACCAAGTACAGTAAGTAGAATTTGAATATATAGATTACAATATAGAAAATAATAGGGAAGCAAGAGCTAGTGGCCAATCTAGGGTTGTAAACACATTTTCAGCGAGTGCATATTTTACACTGATGGCCATATGACTTGTGAGACTCCTTGCATTTGATCAACCATGAAAACTCTTTCCTGGTTAATTCTTCACTAGCTCTCAAGATTCAGGATTTTGACAAATTTCTAGCAATCTCCTATTTTATGCTTAAGTAACAGTATTGTAATGTATTGATACTTATACTGGTACCAGATAGTCCTTGAAAGATCATAAGCTACAGTTTAATAATCTCTTATTATTTGATGTTTATAACGTAAAGGACTGAAAGTGCAGTCCAGCTCTACGGCGCACTTTTGATCAGTGTACCATCTTCGTAATCACTATCCCCCTGTGATCTGGCACCAGGTCCAATTTGACACCAATCTGACCTTTACTCACTATTGGACTAGATCTTTAAAATAGTGTTTAGTTAAAATACCATTCTAAGGCTGTTAAAATCGATGTTTGATAGTCTGATGGGGTTGATTTCTAGCAGGGTTACGGATTCCTGAGGAACCCCTTAACAGTACGCAACTGTAAACTGGAACTCAGCAGCTTAGAGATAGGGTTGAACCAACCTTTTGGACTGATTCTCCAACCTAAACACCATTAGATTAAAGGAATTAACCACAGAGATGTAAAAATATCAAATAACCTCACTGTTATTCCAATCTGAAAGTGTCAACTATCAACTGGCTATACTAGCTGACTGCAACAAGTGTATAAAACTCTCCAAAATCCAAAATACAAACAATACTATCCATAACTTCCTCAAATAATGCTCTCAACACCCCAAATTGCTAAAACAAACAAGAAAAGAAAGGAAATAAAAGAATGTTGACAGTCGACTGTGGCTACCTATGCACAGTAAACTGTCATACACCAAAATCCCAAAACTTCTAAAAAAAATAATCCAACCCACTGTTATTACTTGTCATCATTATTTACCAACTCATGATACCCTAATGGAATGGAAACTAACATCTAAATGGCAAGAAATCCAAAGATTGAAAGAATTTTTTTAGGACAATGGTTGTTCGGGAGTCGGCCACGACTTTGATCAAGGGGGCCCATATAGCCCACCGAAATGGATGGTGGTCCCTGCCCATGTTAACTCCACCCCTGGGCGCCCCAGGTGGTGTTGGACACAAATTGGGTTGGGCCCAGTTGGGCCTTGAACCCACAGCCCAAAGACGCCCATATGTACAGCCCTGTTTTCTGTTTGTGCTTTGGAATTGAATTTAACAGTTTGCAAAATACACCCTGTGGCGTATGGAATTAGTAAAATAGCCCCTAGATAAGCACAATCTCAATGAATGTGGGCTGTTTTGGACTTTCTAACTTGAGTGGGACCTTCACACATGGGTTCAGACCCCAGGTGCTCAACCATGTCCCTCCATGAACTTCATCTCCCGATTAGCCACTTGATCTTCAATTGCATCTGGGCCGTCTACGTCAATTTCTCGTCTGATCCTTATCAATGATGAGACCTTTCCATCCCCCTGCTCCCAGTGATAGGCATGCATCTAGGCGGGTGCAATGAGCTGGATTGCTTATGAATGGTATTATATATATATAAGGAGATGCTCCTGTGAGAGCATCTCTCACTTTCCTATGAGAGATAAGGTGGGGACCCTCACATTTAAGTTGTTGGTATTGGATATGGATGTGAGGGCCCCCACCTTATCTCTCATAGTAAAGTGAGAGATGCTCTAACAGGAGCATCTCCCTATATATATATATATATATATATATTGCTAGTTTAGAGCAGTGGTACATGACTGGGGTGTTAACGTACATGCCCAGGGACCAATCCCTGGGCAGCTACATGAGCATGAGACACCTCTTCCACTGAGCTATGATGCATGTCTCCTTGCTACTATATTCATATCCTTATCATCATATGTTTATTTGAATTATGGAGCATATTGATCTAAATATATGATTCTTGGCTACTGACTGATCATTGACGTGAAATTTCTGTCATTCTGATAGTTGAGAATCAGCCTCTCTCTTCTAACTTATGAACATGTCATCACAGGGAGGGCTTCAGTGCACCGAGTTTGGAAGATGGTGCAGGCAAAACTAGCAGTGAGAAGGCAACTAATTATGCTTATTCTCACATGCCTCCCTTGCATGAAGAGCATGCATCTTCTTTCTCAGAAGGTAATGTACTTATGCTGAAATGAGTTTCTCCCGTAGAAATAAAATAACCGTTATCTGTTCCTTCATGCAGGAGGTATTCTACCTGGGATTGATGGGTTTCAAATTATTGGTGATGCTAAACCAGGAAATACTCTGCAAGCATGTGGCTATCCTGTACGTGGCACTTCACTTTGTATGTTTCAGGTATTTGGCCTTTCATTCTTCATTTTTTTGGTAACTGATGGAATCAGCATTTTTTTTTCTTCTGCTATTTTACGTGGATTTTTTTTTTTCACTTGTGGCATTTATCTTTGGGTTGTGATGAATGAAATGTATACATATTTTATGTGAATAATATGGTATTGTGTATCTAGTGGGTTCATCATCTTCAGAATGGCACTACGCAGTACATTGAAGGTAAGTGTTGGGATAGTCCTCAGTTATCATAATCTTGTGACAGTGATTTTTTTCATTTGAAGATATTAAAAATGCTTCTTCCTTAATGTTTTCTTATTTTTGCACTTTCTGATCCAGGAGCCACCAATCCAGATTATGTTGTAACTGCTGACGATGTTGATAAACTTATTGCCGTTGAGTGTATACCTATGGATGACAATGGCCGCCAGGTATTTTCTTGCTTCACGTGAAAATATGTTATTGCACATGCTATATCCTATTAAAAAATTTCCTTTAGTGTTGTTAACAATTGGCATTCAAGATCACCTGAGTGGAAGCAGCACTGTCCAATGGGTTGATGGTGGGGACTCTGATGTCGGATAGATCTTGTGCAAACGGTTGGCAGGGAAGGTTTAGGTAGAGCATTTGGGTAAGTTGTAGGACGGTGATCCAATGGTTTCTGGTGGTTCATGTGTTAGGGCAGTAAGGTCTGCATCGGGAATGGGGACAGTAGAATTAGGGCAGTAAGGCCTGTATTGGGAATGGGAACAGTGGACTTCATTGTGGCAAGCTCAACTGGATTGGGATTCTGTGGCTGAGATTAAAGGCAAAGAAGGTGGTGATCGGGTGGAATTGGGTATTCTATTGAGATTCTGAGGGTTCGGGAGAGTCAGACATTGGCTAGGTTCCAGATAGGTAGGGATATGTGGGTTTTGCAATTCATGATAGAGATCATTAATCGGTCCCACAATTTTGCGATTAAGGGATACTGGGTTGCCAAATGAATATGAATATAGAGGTGAAGTCGGGACCAAGATGGCTGGCTATGAAGATGTTGTAATGGTGGGTCAGGTGGTGGCAAAGTAACAGATCCATGGGTTGGGACTGCCAAGCACTATCATGGAAGAGAGAGAACAGGGATGGAGTTGCAGGGTCTGGTGTGCTTTGAGACTGCTGAGGTTGATCAATTGGAAGTTTGGTTTGTGGAAAATAAGATTGACAAGGGGTGGAGCAGATAGGTCATGTGCTGACCAAACCATTCATATTGCATCATCTTCTGCAACCCCAAAGGTTGGAAGGTAAGATCATCTGATTTAATAGATGATGGTAATAAGACGCACGTGCAGATGCATGTGAAAATGCCTTGTAATAATATCTAGGAGTTTAGAAAGTCTCTAGATGTGGGGGTTGTGAGTATAATTGTGATTGTAATCACCCAATTAAAGGGATACACATGTTGTAAACTTTACATAGATAATAATCAGAAAGACATAAAGGGGAAAACCCTCAAAGGGATTGACTAATTTTTCCAAGTCTCTCCCTTCTTAGCATATCACTGTTAGATGGATGGTTGAGATCATCTGATTTCAGAATACCCTGATAACATGTAGAAGATTGTGAGAAACTGATTCTATCTTCTATTTTAAGTACTAATATTTATAGAGTACCAACAGACAAATAACAATAGATAACAAGAATATTTTTAAAGTCTGTCCAATCTTATGGTCTACCTAAATAATCATAGCATATCCTAATAGATCCATTTGCCTCTATGTTGCTTCTTTTTCTTGATCCATTCTGAGTTGCATTTCATAGACAAAGTACTTAGAAGAATGGTTATACAAAAGCTGTTATATTCACTGTTTTATGTCATAGCAAAGTCTCTTATCATCTTTGCAATCACATAGATCAAAGGCTAAATAACTGGCTTTTCTGTAGGGAGAACTGGTGAGGATTTTTGCCAACAATCAGAAAAAAATAGCATGTGGTAAGTCTAATTTCTATTGACAATTGTTGTATTTTTAATTTAATATTTAGGAAGGTTTGCATCATGACCTCACATATATACATTTAAAATTCTATTTGTATATTGCATAATGTAGCCCACCCGTTGATACAGAAGTCCAGCAGCAATTTTGTGCAAAAACTAGGAGTTAATCTCTAGTACATTATGCCTTCCGCTCCCTGATTAAAGAAAACCATGGAAAGAAAGGAAATTCAAGCAGAAAACATTTAGAATCCTACCTGTTATTGTGCATAGATCACACGACCTGAATATTATGGAAACTCAAGCACACATCAGTCTCCATGCAATCCAAAACACATTAATGGTTGTCATTCACACCCATTCACATAGAAAGATATATTCCAGAAGGCATAATGTGCAAGTCTTGCTCCATTGAAGAGTTCTTTCAAAAAATAGAATTGTAAATGCTCTCACCCATCTATTCGACAAACATCCACCATATATTTATGTGTGTGTGTACTATTTTTGGAGAGGGTCAATATGCAAAACGTACATAAGATTTTAAAAAAAATTGGGCTCTGGGCTCCCCTTGCTCCCTGTAACTTAATTGTTACTTTCCAAAATTAAAGAACTCTAGTTTGACTATTATAGTCAAAACTCAAAAGCCCTATATAAATAGAATGGAAAGAAGATGTCCCATGTAGGACATTAGATTTGTGTGCTAAAACATGCACATTTTTGCTGTTTCCCAATGGTCCAGTTCTGCATGGAGTCATAGACCATACATGTTTTTATCTTGGCCTAATCCTTCTTTAAGACCAGGTTAGAAGATCCCTGTCTTTTTGGCAATTAGAAGTCTCTTAAGATGTTCAAATCTGATGCAGCCAAGTTGATCCCAATTGATTGGAAAACCAAAAATGCATTCTAACTCAAATCAACAAAAAAAAAAAAAAAAAAAAAAAATGCAAATAAACCAAGGAGAATGGAAATTACTTACTGACATTTACTGAGTAATATGTGTAGAAGGTTCAATCCAAGGAGAGTACCTTAATCCAATGGAGAAGAGTGTGTGTAGAATGCATAAACCAACTTTATTAATTTCTGAAGGAGAACCACTGTAAACAGTGAGCCAACACAGATAGGGTGATTCTAAATGCACCCCCATTATGTGCTGTGCACACCCACATCCCCTTGTGTGAACAGTGATTTTTCACTGTTCACACAAGGGGATGTGGGTGTGTACAGCATTTTGTTGGGGGGGGGGGGGGGGGGGGGGGGGGGGTGGTTGCGCATTTAGAATCTCCCAACACAGATATATAAGCGGCTTAAAATTTAAACCCTAAGAAACCCAGGATACTAGATTTTTATCCCTAATAGGAGTCCTTTAAACCTAGAAAATACTCAAAATAAAATAAATCAAATCAAATCACTCGAAACTGGGAGTTGCTATAATGTCTAGAACACTTAGCAAAACACTAGCTATGGGGCCCACATGGCCCTGATGGACCACACAAGAAATTAGGGGACCTTTTGGGTGACTACCCTACTGGCGTGGAAGTTGTAACGCCTTGGGGCCGATCTTACCAAAAGAACTTTCTGATAGTAGGCGGTAACCCATGGGTACTTAAGCCCAAGCTCTAAACTTGGATGTTTCTGATATGGGACTTGTGCAATCCAAGTATCCCTACTTTTCTTTGTTTGGTGATGGGATCTACCATCTTGACAGGGGCCCACCAGATCTCATACTCTCCCCCAACGGAAACAAAGCCATTATCAACTCTAATACCATCTATAATGCCACGGGCCCGATCCTACCAAAAGAACATTTTGATAGTAAACGGTAACCTATAGGTACTTAAGCACAGGCTTTGGGCTTAGATGTTTCCGATAAGAGACTTGTGCAGTCAAGAAGCCCTTCTTTTCTTTGATAGGTAATAGGCTCATCAGATTTTAACCGGATCAACCACCATCACAGGGGCCCACTGGATCTCCCGCATCGGAAACATTTAGGTCTAGATCCTAGGCTTAAGTACTCATAGGTTTTGTCTACTTTTAAAACATTCTTTTGGCAGGATCGGCTCCGTGGCGTTACAGATGGTATATAGCTGAGGATGATTTTGTTCCTAATGGGGGAGAGTTTGAGATCTGGTGTGCCCTTGTCAAGGTGGTAGATCTAGTTAAAATCTGGTGAGCCCATCACCCACCAAGGAAAATGAGGGATACTTGGACTGCACAAGTCCCACACCGGAATCATCCAAGTCCAAAGGAGGGAGCTTTTGGTAGGATCGGCCCCATGACATTACAGAAGTTCCTTGGGTTGGGCCTATTAAAGCCCATTTGAATGAGGCCCAACAAAGGGTATGTTTGCTGGAAATTATTGATGTAATTTGCAGAAAACCCCCTGCAACTGACTGTTCTATCAAACTTATCCCTAAAGTTAAAACTAATAAATACTTGGGATAGTTTTGGGGTCCATTTAACCCCTAAGACCTAGATGTGTTCCCAGGTCCTAGAAGATCAATCATAAGTGTCCAAAAATTTTAAGTCTTGATCCACCACCTGTTCTTGATTATATCAATGGATTTGGACTGATCCGCATCAAAATTAGGGAGGGCAGTTTTTATAATTTTCTTTTCAACAATTTGATCTTCATGTGTTCTCCACCAATTGTTTGTTAATATATTTTCTCAAACATTTGGGCGTTTACCTTCTTTTAGACAAGTTAGAGATTTCCCTATAATTTTAGTGATTAGACATTAGACATCTCTTAAGTGGTTCAAATTAGTGTGTGCTGTTTGTATAATGTGTTTTTGGACAATTTGGTCTTCATCTATGCCATAATTATACATTTATATATTTTTTTCAAGTGTCTGTTGGCAAGCGGTCCTTCAAAGAATTTTTCTTATGGCCCTTCATAAATGTTAATTTTGCTCCTGATAAAAAAATACATGAAAATTCTGTATGTTCCATTTGTTCAAATTGTTAGTTATCTTCCTTCTGCAACATGCTAAAATTTCCTAGAAGTTTGCTGTGAAGTCCGTTTGCACAAAATTTGGTTACATTTTCGGTGTGTACTGATTATCCCCTACTGGCTACCGTTCTCTTCAGATCCAACAGTCTTACTTTGTTTTCAGATATGACTGTTGCAATTCTTTTCAAAATTCTTGCATTTAGTTAAGTTGTGAAGTTATCTTCAATAAGCTTTGGCTATTGAATCACTCAAGCATTTATATAGGTTGCACTTGATTGTACAATTAATGGTTACCAACTTGCCATACAATGCGTACCTATACCTACCATACTCTAGTATTACAATAGTAGCACTAATCATCAATAATTAAAATAATAGTGGAACACTGGAACTAATCATTCACATGCATGAATGTAAGATACATAAGGGGGAGGAAAATGAGCCTTTATTGTCTAGCAGAAGAATCTCTGTTACTTTTTAGTATTTGATTTTTAAAAAAATAGAAAAATTCTGCTTTTTTTTTATTAACATCTGTACAGATAACAATTTTATGTTCTGAGAGGCTCACATAAACTTCTGTACTGGTTCTCCTACTTTGTTAGGAAGCTAGATTAATAAAAATAAATAAATAAAGGGATAAAGGGAAAAAGGATAATCAAGAAAGAGCATGTGCGGAAGTGGATTTGCACTCATAATCTTGGGAAAAGGCCTTAATATGTCAGCATTTTCTTTTGAGATGTTTACAAGTAAAGGTTGCTGCAGAAACTGACCAAAACTTTTAAGAGCAGATGTCCATTGTGAATTCAAGTTTTTAGAAAATAAATCTGTCTGTTCTGGAATTTGAGGGTTTGATCAAGTTAACAAGATCTTAAAGCCATTTGTATTAAAACATTTTCTGTACGAAAACTGTGCCATGACCTATGATGTCCAAATGCGGCATGGATATGCCAAGGACATAGATTTTACAGATAAAAAGTGAAGTATCGGATACGATATGACATGAGCCTTTGTGTAATTTTGAAGTATCTGGGCATCATAGGCCATGACCATCTCGTTCTCAATGCCAATATTTGGTGTATGCATACTTGTGATTGGCAACTTCTGTGGGAGTGTGTCATGGATTGAAATGTGCAAAAAACTTTTTATTGAAACATCATTTGCAATAGCAGCCACCAATTTATTTTAACATTATAAAGAAAATAAAGCTATTTAGGTGCTCTTCAGAGTAAATCTGAAGAAGTGCAACCTATCTAAGGACTTGGCCCAAGGTAGACTGGAATGGCGAAACAAAATTCAAGTAACTTTGATGATGATGGTGGTGGTGGTGGATGTTCTTTCAAACTGATATTTTGGGAAGTAGTTACTGTGGTATAACTTTTCCTGAACGTTTTGAGTGACAAGTCATTCTGAATATAACAGTACCTTGAAGGTTCATCATTGAAGCCTTATCCATCTAATTTGGGGTCAGCTTATTTATTTATATTTTTTAACTCAACCTTGAAGGTATTTTACTGATTACTAAATTTATATGTGAATCTGGAATGGTTTATCCCTGTAATTATCATTTGATCAATTTTTTTCGAAGATACTTTTAGTGAAGTTGTGATTGGGTTCTGCAGATCAAGAAATGCAGCAGCAGATTGAATCCCATATTTCTGCAGGTCGAGCCACATTTAATGTCCTCCACCTGGTATTTTTTTACTGTGACTTTACCCTTGTTTCTTTGGATGTCTAAATCTTATTACTTTCTTTCATACTAGCTGTTTCGATATGCAGCATTGATTCAACATAATTTAACGTCAATGTAAAATGCTAGAATTCCAAGTGTGAACAAGTTCACCTTATTTGTCAAGAAATTATCATTTGATGATGAAAAACCAGGTTCTTCTATATTATAATAGACAAAAGGCAAGCCTTTTTATTGCTATATATAATCCTATATTATCAGTTACATATTAAAGTACAACGTATGGTGTTATGAAAAATTTCTCCCAGCATTACACTGTAACAGTTTGCACTGATATTTCTTATAATATATTAAGCAACCTAATATCAAGCAGTTAATATATTAACATGATAGCAAGGTTTGTTAATGCTACATACAAATTAATGATAAACCTGTTTATTCTTGAATTCTCATATTCATGGATCAAAATAGCGGCCGCTACGCTTTATCCACCATAGCGGTTGAGGCCGTTACGCTATTTTGAAAATAGCGGCGCTACAGTCTAAAACCTAGTATAGCCAATTAGTTTTAATTTAAAACATTATTATTGTTTATTTCTTCTCCTCAATAGTCTTTCCTAAAGTGCTCTCTACCCATAAATGGTTCTAAATCACTAAAAAACACAATATTGGCTGCTATACAATATTTGAATTCTTTTGACTACTTAAAAAATTCACACCACTGTGCTGCTACGGTCGCCTCAACCGCTACGTATCAACCGCCCACTACATAGCGTTTTGGCCACTAGCTGCTGCACCCGCCGCAATCGCTATTTTAATCCTTACTCGTATTGATATTTATTTCTATTTTATAATTTAAATGTATAATAGTTTGAGTATGTTAAAACTTTATGCTTATGCTTGTACTCTTTACAATCACTGCTTTGCTCCTAGCTCACAGGCCTTTATCTATGCTTAATAACGATGTGCTCTTTCTCAAAATTATCTTAACTTATATTGCCCATTATGATGAAGTATATATGGCAACTCAGCTTTGTATGACAATATGATTGAGAAAATTTGTTAATGTCCTGGTTTTTCCTTGTTCTATTGACTGCACAACGACCTACTCCTAACACGTGTTTAACAGATAGATTCTGAGGGATGGGAACCAGCAACGTTTATTTTGAGACGGTCTGGGTACCAAATTAAGAGTATGGATACAGTGGCAATAGAAGAAAAATATTCATCTGACCTATCTGTATGTTGTTACTCCTTTTTGCTATTATCCATTCATATTTTCACTAGAAAATCCCCTATTCATAATGCTTTGGATGCTTAAAAGCTTTAAAATTCATAGCATTTTTTGTGTTTGCCCTACCTTGCAGATCAAGATTCCTGGTGGGCTCTCAGCACAGTTTGTTTTAACATGTTCTGATGGGACATCTCATCCATTCAGTACAAGCAATGATGTCCGGTAAAATACGCTTGTTATTTGTACGAGTTACTTGTATTTGGGCTTTTAACATTAGGTCATTACCCTTCTAATTCTTGTCCTATTATCCTATTGGATGGTTGTAGGCTCTTTTTTTTTTTTTCTTCTTTTTGATATTTTCCTCCTCTGAGTTCAGAAAAAATGAAGTCTTATCATCATCATCTTCATCATTGAAGCCTTATCACATCTATTTAGGCTGGCTTTGTTTTCTTTCCTCAACTTTATTTAAGGTCTTTACTGGTATTCCCCTTTCCTAGTTCCTTGATCATTCTAACAGGGGCTGCTTCTAGTCATGTAAGGTGCCCATACCATTGTAGATTAGAATATTTCATCTTTGTTTTTTTATTGGAGCTACCTGCAAGTTTCCTCTTATTCCTTTATTCCTAATTCTATCTTTTCTTGTAACTCCAAACATCCCCTGTAGCATATGCATCTCAGCAACATCTACTTTCGCCTCTTCTTGTTGCTTCATTTCCCAACATTTAGCTGTGCATAGTCTATCAGGTCTAGCTCCCTCTTTGCTATATCCAACTCAAACCCTCCATTTTGCTCAATTGTTGCTCCTAGGTACGAGAATCCATCACACCACTAGCACTAGTTATTTTGAGTTTTTAATGGCTAATCTTCCCCACTCTGTCCGCTAACCTTGCACTCCATATATTCTTTGGCAAAAATGAAACTTAAATGACTCAAGCTCCATGCTCATGTAAAGAATGTTCCAAATGAAATTACAGCCTGTTTTTTCACTTATCTTATAGTGCGCACGGAGTTACCAGTATAGAGGTTCGCAATAGTGGTTGAGGGCTTGATGCATCCTACTTCAAACTTTGACACTTTCATTTTCACCAATGACTGTCATCTTTTTATCATAGACATGCATCTAGGAGATTGGGTGTTCAATGATTTCATTATTTTAGTCAAAATACCACTCTAAGGCCTTTTGTATGCTTATTACTTGCTATGATTTTAATGCCTAAGCTCCATTGTTAAGGCATTTTCCTACTATGTGGGTTTTAAGGTGTTAACACATGAGCCATCTACAAGTCAAGACTATCAAATCTGTAGCACTTGTCTTGGGGGGAAGTCACAGGAAGACTGAAAGATAACTGACAACAGTTTAGATGTCAAAGGAGAAATGATCCTACTGTTGAGCATATGGGAGTCTCCATGCTCATCACTAAAGTTGATCCATTTGTCCATTTTACTTGATCAAATTATTCATGCACTCCCCAGTCCCCACCACAAATAGGCTTAGCCCAAATTTCACCATGATTGGAGTGATATAGGCTGTTGGATCAATTGGAGCTGCTTGAATATGCTTGAGCCCTGATGATTGGATTTTTAAAACCCAATCTATGGATGTTGGGGGCATTTAGCTTTCCATTAAGATCAAGGTATAAATAAAAAAAAAAAAATTTTCAAGATGAACTTTCGTGCCTTATTTTGCAGCTGTGACTCTGAGGTAGGTAGATCCTGTGGTGATTTGGCTAGATTTTAAATTTAAACTAATTCACTTCAAAATAGGCAATGTATTGTGTCATATCATATCCAATAATTCACTTTTTTTATGTAAAATCCATGTCCCTGCCATATCCATCACGCATCCTACTGTATCCATATTGTATCTGAGCATCATAGGTTGTTTCCGGTCAAAAGCTCGTGAGGGGAACAACATTGTGCAATTGAGAGAGAACCTCAATATGTGTCACAAACAAATGATTCTTCTCACTCGGATGTGTGGAACTGAGAAGTCACAATCTTTAGAACTCGATAAATTATGGTCATCCTAAGGATTTTATGGAGAAGGGTATATGTGCTTAACTCGACTATAATATTTGGTGATTGAGTTCAAGGGTCATAATGATTTTGTTTATGAAAGTTTTTTGTTAAATTAGGGGAGCTATTAGTGGTTTTGTTTGGCCGATTTTTGTTTGTTTCCCTTTTCTAGGAGAAGAGGCGCTAAAATGTGATTTTTATTGGAGGAAAACATATGTAAAATGATGTCTTAGGTTTTTACTCTGTTAATTTATGTACTTGAAAAGGAGAATGTAGATGTGAATCAACTCAGTGAAGTATATTTATGTATTTATATTATAAGAAATACAACTTATTAAATATTCATAATGAGGTTTGAAAATCTTAGACTGTATCATGATGAGTAACATGAAAGTATGAAGTATAGCTCATAACCTTTTTCATTAGACAATTTGTAAATATTCTGTCAGTTAATTTCGGAGATCCTGGTTTGAATGCTGTGCCTATGCCGTTGTTTTGTATCTTCTCCCATTGTATTTGCTTTTTTCCATTTCCTTTTGATAAATTCTAGTTTCCATTTTTTTTTTTAAAAGGAAAGAAACAAAGAAATAAAGAAAGAAAGAAAGAAAAACGGTCTGATGAGGTGTGCCTTGGTTGTATCAGCTGCAACTCAGCCAAGTCTTGTGCAACTCGACTGAGTCTTTCATGTATCCTGTATTGAACTTGACCTTGACTCATTAGGTGTCAAGTTCAATATGACCTGGTGCTGGCTAAATCAACCTCAGACCGATCTTTTATGCCTTTCCATCCATTGATGAATAATTTATATTCTTTTTTATTGATATTTTCTTTCATTAAGGCTGTTGGACCGCATTATATGAATCTACCATAACATCGCTTATTTATCTTATCCAAACGTAAAGATCGTTATGCTCAGATATTTGACATTATGCTTGCAGTTAATATTCTGATTTGTATTATGTTTTGTTTTTTGTGTGCCAAAAGTTTCACCTAGTACTGAGAGTTTAATTTGTCAAACATCCATTTACTTCTTTTTCCTTTCTTTTGAGTGAATGTCTCATATTATGGAGTTCCTCAATAGGATAATAGTCTATGAAATCTCTCTAATTGAAATGGAATTTGCACATCACCTCCTTCAATTTTTTTATTTTTTATTTTTTGATGTCTGCCTAATATTGTACAATCTGTTTTCTTTGTAGACTGCGTGATACACTTGTGCTGACCATGAGAATCTTCCAAAGCAAGGTATTTCTTCTATTAACAAAACCCAATACAACACACTTTACTAGATATGAATTGGCCTTGCGCTTGGTGGCACATGACACAATGACGTATTGTCATCTGAATTAAAAAAGTTAACAACTTCAGATTCTATACTCAAGAAAATGAAAGATTACTGATTAATATATAATATTTTAATTCCCAAGGCCTATTTTGAGTATACATGGGTAGAGTATCCTTTTCCCTTTTTTTTTTTTCGTTTGTGTGTATGTGTGTGACACTGAAATCATGGTTAAGGAACGGCCATTATGTGGCAGTTTTTTCCAATTATATTTAGTTTTCATTGTCACCATTTGTGTTATGTGAACACCAGGGTCCAAAACAGAGTCTCTTACACTGTATTGCTATCTTTAATTATAGCTACCATTCAAAAAAAAAGGGGGCCCAAAACACAATTTACAGGAAGTATATTGTATATAGCAATACATTATGTACTTAGATTCTGCTACAGAATTAGATTTTTCTTACATCTGAAGCCACATAAAGAAAGAAAGAAAGGAAGAAGAAGAAGAAGAAGAAGCGTACAATTTCGACTGATTGAAGTAGCATGATACTCGATGTACTTCGCACGTCTTGAGGACTGACTTCATGTACTTCATGTAGTTTTATCATCGTATGCAATTACCAGAAATTATGACTGGAGAAAACCACATCTTGCATGGCTCAGAAAGACTGAAGTTTTTGTGTGCACGTGTGCACATCTTGTGGACTTCTTTGTCATCATGCTCTGATATATTCCGTTCGTTGCACTTACTCCTTTGTCTCTGTAAAATTCCTACTTGCTATTTTTATTTTTATAGCATTTAATATGGAATTGATATCTTTTCATGCAGGCTTTAGATGATAAGAAGAAAGGAAAAGCATAGATCTTATTCTTTTCTCCTGTGATCTGCAGAATTCAATGTAATTATTTTTTTTACTGTAAAGAATCTTTATTTAAGGTATGTGTTTTTAGTTTGGATCAACACTTATAATGGTTTTTTTTTTTTTTTTTTACCTCTTCCTCTTTCTTAATAACTTTGATTCTAGGATCAGGATCAATTCATTGAGTTATCATGAGGCATGAATGTATACTACGGTGCATACCTTGTAATAGTTGCAATATTTGCTCTTTCAATGTATAATCACCTGTTCCTCAATAATTCAGCTTATATTATAAGGTGTATGGTGATTTTCCATCTGCTTCTTTCACGCCTAATATATGAGCAAGCTGGTATGGACGATCTCCATCTTGCGTTGGTATTTTTGGCTTTTGTTTAAATTTGGCAATTGAGAATTTATAACTTACTTTAAGAAGTGATTACACTCACAAGCAAAACAGCATTAGGCACAACATCATTCACCATTCTTCTCCCTGGCTACTGAACTGCTCCATCCCTAGGGGGTGTTTCTCACATATGATCTACTGGCGAATCATCACCTAGGAATCCTCCGTTCTCCATTTTCTTAGACCTGCTGGCCTGTGCTTTCCTTGGGCATCCCGCCGGTAGATTGATAACCTTTTGCTTTTGGAAATTTGGCATTCAGAAGGTTGAGGAGTTTGTCAGCCTGATATAGATGACTTGAAAAGCCCCATCCATCTCTATTGGGCGAATGGCTAATGGTTTATAGCAGATGTATTGGCTAAGCAAGGGGTGACTAGGACTACTGATTTGGTTCCTATGTCTTTGTAATTTGTATTGTTTTTGCTTTAAATTAACGCTTTTATACCATTTTGTTTCCCTTTCAAGCTGGTCCGGGATGAACTGATTGTAATTTCTTTTCTTTTTAATATATTTTGCCATTACTGATCGTCAAAAAAAAAAAAAGGGGCCATATCTAGCTCTATACACAGGTTATATGCACCAAGTTAAGACATGACTCTCCCTCACTGTGTGTTGCAGAGCTCTTAAATCCGATCCTCTGGTTTAACCAAGAAATGCTCCCATACTGGAAGTGCATTTCCAGTAGCTTCTGCATGTGCTATGGATAAATTCTCATGTACCATGCCCTTCTCCCAAATCAAACTCTCTATAACCTCCATCATCCATCATTTCCATCTGTTGTTGTTGGGGAATTGGTAGAAATGTTTTGCCTTTGTTGAGGTCCCATTTTTTAGAGTTTGCGAGTGGAATCAGCCGGATATGGTGCTAATGAACTTGGGGTGTGCGTTCACATTCAAATAATTCATCCATTGGTCATTCATGTATGGACAAGAATCCTCCAAACAGTAGTCAGATGATCCTAACTGCCCAATTAGAGGAACTTTATGTACCAGTAGGCCATAATCAACTCCTTGTAACCACCGTCCCAAGTGTCAATGTCAATTCTTGGAAAATCTTGGGATGTTCCCAAATTTGCGGTGATTATCTTGATGTCACTTGGAGAATCTTGGAGAAAATTTACTTGGTTTAAATAATTAAAAAATATAAAAATATAAAGAACAAATAAGAATCAATGTTCTTTACTGAAATAAGAATATCATGGCAATTATTGAACTTTTTAAATTATTTTAAGTGTATACCAACATCGCATAATAGTACCTCAGTATTTTAAAAAAAATATAGGCATTTTTCCGATAAGACTTTGATGATGATGATGATACCATATTTACAACAATTCTGAAAATGGTTATCTGAACATATAGTTTGAATAGTACAAAAAGGTGCGCGATTTTTGGGCTTTGAGCCATCTCTACCAAGACCATCAAGGTAGATGTGGAGCCAAATAAAAAAGGAGTGCCATGAGGCTGGTGATCATAAAAAAAACTCTAGTTGCATCTGGGGCATGGTAGCTATCGTGGCCCCCACATGGGACCCACACCAACTGACCAGGTCTACCAGTGAAGGAGAAAAAGTTCCCTAACATAAAAGCTCTATGGAAATGGTTCCACGCTTGTAGGAAAACTAATTCACACTTTCAAGAAGAGTAGGCAGCTAGAGGAATTGGAAGGGTTAATGTCTAAAAAGAGGGAAGGGGAATGATCAAAATTTCAAAAGAAGGGAATCAGCAACCACTTGATTGTTTGACTTTCACAAAGATGTGTAGTTGATGTGATGATAACGACTATAGGGATTGCCATAAAGATGATAAAGCCATCAAGGCTCGTCGTTTTTCTTCATCCCTCATTGAGTCTAATTGTATAGCAAAGGACCACCCCTTCAATGATAGTGCTGTTTTTGTATTTTTGTTTTCAAAGGTTTTAGGTCTTCAATAATGAAGATGCTATAACAATACATCTAGTGGCTAACAGGTCTGCTTAGGTTGTCTACAGGCACCCAACCTGTATCTGACCATTTTCAAAATTGGTCAGTTAACCCCGACCCGCACCTAATACGGGTCAACCGTACCCGTTCGCATTAACCCATTTAGCTCGATACAACCCAACCTTACTTGTAGAAGTTTGATTGTAGAAAAAAAAAAAAAAGAAAAAAAGAAAAAAAATGCCCAAATGCAAATAAAAACTCCTTGCACAAAAAGTCCCTAAAGTCTCCTAAGAAGATCCCCCTGTAAACTTTCTTCTCCTTGTGTACATTTAATCTTGAGAGATGGCAGAGCATTACTATTATTGTTTCTTTTACGTATGGATAAATTTTATGAAGGAATTTTATGAAGGACAACAATTTTGAATTGTGGATGAATTTTGTTGCTGAATACTTTGCTCTTAATGGCAAGAAGAGGTGGTGGTGTGTTTCATTGTATGGAATTGGTTAATATGAGTTACTTCTAAAATAAACCCCAAAGTTTTAATTTTAAACTATTTTCACTTTTTTACCAAACAACTAAAAGTGCTGGAATTTTGAAATTATTTATTTATTTAATTAAATTAGGGTTAGAGATTAATATGGGTCTGTTGTGCTAGTAATTTATTTTTACCATCCATCACTCTGAATACAGTTGTATTTGCTGTGTGATATGTGATGGACAGTGATGAGTGAGCCAGCCCCATTATATTTTGATAATCTCCAATCATTTTGTTAGGCCCCACCATAACTTTAGTAGCACCACTGTGTTAGAGGGATGAGGCCCACCACATTTTTAATCATTTTGTAGATTTCTAAAGGGAGGGTTTTTGCAATAGCTGATTTGCTTGATGGACTTTCTTATAAATGAAAAAGGGAACAAGTATATGAAGAATACTTCTTAATTTATTACCAATGAGATACTAATAAAAATCAACTCAATTCCCAACACACCCATGGTTGTTGAGTAATGTCGGCACCTCGGCATCACAAACATACTTCAGGATCGATCCTTTGGTCTCAACATCACTCCTGGCCAGTGGGCCAGGCTAGCAAAAAAGTAAAAATATATAAAAATCAACTCTATAGTCTATATAATGGCAATGGATGCAAGTAACTAGCAATTCATTTCGCTTTGTCATGTTCTTCTCAGATGTTGACACTTCAATAATATATGTGTCCCCTTGTTTATATATAAAGAAAGGAAAGAGTAAAATGCCTGAACACACTTTCCATACAGCATGCACTAATAAGAAGTATGGGGCACCAAATCTTTAGCTACTGGGGATCATGGTACTCATCAATTACTGTGATTGTTTGGTCCCCAAAAAAAAAAAAAAAAACTTTGGCTTCCTCTTTTTATCAAAGTCACTTCTTTTGTAATTAAAAATCAAAGGCAATGTCACCATGCATTTAAAACATGTAGCACTCATCAAGGATAGTGCACCATTGCCTAACATGTGGCATGTTACATGCCTTTATCTAGCTCTTTAACAAAAATATATGAGAAAAAGATAAAGAAGAGGACAGCATTTCTCATACTTTTTATGGGCATTTGGAATGAAGCATGCCCACACTTCACTACATTGAGGCTGGTGAATTTAGGCTTATCATGGTTATAAAATTTGCATTGAATATGAAATGGTGCGCATGTGTACTACATCCAGATGCCGACTAAGCAGGGGTTAGGATTGTTTGAGGTTGGTAGCTATATGCTTTATCATCTTTTGGCCAAGCTTGAGAACACAGGGATAGGGAAGTCGGTTGGTGTTGGATAGAGGTGTACCACAATATTTCTTTGCGGCTTCTTCAAACACAGGTCCACTAGCGCAATGTCAAATGCCGTATAAAATATTGAGTTGTGCATCTTCCATCACCGATTGATTTTGGAATGAATAGTAACTCAGTGGGTGTATAAGATCCTACAAGTGGTATCAGAGCGCTAAGTCACGGCTTTGAGTTGCGGGAGCGCCATTGTGAGAGGGAGATTGTCGGGCAGAGGCATACCGCAATTTTGGAATGAATGGTAGGTCAGTGGGTGCATAAAATCCTACAAGTGATATCAAAGCTTTTGGTCACGGATTTGAGTCGCAGGAGCGCCATCGTGAGAGGGGTATTGTTAGTTGGAGGCGTACCACAATGCCGCTCTTTGCGACTGCTCTAAAAACAGACCCGCTGGCCCAATGTCAAATGCCCTATAAAACATTGAATTGTGCATCTTCTATCACCAATTGATTTTGGATTGAATGGTAGCTCAGTGGGTGCATAAAATCCTACAAGTGGTATTAAAGCTCTAGGTCACGGGCTCAAATCGCAGGAGGCCATCGTGAGAGGGGAATTGTTGGGCAGAGGCGCACTCTAATGCCGCTCCCTGCAACCGCTCTAGAAACAGGCCTGACAGTTGGATATGCTTTTTCTCTCATATACTCTCCCGGCGTGTGCATACGTTCTCCTCCTATGTGTGATAGATCTCTTCACCAAAAAGCACATTGTATGAAGTGGCATGTGTGATGATGAATGATTCTTTTGTATGGTAGTGTGTAATGTGTTAAATATAGCCACTTCCACTACCATTGGAAATGTCGCTCTCTCTGTCCCCATTCCAAGACAATTGATATTTTCCTTCATTTTAATATGTGTTTTATTGTATTGTGATTTTCTCCTACAGGAATTCCAGTGAGTGCCTCTAATTCAGGAGGTCTCTTTTTGTGGATGATAGAGACTGAAAATTTTGCACCTCTCTTCGTGCACACTCCTGAGGGCCTGTTTTACATTAGTCTACATTAGTCATTTGGCCTACTTACTAGAAGTCTTGAATCTCAACGAAGAAGAAAGAGAAACACTTAGCCGTCTGGCATCTGGTAATTGTTATGACCTTCTTCTATTCTTTTATTCAGTGAAGAGAAATAATGTCAGGCTGCCTTGACTTATCCTGTGTGGCCCAAGCTTCCATTCAATCACACTAATAGGAATCACTGGATTGGCCATATGTGGAATATGGTCATGTCCCTTTGCACATTATCAATTCTATAACATGCGTGTTCATTTGAAGTGGAATTTGAGACGGCTCATATAAAAGGGTCCATTTGATGTAAATAGATTTAACCACAAAAAGTTGAGCTCCATATAAGATGAATTAGGTTTTAGTTGTTGTCAGCACCTTTATAATGATTCAACGTATGATCTTTTTTCTTTTATGAAATGTTCAAAAACCCTTCAAAACACCTGAATCATTTATAGGAATTCAGCATAACGATTAACGAACTCTTAGATAATGTGCTTATTGGCATTAATAGGTGTTAATAGGTGATAATAGTAGTATATATGTTTTTTTTTTTTTTTTTTTGAACTCTTATTGGTACTGATAGGTTTAACAATAATAATAAATATATATTTTTTACACTCATATGTTATGCGGAAAGACCCAAATTAAATTTAATTCACTTGTGTAAAAGTAAATTCCATTATATTTCATCCAAAGAAGTTCATTTGTGATCAATCCAAAACCCCACTAGATTACATGTAGTGCATTGTATATTTACCTCATTGTGCGCTCATACTTGATGACAGATCAAGGACATAGTGGTGCTAAATCGGAGCTCCACTAGTAGTAACTAAATAGTTTGGTACCAATTGAGAAGCCCTCTTTCGACTGCACTGTCAAGGACCAATATTGGTATGGGATTAAATAAATTATATGGTACATGATGCCCATCCATCAGCAACACCTACCTCTTGGAAACTTTCTCCAACAAGCAGATTGCATATTGTTAATGTTCACTAAGAACTTGTAGAGCCTATTTAGAGCATGTCTATCATTGAAGTGGACGGTAGAAAAAAGATTACGGATAAGAGTCGGCCAAAAAATTAATTCCATCAAATTATCGTAACCCTTAATTTAACAGCCTTAAACTTTAATTACCATCTTAATCTCAATTTCTTTTAGATTCAATCCAATTGTGAGCAAAGGCTATACAATCTTAAATGACGCACGAACCTATTTTAAATGAAGAAAAAACACTACATTGGCTTGAAACAAAAAACAAAAAACAAAAAACAAAAACAAAAAACAAAAAAAGAAGTTTACCTCTCTTCTGGGAGGATTAAAGAGGTACTGGCTAGGTTTGAGCTAGCTCCAGTACACATAGAAGTATCCACTTTGATAAATACTGCATAGTTTTTATTCTACCACATGCAACAGTGATTGGTGAGTGGTGACTCCACTCATACTATAAGAATATAAGAAGGTTTTGTGAATTATATCATATATATAGTTACAAATTATATATATAGTTACGAATTAAGATTAGAGATGAAAGGTCAACATGGCTACACCACATGCACATGGCCCACAGCTTGAACGGCTGTGGTCGTAGATAAGACGACAGGTTGGTGTGGCCCACCCCCAAAGAAGAAAAAAAAGTACAATTGACTCAGGTCGAGCCATCTTCCTCCTTCCTGGTTGGTTCCTTCCACGGCTGCACCTTTACTTCCTTCCATGCCCCGTTTGACCCGTTCGAGTCAACACGCTTGACCTTGACCCAGTACATGGTCCCTGTTAACATTTTCTCTCTCTCTCTCTCTCTCTCTCTCTCTCTCTCATCGTTTAATGCTAATTGCTAATGTCAACATTAGACCTAAATAACATATAATATCTGTTTTGATCGAAATCCTCTCTTGGCTAACAATAAGATATTAATTACATATCATTTCGAGGGAACTTCAGCAGTAAATGCTTGGAAAGTTTCGAAGCTTTAGGGCCCAACTTGATGTCTGTGGTTTTACTTATATTTATATATACACTATAAGGTGGGATGGATATCAATAAATCTGAGGAATGTGGTCATACCCCAAGGGTCTCTAATTTCCACAACAATACACATGGATGTTCTCAGAAGTTGAGCAACTGCTGCTGAGAGAATTCATCAGTAGGCCTAAAGATGTGAAATGTTGTGGTTGACCTTGATTTAAGACTGATTAGGAAGTGTGAATGTTTAATAATGAGTTAAGAAACAGGCATTGCCGTATTTGAAAATGAAGAAAGGCTCATGTAATCGGATATCCATTTGCAATTCTACTGGTAACTGGGCTATTGACTCCAGATATTTTTGGCAACGCACTTATGTTATGGGAAATTCATGCTCTTTTTTTACATTGCGAACACCCTTAGCATCGCTGGGAAAATTAGTTTACCATGCAGTATAACTCCCTTACTTCCACGATGGTAAAACCAAAACCAGTCAAACTTGATATGTGAGTGGTAGTCTGGTAGATCAAAATGATAGACAAAATGCAATTCTAACCAATGACAATACTGATGAGCTTGTGACATAAGCTTGAATTATGGAAATGTGGGCTTTACTAACTATTTTAGAAGCATGTTGTATAGTAGAATGTGCACCCGTTTCTAATTACTTAATTCACATTGGTGCCGTTTTACAAATTATTATGAAAATTACAGTTAAAATCAACATAAATTTTGAATACAACGACACAGTTTTGGGGGAAAAAAAGAGCAAAGTTTTCCATGGATATATTCCAGTTTGATGTTTAATGTAATTTTTTTAAAGGATTTTGATATCCGAAGGAGTAGATCAGATTTGTCACCACTCCATTGAAGAAAAGAAAAGAAAGAAAAGAAGTTGTAGATTTTAAAGATGCCCACAGAAAAAGTAAATCATGGATTTCTCATTTCCTGAAATCTGGGACTTGGTTCCAAATGCTCCCTTCAAAAAAGATTCTTATTCCTTCTAGTGGGATATGTTTCGATTAATAATAACATTTTTGTCAATATCTAATCTTTTTGGATCGCCCCACATGCATTTTGGAGTCAATAGTTGCCATAGGAAAAACAAAAATAGAGAAGAGTTAGGCAGTACCTATATATATTTATGTTGGAACTAAAGCAAATATGATCATGATCTTCAAGGCAGCTAAAAGACAACTGCTTTCTATTGCTGTGTTCATAAGCTAGGGACCATATTTAAAATCATGAGAATATATTTTTTTTAATCCATTAGATTTATGCATGAAATGTCCCTATTGTAGCTCAACTAATTAGAAATATGATTGCGAGTATAAGAGTTGTGTAGCCAAACAAAAGTTTTTTTGTCTGAAACTATGTATTTGTGATGTAGTTTTAGCATTATTAAAGAACTTTTTCTAATCTGTGTACTGCTGGACCTTTTTTTTTTATTTTTTATAGCTAGACTTGGAAGTTGAAACTATAGTTTTCTTAAACAAAGAAACCCAAAATCTTATAATGTTTGTTTAAATCAAGTGGAGCCTATACATGATTATATAAACCATCCAAATCAAACATAGTCTTACAAAGGCCATTAAAAGAATAACCCTTACTTTATTTTTTTAAAATAAGAATTCTGCAAGCAGTTAGCTAAATAAACATTGGTATCAATATAAGTAATTATGTCTGAAAATCAGGGATTCTCTGCACCATCTCAAATAATTCAATCCTCTTCTGTTTTTCTTGGGTAATGACATCAACCTATCTAATGCCTTCCCTTTTATATTTCTTGTAGGCATTTAAAACATAGTTGAATTTGTCATTTGATGACGTATCTTGTCGGCCTAGGGAGAGTGAACCACAATAAAGAAGATCAATTAAAACCAAAGTACACTCAATCAATGGTTTGAATCTTTTTGGATCCAAATGGAATGTCACGGGGGTTAGATCATCTTTTGTGGAAAAACAGTAAATGGCCCTCCCACCATGGAAAATAAAATCCCCGTGAGTGGCTTTGGCTAGATGGAAATCTATAAAAAGATACTGTGATTCTTCTGATTAGGAATACCATTATCTCAATATGTACACGTTTTAAAGAAGGAATCCATAACAATTCTTGCTTTGTTTTGTTTTGTTCTTCTTTGAATACGAATAAAATCAGATATCATTTAATTAAAAAAGATTTCCCTTTAGGTCTCAACATTGTAAATGTGCCCATGCGGACCCATTTTCAAGGAGTCCTGATCAGGGAAATAATGGAGCATAAATGAAATGGTTGAAAGAGAAAAAAAAAAAAAAAACAACTCTATAGAGCCCATTTGTTGCATGTAAATCAGTTTCTAAAAGTCTTAATATTTTTATTTTTAAAAGTGGTTAAAAATGAAGAAGAAGGTGGATATCTAAATTTAATGAAGAGGCGATAGGAAATGGATGATTACCATTGACCTTATTAATTTAATTTCTAGAAAAGTCATTTTTCACATCTTTATCTTATATCTTTCACTGGCACACTCTTTAATATCATTTTGTTGAATCCGTTTGTTCATGTCATCCACTCTTAGTAGTGAGGCACCTCCCTTTCATCAAAACAATCAAGGGATGAGGGATTTGGGTGGGTGTGTAAGGGGTCCGAGTATTTACCAAAGTAAGGAAAAGAGAAAAAGACCTCATTTGGCCATGGATTCCAACCTATTTAATTTCATGCAAACAAACAGGTTGCGATCCTATGCAATAAATAAGGACTCCACGTTGATAAAATCTTTGTGGGATTTTATGAAGAATTAAAATACAATAATGATCATTAACCAAAACAAAAAAAAGAAAAATCTATTCACATCACAACTCTAAAAACTAGAAAACCAACCACATTGTAAATCTGAATAATCCTAATCTAATAGAACTCACCACCTAATATCTAACTTTAGATTGAACATTCTATACTACAGTGTCACACTTTTATCCTATTTAGTTCTTCACTCTTAAGATTCTTATACATCCATAACTTGGCTATCTTGGGCTATTGTCTTGGAGTAATACTTTCACTTTTGGCCCTAGGGATCCATCCATAACATCTTTAATATGATCACAGTGCCAGCATATTGCAAGGAAGAGAGATCTGAGCCAGTGACAAGGTGGAGTGGATGACGTATTCATGATCATGATCATGATCATCATTATCATCAAAGCCATGTTCCAATTATGTTGGGATTGACTATACCAATTCTGTTTTTAAAAATATCAGGCTGATTATACACAAGATATAGCACAATTTTTTTTTTTATGTGGACTGTTGATCTTTGTTGATCCCTGCCAAACTTTTCCATACGTGTCTGGCCCACCTAACATCGACATCCATCCTTCCCTTTCATGACCATTTCAGTAAGTCATCTAATTGCTAATGTCCAAAAGTAAAATCCAGGAAGGCGTGTTATTAAATTTGCAATAAGAGAAGACGAGAGTTAAAAAGGGGAAGAGTTAAAAAGGGAGAGAGAGAGAGAGAGAGAGAGTCGGTTCCTTGCCTCCAACGTATCTTTGGCTCGGGAACTCGGCTTCGGAGCAAGGCTCGGTTGACTGAGAGGATAAGCACAACCGAACTCATCAGATACCATCTAAACACCTCATTACAAGAACCAACCCCCCACCCCCATTACTTCTCCATACCATCCCAAGTCTCCTCTCTCTCTCTCTCTCTCTCTCTCTCTCTCGCCCCTTGCTTTGAAAAAGGCAAGAAAGAAGACACCCAGTTAGAAAAACTGCTCCAATACCTCTGCAACACCCACTATTTCAACAATCCTCCTCTCATTCAGAAACAAACACACCCACTCTTCTTTTCTCAATTTTCAAACTGGCGATCGATCAAGAATCCACTTTCAAGCCCAGGAACAGAAGAATCATGGTAACCAATGTCTCATTTATTTAAAAAGTTTTGATTTTTATAATTGCCTTTCTTTTTTGCCTGCTTTCTAACCATTTGTCTTGGTCTTTCGATTGAATCAGGGAGCTGGAGGACCTGAAGATGACAACATGTGGCCGCCTTGGCTTCGCCCACTTTTGCAGACTAGGTTCTTCGTCCAATGCAAATTACATGTTGATTCCCATAAGAGTGAATGCAATATGTATTGCTTAGATTGCATGAATGGGAGTCTCTGTTCTCTCTGTCTGGCCCATCACAAAGACCATCGATCAATTCAGGTATTTCTATTGGTTTTTTTTTTTTTTAGTTGAGTTAGTTATTTGGGGTATCTTATTCTGACCCAAATACTAATGGGTTTTCTCCATTTTGGCAGATAAGGAGGTCTTCTTACCATGATGTGATCAGGGTCTCTGAGATTCAGAAGTTCTTGGACATAGCAGGGGTGCAGACCTACATTATCAACAGTGCAAGAGTTGTTTTCCTCAACGAACGGCCTCAGCCCAGGCCGGGAAAGGGCGTGACCAACACGTGCGAGGTCTGCGAACGAAGCTTGCTTGATTCGTTTAGATTCTGTTCTCTGGGCTGCAAGGTACTTTTCTTAGTCACTTTCCAAAATTCCCTTCAAAAATCGCATTTTTAGAACAGAGAGAAATCTACTGCTCTTTAATGGAAAGAATATATGCTATTTTAAGGATATTGTGGTTCTTTTGAAGCATCCAATTCCCATTCAACCCAGCATTTTTCTCGGATGAAGAAAAGCAGGGGTATTGTGTTTAGGATCTGTTAAAGTAGATTGTGTTTGTTTTGAATGTAATCCTCTTTTGGGTTTCCTTTTAATGCTCTGTATATTGCTCAGATAAAAGCAGGGGTATTGTGATTATGACCTGCTAAAATAGATTATGATTTGCTTTGAATGTAATCCTATTCTAGGTTTCCTCAAAATATTATGTAGATTGCATAGCTGAAATCAGAGAGTATTGTGATTATGATCTCTTAAATTAGTTTGTGATTTTTTTTTTAATACAATCCTTATCTGGGACTTCTCTTAATGCTCCATAGATTCCATTAGATAAGAACCGAGGTGTTATGTTTTTTTTTTTTTTTTTTTTTTAATTTGTGTGTGTTTTGTTTTTTAATGTAATCCTCTTCTGGGTTTACTCTTAATGTTCTTTAGATTGCATTAGATAAAATCAGGGGTATTGTGATTAACTCAATGATCTGTTAAAGTAGTAGATTGTGAGTTGTTTTTTTTTTTTTTTAAATGTAATCCTCATCTGGTGTCCTCTTATAATGTTCTGTACATTGCATTAGATAAAATCGGGGTGTTGTGATTATGACCTGTTAAAGTAGATTGTAATTTGAGTTTGAACTAATCCTCTTCTGGGTTTCCTCTTAATGTTCTGTAGACTGCATTTGATAAAGTAATTTTTTTTTTTTTTATGCAATCCTCATCTGGGGTTCCTCTTAATGTTCTGTGCACTAACTTTGATAAAGTCAGGGGTATTGTTATTGTTAGTAGTGTTAAAGTAGATGGTGATTGTTTTGAATAAGATCCTCATCTGGGTTTCCTCTTAATGTTCTGCAGATTGTTGGAACATCAAAGGATGGGAAGAAGAAGTTAGCATTGCAGTCTCCTTCAGACTCTGAGGAATCATTCTCGAACAGTAACCATGGCCATGAGAAGACTGTTCAGAGCTTCACCCCTTCAACACCACCACCAACTGTAACAAACTTCAGGACAGGAAAGAGAAGAAAGGGAATCCCTCACAGGGCTCCAATGTGAGGACTAGTTTTCTAGATCACTAAAATAGGAATACACACCCAATACTTGGTGTATGCATATGACATTTCCAAGTTTCTCTTATATGTAATGCTTACCTCAAAAGTCACAGGTCAACAACACCTGTGCTTTTCATCAGGAGGCCGGTGTTTGGCAAACTGTGTTCTTGTATACATAAGACCAAGGAGAAGAAAGGGGAGAGGAAGTTAGGAAGAATAACCAGATAGGGGAATGTAGGTGGAATAGTGAAAATAGTTTTTGTAAGCTTTAGGGTGTTTAAATGTAAATACGAAAATGTGAGAGGGCTTGTAATGCTGATAGATGTCTATATACATAAGTATGAATTACGAAATAAAAGTGGGTGTTCTCTGTAATAAAAGCCTCCAAATTCCAATTTTGTTCCAATTTTGTGGCATGTGTTATGCTGTTGGATCCTGGAAATGTGGACGCGTGGGACCAAAGTAGCAGACTTTGGATTTGTTTTGTAGGCGCAATCTGCAATATATTTTGGTTTGGAGTGTATTTGGGTATGTGAAAGATATTGATGCTGTTCTCAATTCTCATGCATTTTATTGCTCCTAGGATTTGATATCATCTTGGGTAAATGTCAATCAGGAAGGGGAGACGAGAGATCTCAATCAAGATATTAAGTTCTATTTCTATCAAACTATCTATTATTGTTTGGTAAAATTACTTGTTTAAGAGCGTGAAATAAATGTCAAATTAAAAAAAAAAAAGGGAAGAAGGGTCAAATAAAAAAGTACTAAATGATAAAATGCATCTCTTCGTTAAAAAAAAAAAAAAAACTCCTGTCGGCACTAAATGACATAAAAGCTCTTTTATGTTTACCAAAAAAAGTTCAAAAGCTACTCTCTCATTAATTATCAAAAATAAATAACACGGAAAAAAGAAATATTTTTTTTGTCATATTTTAGTATTGTTCTTTTTTTTTTTTTCCAACCCTATCCTCTTTTCTTCTCTTAATTTGTTACTTACTTCATTCCAGTCCTGATATATTTAAGATCTCAAGATTTATTTCTTCCAATTTGTATGTTTTTTGTGGAATTCAACTCAAATGTTGAGATTGAGATTGAGTTATTTAAGTGTTGAGATTGAGTTATAGAAGGGCAGTCAGCATCAAGGGGTACATGATTAACTATTAACGACAGGTTTACATCACATCAAGGGAACTTATATCACGATATAATACATCAATTTTTTTTTTTTTTTTTGGCCTTTCTGTCTCTATCTCTACCTTATATTTTCTTATTTAATGAGACAATTGTAATGATATACTCTTTGTTGTGGGGGAATTTACCCCTACAAACTTCCTTCCTTGATGTTCTTTCTTTTGTTGTGGGGGAATTTACTCCTCCCCACATTCTTCAATAAACATTCACATTGTCAGGGTGGGTGCCATGAAATTCAAAGAATCTTACTTATTTATTTATTTATATATCATTAAGCCAACCTTTTCAATGTTAGATGCAGACATCCATCCAATCAGCCAACAACAGGCAAAATGTGGCATGAGGTGAAAATATGGGCTTCATTATCAAGGAGTTGTGATCTTACAAAAATGAAAAATGGGCTTCAAGTTACATGCCTACAAGTTGGGATGCATGAATCTTTTGCAACTTTTTTTTATCAATAAAACACATTTTGGTGAAAATATAGCAGCAGCCAAAAGAAGCCTTGGATTTCTATCTTGAGCATGGCCTACAATTATTTTCATTGCAAGGTGGCATAGCTATCCATGACTGCAATATTTAAACAAGTAGTCCAACTTTGGATATACTCTCTCTCTCTCTCTCTCTCTACATATTTGACAAAGTCCACTTTTCTCGAAAGATTTTTTATAGGGGCAGTTCTTAACTTCTTTCTTATTGATGGTCTAGTCCGGATTGTACATCATGGTAGTTTTCTATCATTATGATATGGTCATAATCACTGAATACAATGATACCCTAAATTTGTGTATGTAACCCCCAGAAGGTAGACTGTGCTTAGAATTAGATGAAATGATCAAGGCCACACGGCCTAAGTTTCGAAGACATTAGGAGTTTAGGACTCCACACATTGAGCTAGTATGTGGAATTGTATAATACTTTTATGGTACTCCATTGAGGGGCCTATATAGAGATCATTCGGATTCCGAACTGTTCAAGATGAATTTCATTCTTTCCAACCATATATCCTCAAGTTTAAAATCAAAAGAATTAGGTCCCTCCAATTAAGCACTAGAGGAAAACATGACTACCACTGAGTTGGCCTTGTTCCGGAAGTAGTTTAGATTACGTTTTGATCACGGCGCTCAATTAGTTGGTGAGATCACCAACTCCGATTGATATAAAACTTGAGAATATACAGTTGAGAATGAGAAAACTTGAGAATATACAGTTGAGAATGAGATTCATCATTAATGGTCCGAGTGGCTTCTATATGGCCCCACAGTGGAGTTTTATGAAAGTATTAATATGTTAGGTTACTGTGAGGATCCGGACTCTCATAGATAGGACATATCCATCATTTGTGGGGCCCATCCCTTTTGTCCGATCCCTAGCTGTGGCATAACCTCCACCATCCATCTCCAAAGCTGAGTCGTCATTAGTGTGGACACGAGGGAAGCGGGACACGCCAATTGCTGGACTCTCACGTGCCTGCCACGAGTCAATCTGGTTGACATCATCACCCTCGCGGTCAGCCTGCATGTAACTTCGAATAGAACGATGACACGTTTCCTCCTGACTTGCTTTTTCAGCCGTCCAACACATCACACATTCACATCTCCTGGCTTCTCTTTAATTTTTTTTTCCCTTCTCTGTGTTGAATTGATGATAATGAAGACATATGAAGCTCTAGCAATGGGTGGAGTAGAATGGGTGTGGAAGGAATCCTTCATCCAGTCCCATACACACAGCTGTTGTGTAATCACTTATTGCTTTGATTTACAAGTGACTAGATCTTGGTGCTTAAACTAATGCAATTCTTTAATGTGGTTGATTGCTCTGATTGATCTTTATGTTTGTTTTATTGGGGCAACATTGAATGTGTGCTTTAAAACAAAAAACTGCTAGTCCCATTAAAAATGGTATTGGGAATGGTTTGCATTCAAGCATTGCATGAGCCATGATGTCATCTATTTTATCTTCTTCTACTAGGGAAGGGTGCAAAGTGGGATTATGCCAAACAATGCTCCTAATCAAATCAGTCTAACACTTAATTTTGGAATTCTTAAAAGTCTTAACTCTAGATGAAGTATAATTTTTTGAGAATTGAAATCACTTTATAGGTTTGGGCCTGTTTGTTAGCATTAAATTAAATAGAAATTGAATACATATGATTTATTACGGAAGTGGTTGAAAATAAAAATTAAAGGTAAATCTTTAAAAACGAGGATCAAATATAACCTTTTTTTTTTTTAAGGAAAATAGAATAAAACGAACATGGAAAATGAAATACGAGAGTGATGGCTAGTTTATTCATTTTCCAATTCCTTCTAATTCTATTTCCCTAGTTAGAAGAAGAGATTATTTGACTTCGTCATGGTTGACCCCATCAAAATTCTTTTAATCCAAAAAAAGGAAAAAAAATATCATCTTTTGTTAAAAAAATAATGGAAGACATCAGTTGACTTACAATTCAGCTTAATATAATGACAGTATACAAATGTAATGCAAATATATTCTGTGCATATCCTTGGTAAAGGATAATGTATTTCCTCCACCATTCCTTCTAATCTCAATAGGTTGATAACCTTTCATTTTATACTGGGCTATGGGGTCAAAGTCTATCATCACTGTGAGCTGTTTTGGGGCTTGAGCCTGGGTCCCACATCACCAGCTTACTGTTTTGGGAGCCCTTATCCAATGAAGACATGGGACTACTAGGATTAGGTTTTCCATCATTTCTTGACAAAGTAGTTTTGTCGTTAGGGTATGTGTCCAAACAAAAACAGGTGGTTGATCTATCATTTGGTTCTTATGAACATAGGTGTGCTTTTAGCTTTGCAGCTGGTATTTAGTCTTATGGGGTTGCTAAATTGAGTATTGATTCTATTAATGAAGGCATCTTAGACTAATGTACTCATTATCTGGATTGTTCTAGTGGTGGGGTATGTGTATGTTCAGCTCAAGCTCCAACTGCTTAAAGGTGAGTGGATGGAACTGCTGGGAGACAGTACATAGGTGAAGGAGTGATTACAATTATATGCTGATTGGAGGAATGCCAAGACAAGCCCTTCTAATTCCTTGTGGGGTGAGGGTAAGCATCTAGAAGAGAGTGGATGTCCATTTAAGAAAAGGACCCATTTGTACTAGTAGGAACTAGAATGTTTGAGACTATATGGCTGCTTGTTTTTGGTACTTTTAAGTGACAATGTAATGTAAATAGAACAGCTCCTTATTTGAGCCGTATAAGTAATTGCAGTTTTCACCAACACCACCGCTTTTCATATGTGGGGGCTTTCTTCCCATATGTGTGGGCTCATTTCTCATGTGTACGGGCTCTCTTTTGGGTCTACGCCCTATTGGCTAGGGTACGAAGAAAATAGTGACAATCTAGTGATGTAATGAACATGCCCTTTGTTTTTTGTCGTTTTTTACTTCTAGTTGGAGCTGACAAAATGTAGCATGCGTGAGCTGATTGGCTACGCAAATTCATTAAAGGGATGTGGATTGACCACCTAACCAAATTTATCTAAGTATGATAATTGTGTTTGTCCCATCTAATAATAATCATACTTGGTGAGTCATCTAGTGAGTTTTAACATAATATATATATTTTAAATCCTTAAATTTTGATGGCCAATAGTGTCCAATAAAACTAATTTTAAGTAAATAGCAGATTCATATCATGCCTTGATATTGGTAATATTGCCAATTGCCTTCTCTTAGCCAAAAGGCTGATAAAGGTATGCCAATTGCCTTTCTACATGCAAGACTAGTGTTGTCTTGTGAAGGTAATATTGTACTAGATGTCACATGCTGGTGTGATCCATTGTATATGTAGTATTGTGGATTAGGCATCCATCATTTATTTTCTCAGCCTCAACCAATCATGCTGAACTTCGCCCCAATTTAATGATCATGATCCATATTAGGTCAAGATATAAATGGGTAGGCCTAGTAGGTGTGGCAAAGCTCAATCCATTAGCATCTATAGTCAAAGGGCTCATTCTTTTACCAACATTTCTAATAAGAATTTGGCATGCCGTGAATTCATGGATATGTTGTGATGGCTTGTCTCATAACATTTGCAAATGCAATATATTTTTTTATTATCAAAATTTCAAACTTTCAACCACCTAAAATCTTTGAAATGGCCTTTGAAATTCTTGGGATTCCCACTCATTTGGTTTTTTTTATGGTATTTCAAAGTTATTTGAGTACAGAGGAGGATTTAGGAATTTGATATGTTCAAGATTATAAATTCTACCTCATGTGGAACCTATTTCCCGTGTAAATTGTGGAAACACTTTCATCTATAAAAAGAAAAAGAAAAAGAAAAATGTGTTAACACAAAATAAAAGAAAATTGTTTTCTTCCAAAAACCATATTCCATTTTCCAGAAAAATTACTCTGCTGCAACAGGTCGAAGGTAGGTGGGGCCCTTCAACAAGAAGTTAGACCCATCTTGTGAGAGTCTAGATCCTTTGTCGCGTCTATGAAAGGCTTTCTCTGCAATAGATGCCTAAAACTCCACCGTAGGGCTCACATGGGTCCCACCATCAATTGAGCACATGACTGAAACATGATTAACACTACATTAGTAGCGATATCACGTCGTGCCAGTCACGTTTTTTGTCATTTGCTTAATCGAATGGTGGGACCCACTCCTATTAAGCTGAAACTTGGGGATATACCATTGAAGGAGTTGATATCTAAGGTGAACGGTTCGGGTTATTATCATGTGGGCCCTAAGGTGGAGTTTCAGGCATCAGAGAAAGCCTGTCATATAGGCAACAGAGGATCCAGATTCATCTTTTGAACTCCGGCTTAAATCTAGTTCCCAAGCCTGTCAGACCATACGCAGTCTATTTGGCTAAGCCCTTACCCCATGCTGAAGAAAAGCTAGTCCAGGAAGGGAAGCAGTAAGGCCATGAAGCAGTAGAGGCCTAAAACCAGCCTGTATCAACAAGGGACCTTTTCCACTAGCCAACAAAAGCCCCCAAGTAAGTTGGGTTTGATACAACTGGGCTATTCTGGTTCCAACACAACCAGTTTCCCCATAACAATTAGGGCCACAAAAGCATCACTGCATCAGGAACATATTTGCCTTAGCTCTGTATACAGATGCATACCTAGTTCTGACTGACTCTGGACCACATTGCATTCATCGGTTATTACTTATACAAAACTTAACCATGCAAGACAATAATTGTTATGAGTGGTGTTATTATTCACTTCTAAATCAGATCCTTCATAGTAGCACATATGGATATGTTGGGTCATAGTCCTAACACCTGAACCTAGGGATGAAAATTGGCTTGTGTTCAGGTTGGATCTATAGTGTAACAGACCTGGACCCAACTTACTAAAAGTTGATCCATACATGACTTGCATGTTGCATCTAGGTTACAAGAGCTGGGCCCATACTAATTTAAATTAAAGACCCAGGCCCAAATAAAAGACATTGGCCCAGATCCAAATCACTCCCAAATACTTATATACGGTGGTGGCTTGCGTATTCGAGTCCCTAGGAATGAAATCAATGGCACCCAGGCTGGGATCCAAATTTAAAATATGTCTAGGGGTGTTCGTGGCCCAGGTTAAGGCATATCCGGGCTCAGCCCGGCTTTAGAAACACCGGCCCAATCCTGACACGGTCCATAAACTCAGGCCCGAGCAAGCCCATTTAATCCATCGGGCCTGGCCGAACCAGGCTTTTCATCACTTTTGTGGGCATTTGAGCAATTGTTTGGACTAGTTAAATTAAATTACAAGCATTCCTTACACGGGTCGGGCCGGTCTTTGGGCTTTTTCACTTAGTCCAAGCCCGGCCCAATTATTAAACATGCCCTAATTACATATCCAAGCCCGGCCTAAAGTGCGCTGGACCCGGATCGGGCTAGCCCGGCCCATGAGCACCCCTAAATAAGTCCATAACTTACTGTATGAAATCAGATCCATTCGGTATCCGGACCTGACTGGTGCTCTAGATTTGGACCCGGATTTGGTAATGTTTTGGGTTGTGTTCAATCTGGTCTGGGGTCAAGCCCAACCCACTCTGACTGCCCCTACTAAGACTAAACTGAAATAAAATCAACCAACTTTCGGCGGTCTTCCCTAAATCATGTCTTTATGTTTGGGCTTTTCCCAACCAAAAGCATAGACTTGTTAGAAAACAGACAAGTAACTACAGCTAAGTTATGGAAAACTAAATGAAGAAAATTTCCTCCTTGACATGGCACCCACACCTTGAGACTAGATTTCACCTCTGTTCATGACTCTGCTTGTGCCTCCTGCAGGGATCTTCTTTCTTTGCACTGGAAATGGCCCAGCAACAGCCAATCAAGTACACACAAATGAGGCCCACTAGGGTGACAGCCAAGATGAGATCTGCCCTTCTCCATTCACTCTTCAGACTGGCAAGTAAACCAGCTTTACATGAATCACAGGCATAGCAGAGTTGGGTCTGCTCATTGCTCCACATCAGGCAATCCAGGTCGGCCCCTGTGTTATTCGGGCTAGTCCAGTATGTTGGATTCACAAATGTGTACCCGCAGCTCGTCGGTGGTTTGCAGCATCCTGACTGCATTTTCAAAACTACTTCTCATTACTATCCATACTTAATCAGAAAATGAAACCACAACAGTGTGTGATTTGTGGAGAACAATTACGCGGGAATCAACCAATTTCAACAATGAATCTTAAAATCATGAGCATTGTTGTGGCTTATTGTTATCTACTTAAAACCACACCTCTCACTGGTATTCGCTGCTCAAGTCAATGGTGATCCATGATGGAGTTCATTCATCATCCATCTTATTCTATTTTTGCTTGATTGAGCACTACTTTTCTATGGATAGAGCTCAAAAATTAAAACTAGACTCTGACATGACGCTCTTCCTATATTAAAGCCTGAAACTCGCGCATGCCAAAGAATGACACATGGTGAAGTAAAGTAAAAATTTGATCGGGTAAATATGGCATTCGAAGGGTTGTCACATTGCATCTTAAATGAAGGCGTATATAAACAGGACTGATGGTAGCATTTCCATTACATCAAAACCAACATTGGCCTTTACCTGTATGGGGCTAATTTGTGCATCGAAGAAATCTTGAGCAAATCGGTATCTCTGATTTAAGCCTGCACACATAGTGGTAGTGTTGAGACAGCCCTTGATATGATCCCACCTGAATGGATTCACTACCCTTTGACGCAGTCGCCCTGAGTAGTCATCCAACTGATACTCTAGGAAAGCTCTGTTAGGAACAGGGTGACCAGAGCCCTTGTTAGTGATCATGTAGACAAAAACAATCAACCCCGCAAGTAGTATTATGGCAATGAGCATAGCAACAAAGTAGAAAAACATGAGCCATCGAATGCGCCAGAAGCCACCAACAAAACCGGTGACCGCCACAACCAAGATCAAGATGCCCAAGATGATGATTGGCCATTGAAGGAGCTTAACGCAGGTGTCCAGAGCTCTGGATGCGAGTGCAAACCCAGTGAAGATTACTGGGACTGAGAGGACCATGGCTATGAAGTTGATACAACCAATGAGAGTGTTACTCAAAGCCATCTTGATGAGCCCAAATCAATGAAGAAGGTTAGCTTTGTTTGTGCTGTGAAATATGCATTGCTTCAATTTGTATGCTGCTTTACTGTCATATGCCCTTCTTTTCAAAAGAAGACATTTCACCTTGTGGGGTCAGTGGAGCTGATGAGTGTTCTTGGATTCTCATTGTCTTTTCAAGGACTACCTACTACTTTTCCAAAAGCTGGCAGAGTTCTCTTTGATCTATGATCTATCTAACACTAATTTCTTTCCATTGAAAGAGATGTTCACATTTATGTTCGAAAACCGCCTGAAAAAGTAAGGGGTGTTAAGGTCACTCTTGGATCTGCTGCATAGCAAGTAACTTTTTCCTTTTTTTTTTTTTTGTCCTTTTTGGTAAGAGCAGCAAGTAACTTGAAATGAACAAAAGCTACTGTTCTCAGCTTTTGGATAACTTGAGCAAGGGCCACAAATCTGGTATAATTAATAAGAGCTAATTAGATTAGTTTCTAAATTAAAAAGTCTAATTTTAATTTCTTATTTACAATTCTTGTGCTGCTCTTGTACATTCTTACAATACATCTTTACTTTACAAACCAGCTACTGGAGCCCATCTGAGGATAGGTGACTAAAGGGGGGTGTGCGGTCCATTCGGATAGGTCGTAAGGTGGGCCCTACCAGGTCTTATATACAGTAAGACGGTACATAACAGATGTACAGGATCATTTGTCATTAAATAATATCACATTATCAATATATAAAAATATTACATCTACGTAAGTAATTAGACACTAGCACAATAATCCGTGCTTAGCACGGGAAAGAAGTTGAGACCAGTGGGTTGTTGGATGAGATAAAATATGAATAGAAGTTACAAGAAGATAACCGCAAAATATTTTAACAAATAAGGATTAGCTAAAACACCCTTGGCTTTAATATATTATAATCGATTTGAAAGCCAGGCATTTTATTGGGTCTTGGTACCACTTCACTTCAGGCCTTTAATTTGAATTAGGGTATAGGCATGAGTCCTTGATTCTTCTAAATTTGGTTCGACTCAAGGTGCATAATGGGCCCTATCCTTGGTTGACCCAATTCCATTGATAGTAGAAGCTAGGGGAGACAAAAGTCTTATTTGATTAGCAAATCCAACCCATGTTTTATATGAGTCAGTCACACAGATCAATCTGACTCACAATAAAACTGATAAAGTTAGAATCAACCCACATATTTAAATCGATTTAAATAGTGTAATAGTTTAATATTTTTGTATTTTGGGCTTACCCTACAACTAAACTCAAATACAACCTGAACATTTGAAATGGATTGGGCTTGGGCCGAACATCTACAAGTTGGGCAAGGTTCAACTTGACCCATTTGGACTGGACCCGACCACTTTTTATGAAATGGGTTGGGTCACCTGACCCATTTTACCCCTGCCTTATCCATACAGGCAGGGTCAAACTCAACCCTGTCTCCTCCAACGGCTAACCTATTAATGGAGAGTTTAGAGTAGAGAGAGAGAGCTTGAGCTTGAGCTCCTGGTTTCATTCATCTATGGCTGCATTGGCAGCATCATCTCTCTTCTCAGGCTCTCCTAAATTTCTCTTCTTCTCTCACAGACCTCTCCAATCTCCTTCCTTGAAACTCCAAATTCCCCTCCTCCAATCTCCCTTCTCTCCAAAACTTCATCTTTCAACCAAAATCCACCCTTTCCAGCTCTTCTCTGCAGTCTCTGTCCAAGAAAATCCATTGGAAAGTAACCAGCAAGAAACCCCAGATGAGAAAACAGGAAGGATTTATGTAGTTAATCTGCCCTGGGATTTCACTGCCACGGATATCAAGAATCTCTTTTCCCAGTGTGGAACTGTCAAAGATACAGAGGTTCTTCTTCTTCTTCTTCTTCTTCTACTTTTGTTTTATTCTTTGGGGATACTCAGATTTTCTCTTTTGAATGAAATTTTGTTCTCTTTCCATCTTCTTCAACTTAATCAGGTTATGAAGCAGAAGAATGGGAAGAGCAGAGGCTTTGCTTTTGTCACAATGGAAACTTGGGAAGAAGCTCGTGCTGCCATCAATAGATTCAATTCGTTTGTAAGCGTTGCTGAGTCACTTCCTTCTTGGGTTTCTGTTGTTGTTGTTGGTTCTATAGAAAACTTGTAAAGGGGTTTGTTTTAAATTAAGTTTGGGTAGCGTAGGTGGTGGGAGGTTTGTATTTACTTAAATGGATTGATCATATCATTTTAGTTCTGGTGGTTTCCCCAATTTAGTTTATGTTGGATGTGGTGTTGGAGGTGGATTACTGTGTTCATCTAGTTGAATTGTGTTGAATTTGATGTCTCAGATTTCTTGGTTTAGTGTTTTATTATTAAATTTCCTTAGCTTACCATTCTTACCAAAACCTCAAGGCGTTAGAGGCAGCCCTTCGGGTGGAACCCGGTCGGTGCAATTTTTGCAACACATTTTTGTGCCAAGTCATTCCTCCTGGGATTCGAACTTGCGGCCAGTTGGCTCTGATACCATATTAAATTTCCTTACATAACCATTCCTTCCAAAACCTCAAGGTGTTAGTAGATGCAACATAAATACTTTTCAATACTCCCCTCCTCGGGTGGTGCCAACTCTTCAACATTTATGAAAATGGATTTTCTTTAGTTTTGGTTGGAGTGGGGCGTAGGTGTAACAATGGAGGATTTCTCATTGTAGAATTTGAGTTTAATAGGTTGGTTTTCTTATCTAGCTCTTGTCTACTGGTTAACTGAGTCTCTATCCAATTAGGCTGTGTTGTAACAAATGGGATTTATAGTTATATTTGAATTGAATCTCGTTTGTTTGTGTTTATTTCTAACTTTAGTGTTTGTTGAAGAGAAATGATATGGATGCGGGGTAAGCTAACTAAGGAACGCTCAACTCAAGGCTTTACCATGAAATCACCGGCTTTGTAGATGGACGAGAAACAAAACTTGTTAACTGTTGACATTAATGGGCAAGTTTGTTGGAAAGGATTGCTCGGTCAATCTGTGGTTTTCAGACCATGACCCAGATCAATGAAAACCCTGTTGGTCTGAGACTGAGAGAGAGAGAGAGAGAGAGAGAGAGAGAGAGAGAGAGAGAGAGTCCTTAGTGTAGGGAAAAAGAAAGAAAAAGAAGTGTTCTCATCTCTGGGTTTGAGAGTCCTTAATGTAGGGAAAAAGAAAGAAAAAGAAGTGTTCTCATCTCTAGGTTTGAGAGTCCTTAATGTAGGGAAAAAGAAAGAAAAAGAAGTGTCCTCATCTCTGGGTTTGATTGTGATAAGGAAGACCATAATTCCCATATTCAGCCACGTCATCAGAGTGGACCCATATTCAAATCTGACTGTTACAGCCCAGGCCAGCTCTTTCTACAGTCTTCATGGGATCTCATCAATTGATTGAGATGAGCACAGTCCAACCCATATGATACTTTCAAAGATATGATTGATATCCTATGGATTGCTTGCTGAATGGTTTGCTGTGTTCTGACGTGTCTGATCCTCTTGACTCTTTTAACATATGTGGTTCACTCTAATGATGTGGCTGAATATGGGAATTATGGTCTTCCTTATCAGATTGGTCCTGTGGTCCAACAGAATAGATAATGAGCCTTGAATTATATTCCTTCTCATTCATTATCTTTGCATGTGATGCTTCTATTGCAACTGGGTTTTGGTTGACTTAGGATATGGATGACTGCAGGAATTGCAGGGAAGGACTATTAGGGTGGAATTTGCAAGGAGCATGAAGAAGCCGCCTCCTCCTCCTCCAGAGAGTGCCACAGTTGAAGAAACACAGCATAAGCTTTATGTATCAAACCTTGCCTGGAAAGTGAGATCTAGCCATCTCAGAGAATTTTTTGCTGCCTACTATAACCCAGTGTCAACCAGGGTAGTTTTTGACGGCCCATCAGGAAGATCCGCTGGGTATGGATTCGTTTCCCTCTCCACAAAGGAGGAAGTAGACGCTGCTATATCTACATTGGATGGAAAGGTGACTTCAGTCTTCCATTCTTCAATTTGTTAAATGTTTTTGTCATTAAAGTTTCTCTATACTTTCATCTCTTAACTTGTTTAGAAAGAATGCTTATATCTGACACAGATTGTTTTACTTTACTCAAAGAATGCTAAGATTTCATAATTTCTTGATAGAGCCAAAGTTGCAATAGCTGATAAAAGACTTCATAATTTCTTAATAGAGCCAAAGTTGCAACAGCTGGTTACAGGGGCGAGACTCATATGAAATTGAAAATCGGCCAATTTCAGTGTCTACCATGTTGATTTTCACATCCAATGCAGAAAACATAGCGGGATTCATTTGAACCCGGTCATGTTACTTGGGAGTCGATCTAACTCGATTGAGTCCAAGTCCATGTCGCGAGTTAAACAGTACAACTTGGTGGCTCATATTACTTAAACCCCAAATCCAAGCTTGGAAAAGGTGGACATGCTATTTTAGGAACTCCTATGTTGTTCCTTGAGATATAAAATTATCTATTGAACCAAATCAAAGAATCAAAACCAGAGTCTGCTTTTCTTTCCAAATCCAATTTGGCTGTACTGAGTCATGTGCTATTATATTTTTTTTAAGTGTCTGGATGAGGAGAAAAGGTGGAGAAAATTCTGTGGATAGTTTTTTCTATTTGTTTTCTCCAACTGTTTTATCCACATACAACTGATCTCTAAAGTTTATATCATACTATATATCATATTACTTTAGCTCTTCTATGAAATGATGTGATTAAGAATGTTTGATTAGTTGCTTCTGGATTTACCTTGTAAATTCACACTTGCAATTGCTTGGAATATTTGCAAATTGAAAGTTGGTGAGATAAAAAAAAACTCAAACTTATGAGGTCGTTTTTCTTCTTTTATCTGTTATTATTATTATTATTTACTTTGTTTGACTTGGTCAATACTACTCAGTATTGATGAGTCATCAGTTAAGTCCAGGCTCTTGATCAAGCCAGCACCAAGAAACCTAGATGTATTTCCTTGAATTGTCTGGTGGAGCCATTTATTATATATATACCAGATGATCAGAAGGAATCCTATGAGTGGGAAGTGAGAATTGATCACTATCTGCTTAAAGGTCATGATGCTGGTATGTATGGTATGTGGTGGTGAGCAATCGTAAGATAAATGAGCCCCCCTCCCCGAGACTGTTCAACTCGGCCGAGACTCGATTGATGGCTGAGTCACATGAGACTCGATTGAGTCAGAGTCACCACCACCATGGCACAATGACCTTTAAAAAATATGAAAAATAGCAACAATCCTCTAAAACATAGAAAATATAGTTCTAGGAATCAAGAATTTGAAGACATTTTGTGTTTCATTTATTAATAATGAAGTTGAGTTGGTAATTGTACCCACATTTATATTTCGTTCATGATGAATAGTACCACTGATCTTCAAATGCTTCAATTTTTTTTTTTTCTCTAGAAAAGGTGGTTTTGATATTCTAGAATCAAGAAAAAATGTCCTAAAAGCCTCCCACAGTTTTCCCAGTAAAAAAAAAAAAGGACATATGTGTATTCAGGGCTCGAAAACTACAGGGATCAACCGACTAGGTGACTCGGGGGTGACTCCACTTGGCAGATTATAAAAACCATGGTTTCAGATTGCTGAGATTATAAAAACCATGGTTATTGGGAAGGGGTGATGGTGTAACTTCCAGAATGAAATGATGCATTCATTATTCACAGACTTGGCAAAAGAAGAGAGCATTCGAGATGAGCATGCTGTAAGGACTTCTGCTTGAGCAGGGCAGTTCAGACCAATCAAAGTATCAAAGCAAGGGGGAAAAGCTAGGCCACCTGAATCTTTTGCAGCCGAGGATTCAACGGACTTCTATGAAAAATGAAACATAACAATAAAGAAGAAAAGACGATCAAACAAAAACTTGGAGCAGTGTTATTTTCCATAGGACAGTTATTTTTTTCTCTATTTTGTGTGAAAAAAACCTAAACAAAAATAACTGGACCGTATGCAAAATGAAGTAGTGTTACCAATCAAACAAATAAAAATAAAGAAAAGCCTTTGCTCCTTGTTCCAACTTAAACAAAAACTTGATTTGGCTAAAGAGGAGGTGAACACAGTTTGACTAGAAAAAATGTTTAAATATAATGGAAAGATTTCTTTTATACAATAAAATTACATCAGTTTATATTACAAATATTGATTTATTTTGGCTGAGTTTACAGGACCTGACTTGAGGCGTAACTTCATTCTCCAAGTTGACCCCTTGTCTTGGATGGAAATCTAGTTAAACTGGGGTTATTCATTTCTTTTAGACTATTATTTTTGAAACGACCCGGGCCTCGGATCTCGGGGTGTGACAATTTTCCTCTTTTATGATGCAGGATTATTCTGAATGATCGCAAGATTGGATTGTTTTTGTGGGAACATACTAACTCTGCTAGTATTGATTTTAAGTTTCTGCTAAGTGGTGTTTGCTAGATTTTCCACGGCATGCTGTGTATGCCTGATTTCTTGTAGTGTTGATTATATTTTACCAACATAACAGTAAGTAATGGTCTTGACCTTCTCGAACTGCTGGCTGCAGGAACTGATGGGCAGGCCTATCCGTTTGAAGATTAGTCAAAGGCAGGTTAATGACTCTTCAAGTGAACCAGAACAGGCAGACAAAAGCCAAGGGTTATCGGGAGAGAATTCTTAGGTGAAACTGTGATTGGCAATCTCAATATTGTGGTCTGCTAAGTAAGGGAAAATGTGGCACAGATGGATGGACATTTTATCTTGTCCAATTTGCAGATTGATGTCAAGTAAGCAAGGAGAAGAGTCACCAGGTTCTGTACATTTGTGATATTTGATACCTTAACCTGTTTCTTTCTGTAAGCACTGTCAATTTTCAGTTGGTCAGTTTCTTTACTTTCAATGCAATTCGCCATTGGTCTGTTTGGGATCTGAGAGAAAATCCAGTTCTCTTCCGCTGGAAGTTTGAACAGAGGTAGTGTTCCACTGGAGGTTGAAACTCAGGAGTTGCTGCTTCCTAGGAACTCTCCCTCCTGAGAAAGGGAATCCACCCATTTCCTGGGCCTTGTTTGAAAACAGCCGTGAAAATTGTAAGATGGAGTTGCATGTCATTGTTCTAAAGCGTGGTTTCTGAGTTCTGCTTCTTTATCCTTCCATGTCACAAAACTATTGCGGGTCCTTCAATGGATTCAGATCTACACCTGTGCACAAACAGCCTTTGTTGCTGCTTTATGCTCTGAACAATGTTTCTTTTTGTTAGTTTTCCTTCCAGCACTCCCTAATGATAGCCTCCATTACTCACAGATATGAATGTGATCTTTTCTCTGGGCCGCCTTGTTTCGGTAGATCCACCACCTCTTCCCCCTGGCCTGTTTGGAGTGATTTGGTCTTGAAAACTGGTATAGTTCTAAACGAAGAATAATCGGAATTCAAGTTCATCTCTGTTTTTGTTATTTGGTTAAATTTGTGTCTTTATTGGTACAGATTGATAGCCAAACCAGAAAAAAAGAAAGGACAGAATGAAAAGGAAAATGAATGTTTGAAAAAGGACTTGGCATGTGCTCTATATACAATGGAATAGGTTTCCCAAGAGGTTCACTCCAAATTGAGGCTAACTCTAAAAATCATTTATCATGGGCTCAAGGGTCAGCCCCTCCTTGGAGATTGGCTGATACAATGGAGGAGATAGGGTCCTCTTATCAAATATTGATGTCTCTGTCATTCATATTCCAAGGGATTTGAATGTTGAGGCAGATTAACTTGCAATTGATGGGGGTCTTTAGAGCTGGGCAGCTTGTTATCTTTGTAAATTTAGTTTTGCTAGTTGGTTTTTTGGCTGTCTGTTGGACAGATTTCATATCTGTATAGCTTGTTCTTGGTATTAATAAAAATCCCATTTTCTTTTCTTCTCAAAAAATGGAAAAAAGAAAATGTGGTCCCAACAGGTGGTTGAAATTGTTCAATGGGTGGGACTCCAAGTTGCAGAAGTAATTAATCGGAAAACAGAGTTCATACACAAAAACTAGAAATATATTACTCAAAATGCTTTTCTACTACAAACGACTGCATACCTATAAATAGGCATTTACAAAAGAAACAGTCAGCTTAGAACGTGGGTTCTAACTGCCACATCACAAACTGATTCATACTTTTTCTAACAACAAAACAGAAACATTTGAAATAGTCAAGCTACCATAATCCTAAAGTTTTGCACCACTAACCAACAAGTAAGTCTCAACATTTACTCAACAAGAGTTCATGATGATTATTTCTCCTCATCATCCCTTACATGTGCCTTGATAACTATGCATCCAACTAAAAGAACAATAGAAGCCAAGAAGAAAGCACCCAATCCCAAACATGCGGAAGTGTAATCATGTATTCCCAAACATGTGGAAGCTGTTACACTCTAGGAGTAGCAACCAGTTGCAGTGCACATTTCTTGTGCAACGCAAGCCCAAGAGCTTCATTCATGTCCATATCTTCCTTCTTCATCCCATGCGGCAATTCCCAATCAAACGCGTGCAGCAGGTTTGCTAGAGCGAACTCTGCTGATGCCACTCCAAAGAAGTTGCCTGGGCAGCTCCTACGTCCTGACCCAAATGGAATGTACTGAAAGTTCTGGCCCTTGAAATCAAAGGGACTGTCTTGGAATCTCTCTGGCCAGAACTCCTCAGGTTTCTCCCATAACTCTGGGTCCCTCATGATGGCCCACAGATTCACGAAGAGCCTTGTCTTAACAGGGATATCGTAACCGTTGATCTTGCACTGCTCGGTGCACTCACGTGGGACCAGTAGCGAAACGGGTGGGTGCACTCGGAGTACCTCCTTCAGTACCATTTTCAAGTACTCCATTTGCTGAATGTCTTCTTCATGGACCTTCTTCTTGTCTCCCACAACCCTTCTAACTTCTTCTTGTGCTTTCTTCATCACTCTAGGGTGCCTCACAAGTTGGGTCATTGCCCATACAAGTGTAGCAAATGTCGTATCGGTCCCAGCAAGGAACATGTCCTGCAACCATCACAATGCATCCTATAAATCCTCCATTCAGAAATTTGAAATATCACAAGTCAGTTTCACCAATGATATTTTATGATTATAGGGATTTCTTTTTTTGGGGCACCCAACGTAGGGGCTGGGGTCCTCTATGGACCTCGGGTGAGGTGAGTGAACCCTCTAGTGAGGGAAGTAGACCTCAGGTGAGGTAAAACAACCATCGGATGATGGGGAGGTGACTGCTTACGTTCAAAACTTAGGCAGCGAGGTAGAAACTGATGCCACTGGTGAGAGGCTGTTGTTGATTATAGTTAATAATACTATGGAACCAATGATCCGGTAGGTTCCTTGAATGACCCATTTACGACCCTTCAAACGTCAAGCAAACAACCAGCCGTTGTACAGTAGCAGTCACCTTCATTTTTTCTTGGTAAAATGTCACATTTATGAAAGCAACTAAAAGCAGAGCTTGTGACAGTGGATGGGCCTCCAGGTGATTGTCTTTGGAAACATTTATATAGAGTCTCCTTTATTGCATGTGTAATTGGACTTCTGTATTTCTATTGTCTGTAATTTTTGTCAGCTTAATCTAGTCTACTGCTGCTATTAAACAAGGGTCTTTTGGGTCTCCTTCTATGGACCAAGGAAAAAGACGGAAAGACATCTGTTTTGGATTTCTCTCCTGGATTGGGCTCTCCCTTTTTCAGCACATTTTGACCACTGAGCCTTCATCCTTAGGCCGTCTTTTTTAAATTTTTTAATGAAAGCTACTGACCTTATAGACCTTAAACAAGGGCAGAATTTGGATGCAAACATACTAAACCACATTAGATGGTTGTCATCTCTTCACCCACTAACCAATTTTTATAATATCTTCTTTGACCCTTTCAAAGAAGTCATGAAGAAATTTCACCAAGGAAGTGATTACTAGCATCAAAGTCCTCTTAAATTATTGATGGAACCTGTATAGTTTTATAAGGGCCCCGTTTCGGCAGCCAATGGAAAGTATTTTAGGTGCTTAGGATATTAAATGATGCTGCTTTTTTACTTTACTCTTCAACCCTATCCCAAACTAACAAGATGAGGCTCAATTGATAATGATGTTTACCGTCATCTCAAATAACTCTCTCTAGAAGCTTGATGTATCAGGATTATACTTGGAAGAAATCTACTGGTGTCTATAATGAAAAATTAAAAATACAAAAGATGATTTCATAGTATAAAGAAGGCCAAAACAACACTGTACAAAGAATTGAAGTGTTAGAAGGAACTAAAAGAAACAGAGACTCATAAAAACTGGAACTTAAACAGTTAGAGATGATGGGTACTATTTTGTTGAGAGTGAATGAACAAAAGAAGTAGATATCATCAATACAGGCATAAGATATTAGCTTCAATGATGAACGATGATGGTGATCACTATCCTACCAGTTCTCACTTGTCAAATACACACACATGCGCCCCCGCAGTCAATTGGCCATCTCTGCAAGAGCCAGAGATAGAGCAGAGGAACATGTAAGTGGTGTGAGTGAATTTCTATTGGGGTCCATATGAGTAAGCAGATGGGTTGAATTGGCTACGAAGATCATGTGGTGGTGCAATGTTTACACATGATCATCATCAATTTATCATCTTCTCTCTTATGAATTGAAATAGAGATAAGAAAGATTACATGGGGTGAAAAGAAAAAAAAAAAAAAAAAACCTTTAGATTTGAGAAAAATTGGAGAAAGCCCAAACACTTCATAACAAAGGGAGAGGGCCTCCATTCCATGATATTTCGTCTGAAGTGCAAGTATCACAAAAAAGGAAAAAAAAAAAAAAAGAACATTCCATGATATCACGGAATATCATGGAGGCCTTTTATTTTCATTAAGAGATGTTTGGGCCCTCGGTGTTTTTATTGACTTTAAGGGTCTGTTTTTCATAAAAATAAACAGCCCCAACCCCCCAAAAAACACCAAAAAGGAAAAAGAAAAAGAAAACTAACCATGATTACTGCCTTGATATGTTGTCTAGTAAGTGTGATTCCCTGGGTTGTATCCTTCTGAACTCGAAGCATAACATCCATGAAGTCTTCATGATCAGGTTTAGGCCTTGTTGGATCCAAGTGCTCTTCAATAACCTCCTCAAAGAAGGCGTCCAAAGAGCGAAATACCTTATCCAGCTTCTCCTTAAACCCAGTGACCTTGTTGATCCACTCCAAAGATGGAAAGAAGTCCGCAATTCCAAAGCCCACAATAATGGCTTGTGACTCACCCAAGATTCCCTGGAACCTGCTCTCACCATCCCCTGATTTCCCATACTTGGACCCAAAAGCAGCCTTACAAATGATCCCATTGGTGAGTCCAAGCAGCAACTCACTCATGTTAATTGGACCAGACGACGCAGACCGATGGATCCGGTCCATCAGCTGGTCCACCTCTTTCTCCCTGATGAACCTGAAGGACTGGACCCTAGTGACACCCAGGAGCTCTTGCACGCAAATCTTGCGCACATATCTCCAGTACTCTCCATAGGGGGAGAAGGCAATGTCCAGGCAGCCATAAGATAGAATCCGAGAAGCCATGCCGGCGGGCCGGCCCGTGAAAGATAGATCGTATGTCTTGATCACTTCTCGGGCCATATCGGCCGACGACACCACCAACACCGGTATGCTGCCGAATTTTACGTACATGAGAGGCCCATGGACCTTGGCGAGATCGCGGAGGGATCGGTGGGGCAATTCACTTAGCTGGTGCAAGTTGCCAATGATCGGGAGCCGCCGAGGGCCCGGTGGAAGCCGGAGACCTCCTCCTTTTATCTTGTTCCATACAACAAGGATGAGGAGGAGAGGAAGGAGGGTGAAGGACAAGGTTTGGATGTCTATCACCATGGCTGATAGCTAGTGAGACACAAATGTTTTGTGTTCTTGGAGTGTTGGCACCTCCTTTTATAATGCAAGTGAGCAACTGATACTTTATAATTATTAAGTAGACTGTGATGATCCTTATCCCTCTAAACCCATTTTGGAGATTATGACCCATTACAATGCATTAATTAAGACCTTAAAAGTTGATGGCTTAAAGTGACTTGCATGTGTGTTGAAGGGTGCAACGATGGCTAGAATAGGTCAGTCAACATGCTTTTGAAGGCTTACAAAAGAACTTACTTTTGAAGAAATGTTAGACCATTAATTAGAACAAAAATCCACAGCACATATTATTTGACATTTGTATCTCACCAACTCCTTAATTATATTATGAAAAGCTTTGGGTTTGGGTTTGGGTTTTTATCTTTTAGGTATTACGTGCATGGAATAGCAAACTAGAGAGTATTTTCGTTTTCTACCTGATTCTGCAATTAATAATCTGCATTGCTAAACGATTTGGTTGGTAAGAATCCAGATCCCCTATTGCATCTGTTACAAGCATGCCCTACAACAGATGGCTGAAACTCAACTGCGGGGTCCACATGATCATAATCTGGACTGTTTGAGTTGAATCTCATCCCCTCTGGGCTCTAGTGACATATCTACATGTTTTCACTTCAATTGAAGTTCGTCCCACTGATAATTTGTGCACATGATTGATGAGGGGATTAAGTAAGGGGATTAAGGGCTTGTTTGGGAGGTCTAGTTTATTTTTTAAAGACCATTCAAAATAGACTCATACAAAAACGAGCCATAGAAAAAATAGGCTAAAATAAAAGGAGGTGTTTGGTAATGCAAGGGTTTATGCTAAATATACATTTTTATATCATTTGTTGAGAGTTTTTAACATATTTCTTGAGATCCATATAGTATTAGGTCATGAAAGTCGACCCTCTAGACACACTTAGCCTTCCAAAAAGATCTCATGGTTTAGATCTTGTGTTTGGAGCCCACATAATCCACAAAATCATACCTAATGGGTAACTTTTTTTGTACGTATCTAGAGATTAGTGATGATCCAATGGGTGAAACTTGGTCTCATGGTCATTGATATTTTGAGCATTACTAACGGTTTAGATTTTATTTTACAAGTCTCTAAATAATAATAAAAAAATTAAAACAGTTTACTGCTCATGGACAAATGTAATATTGAGCATAATACATAAATGGTTATTCTTGTTTTGCACATATCTCGAGATTCACAAGGTATTATATGATAAAAATTGACCACATAAGCATTGTCAGACTTCCTAACATATCCAACGGTTTTGATCTTGTGTTTGGGCCCCACAGATCATAACAAATTATATCCGATGGCTCACAATTTTTGGCACGTATCTCGAGATTGGTGATGATTCAACGGTTGAAATTTATATGCATGGTCGTGTTTGACCTTATGAACATTTTCAACGGTTTGAGTCTTGATTGTCCCTCTCAGATTTGGAGAACAATTAGAAAAAGGGGACTGGGCGTAATTATTCACAAAACATTATAGCTCCGCCTCTTTTTTTTTCCCCCTCTATTTCTCAATTACCACATCAAGGGGGCTGTGGAAAGTAGAGGCATTGGCTCTACATCTCTAAAATGAGTAGAGGCTAAAAGCTTTTTGCCAAACACTCTATTTTTTCAAACCTCTGAACATTTTAGAGAAATAAAAGGAAAAATTAAGCCTCCCGAACATGCATGCATTTGATTAATAATACAAAAGATTATGCTAATCACGCATGTGAGACCATGTAAGTACTAATCTAGCACAAAAGTCCCATCTTAAAAAAGGAGAAGTGGAGTGTCTGGCGGGGTAGTTTTTTTTTTTTTTTTTATCTAAAACATAACTCTTTGACATTGTTGTTGTTTAAAGGGAGTTGAAAACCGTTAGACGATCATCTTCAGTAGATCGAGCATCGGGTAAATTTGCACCAGACTACAACCGTTGAAACGCACAAATTAAGACATTCGAGTCAATGAAAGAAGCAACAGTTGGAGGTTGAAGGGTGAAACGATGATTTAAAACATCAAAGCTTACGTAACTCTTGCATTAGATGTTAACATAGTCATGATTTTGTGAGAGCAAAGACATAATAAGCGAAGGAATCAAAGTATTGGACTATACAAGATTATTTAACTTTTTGATCCTCCTTCCATATTAAACATCAGTGCAGCTCTTATCATATCATATCATATCATATCATATCAAAGGGTGAAAAGCAGAACCAATTGAAGAAAGATTGGTGCAGGAGCCGTATAAGAGTTGGATGATAACCTGTATGCTGTTTTTCTACCAAGAAAGAACTTTTTCAGCTGTTGAGATTTTACTAATCAGGCGCCACACGAGTTTATTACTAGCAAGTAGCAAGGCTCGGCGTCTTGAAAAGTCTGACTTGACAACCACAACCACAACCAATGCTCCAGTGCAGTTGCTGCAAAACGCCATGGAAAACCCACGCTATCCACGAGTCCCATGACGAGACAACAAGTTATAAAAATGCTAAAGCAGGTCATGGAAGAATTAATTATAATGGGACAGACGAGACTTGACAGACGAAGCTCTCAAGGATCAAGTCCCGGTCAAAGTGTTTGTGAACATCTTGGAAACGGATCCCCCCCCCCTTCGGTTCAAACAAGGAACTGTACGAAACAACGGCGACACACGCGGGAGGGGGGCGGAGGAAAGAGAAACTCATCTGCCCCCTCCTCCGCCCCGTTACATGTCGCCCCCTGATTCATCCAAACAGGGATGAAACAGGGGATTCACATCCGAACAATCTACTTCTTTTTCACTTGTTAATGTTCATTAGTTGTAATTACAAGCACTAAACGTTAAAGGCTTTCTAGTGAGCAACATAACAATACATATTAAAAAATTCGTAAACCGCATAACAATGAACACGCATTTTTTTTTTTTTACATTCTGAATGGACTAAATTGTTGAATCAATTGTCCACTCTTTTTTACGTACATAAAATTATTTAATTTATGGGTCATAGATAAAGTGGTTAAGATGATCTTGCATAGCTAAAAAAATTTAGGGGCCGGGACGTAGGGGATCAAAAGATCCAAATGAGTCCTACCTCCATGTAAAATTTTAGGTTCCCATCCAAAAACTTCAATCTCTCACCTTCCCAATGATTTTGGAGCCCCACCAAGGTGCAAATGGGTGCACGGGTAAAGGGTGTGCAAGCAATCCCACATATACATATGTTTCATATATATATATATATATATATATATATATATATATATATATATGGTAAAGGCTCTCCTAAGAATGTCTCTCTCTGTTTTTCTTACGCCCCTTTAAGGACGTGAGAGACATTTTGTACATTATCTTTCGAAAAAAATATTCTCTTGTGAAAAGAAAAGAAGAAAGTTTGGTGCATTCCCCTCTTTTAGGCATTTGACACACATCCAACTATTACTCACTATTAAACTTAACATCTATTGAGGTAAAGATGACTTATTGGGGTTGCTCTTTTGCAAACCACTAGGTCTAATTGAGATCTTTCAACTCTCCACCTCCCCCTCATTGACATAGCCCAAGTGCGCCCCAAAAAGTACTCAACGAGAACCTAAACCCAAACTCCAAATTTTCAAGTCATTGTTTCATTGAGTTTCCAGGTCATTTAAGACCTCATCGAGTGCGGCCCTAACCACTAAGTTAAAAATGGGATTAATATAATAAGGCAAGATAATCCCCCGGTCATCTAACTATCAATATGTTTAAAATGGTCCCTTATTTGATTAATTTTCCATTTTCTAACCAAACATTGATTCATCCCAATAATGTCATGGCCACATTGCCATCTTCAGTATGTGTTGGTCCAAGCCTGTGTAAAGAGTGTTGGCGTCAAGTAGTCAACTGGCCCTAACAATTTTGTTGAACTTTATGCCAAAATCTGCTTTAAACAAAATAGCACGGCGTGTGCATGGACATGTGTGTGCCTGTGTGCGCGTGCATGCGTTTGTTTTGGAGGCCTGTGGGGCCCAATTGGGGCAGTGGGTCCAAGGGAGATGAGGGAATAGAAAGGGACCCACAATGATAGGGGTTGATTAAAGCTTCATCCTTGTTCCTAACCCAATGAAAAGAGCCCTTGAAAATGGGCCTCGCCCAACTCCTCCTGAAAGGTAAGACACTACTCAAAAAATGCCAGACACCAAATAGGTTGGATAAGACTTCAATGTTGATAATGATGTCTTCAGGTGATTGTCTCTATGGACTAATCTCTATCTATATTAACTTAATAACAATGCTTTTCTGATGATGATGATGAAGATGACGATCAGCGGTTTATCTCACAATTTCTTTTTAATTATTCTCTCTTTGTTATGGATCATAACAGCAGATCAATGCTGTAAGTAACAGTGCTCGCTACAAGAGGATGCAGTCATCTTATGTTGTTAAAGAACATTGGAAAAGGGGAAGTAGAACATAGTTCTAAAAAACAATCCTGAGGTGATTGACTGTTTTAAGATCAAGATCAAGAATTTATAGATCCACTTTACCATACTTTTAACTTGATGCCTGTAAACATTGCAGCACCGGTAAGAAAAGACAAAACAAAAGCATACCCAAGCAAAATACTAAAAGATGCCAAGGATGAGGCAGAGAGCGTATCCACATACAGGTTTATTACCCCTGTGAGTACATTTGCCTGCATAGAGAAAAAAAGAGTTTAGTATCAGTTTCAAGGTTTTTGAGCCCATGAATGGGAAGGAGTTCTTCTCACCAGAAGAAATGATCCCAGCAAGTTTCGGTTGAATGCTTCTTCAAGTACTGATATTTTTGACGTGGGGATTAAATCTGAAAGCATTAGAATTGCCAACACCTGCAGGAAAAATACATGTGATTTAATGAGGTGTAGACAAAGCATTAAAAAACTCTGGAAGCACGAAATCTCATGTTATAACAGCAGTGGAAAAGCATCCTTTCTGGAGAGCTTGCATCTTTCAAGTATAAAGTATGTTTTTGTCATATAAATCATATGTATTTGCATTTTGTTCTTTAAACTCCCATGCGTAATGCTCTTCGAATATGCTAACATTTGGCCAATTAATGTTACCTTATTTCTCATAACAGTATTCCAAAATGTTAACATATCCTATGTTCTCTTTGATGTCATTATCCATCAAGGTATCGCATGTCCACTTGGAGAACAGTACCTCCCCATCCTAGAATACACGGATAAGATACTGCTATGACAAACACCCAACCGGATGTTGGCTCGGTGGTTAAGACAATGGGTTTGCTCCCCAGAGGTCCCGGCATCGATTCTCCCGGGCGTTAACCGCCCCTCGTCTGTGTGGGTGCGGGCGTAGGGCCCAGGGATTAGTCCTGAAAAAGGTGGGGATACCCTAAGATATCAAAAAAAAAAAAGATACTGGTATGACAGACATCCACATGTATCAAATAACATACCATTACAGTGTTATAATTTTTAATTTGCAACTTCTACCCATGGTATTATCCTTTTATTAAATGTAGCATTTGAAGCATATATGGTGGACTTCTTATCTTAAAACTTTCACCACCGTTGAAAGCCCCAACGCAGGGATTTAGGTGCTGACGTCAGCACTTATATGGCTGATGTCGACCTTATGGAGGTTGCACGGCTACTACAAAACCTTTCTTCCTATTTTTTGGTACTTCTTGACAAGTCTTCCTCATCTAAGTTGATACCAAATTCGAGCTTTTAATTGACATGGAATTTAGACTAAATGAATTGGAGAAAGTAGGAGAAAACTAGGGTTTAAGTGAGGAAGAAGAATTAGAGAGAAAGGCTGGTCGTAGTCCAATGTGACTGGAGGACCAGCCATAAGACATTATTTATTTAAAATTTTTCAAAAAAAAAAAAAAAAAAAAGAAGATCTTCTCACCAAAGTGCTTCAAATTTACAAATTAGTCAATAATTCTGGAAATTTAAAAAAAAAAAAAATCAATGCCTCTCACAACACCTTCAGAAGTTTAAAAGACCTCAGTTCTAGAATGTAGGCATGTAACCAATGAAGCCCAGATGTAGCGTGAATATGGCAAGGACACCGATTTTAGTGACACATAAAATGATGTATCAGATGCAATATGATATAGACATTTTCTCCATTTTGAAGTATCCTAGTATTATAGCAAGTACCCACATATTGCTTGTAAGTCATAGAGAAAGTAGATCATCACCATGCATGGTCCGCCATTTGTTGAAGTTATGTGCATATAATTCACACATGCATGAAACTTGGAGACTCTTTGAATGAGTCTAGGATTGTTATTCGGAAAAGGGTGTGGGTCATGGGTTGTTTATTATGGTCTCGTTGAAGTAGTCTTTTAAGTCTTGCTATGAGTGTTGCTAGCTTTTAGAATGCTTGTTTTCATTGAGGAGGTAGTGGGAAGTAACCGATGTAGTGAGATATTTATCCAAAAATCATCCAATAAAGGATAGTAGAAGGATTATCCAAAAATCATCTCTTGGAGGCTGGGTTTCCCTCGAAGAAAATCCAATTATCTTCTTTTTACATAACCTTAACTTGTTTAATATTTCCATCAGTTACTTCGAGGGAAACCAAGATGTGAGATTTTGGTTGGATGACTGGGTGGGGGAAGGTCCTTCGTGTGAGTTATTTCATAGGAAATTCAGAGTGGTCACCAATAAGGAGGCGGCTGTTAGTGATTGCTATGAGGTGCAGGATGATTCCATTGTGTGGGGTGTTTCCTTTAGGAGGAACCTTCGGTCTTTGGAGGAGGTTCAATATGGAGAGTTAATGAGTTTTCTTTCCAACATTTTTTTGTGTAGGAATTCCTAAGATTATCGGATTTGGAAGCATTCTACTTCTGGGACATTCTCAGCGAAAGCCTTTGTCTTAGCCTTAGAGGGACACCAACCTTCTAGACCTTCTTCTTCTTTTATCTGGTCGGGGTTGGTTCCTCCAAAGGTAGAGGCATTTTGTTGGTTAGCTATGGCTGGAAAGGTTTCTACGGTGGACAATTTGAGAAAAAGAGGGTTGACGACGACAAATATATCTAACATTTGAGTGATGTGTTTGTGATTGATGACATCACTGTTAATTGGGAAGCTTGTATGGGGTGTGGTCCTTCTAAGATGAGGATTTGTGTCCATTGGTCTCCTCCCCACATTGGTATGCTGAAATTTAACGTTGATGGTGCTGCTAGAGGAAAGCCAGGGCCTGCGGGTATTGGAGGTGTGCTTCGGAATAGTAGAGGTGAAGTTCTATTTATGTTCTCAAAGTCTATGGGTGTTTGCGATTCTAACAAAGAGTTGGCGATTTTAGAAGGTCTTCGATACTTTTCAAGGTTTTTCAATGGCATCCTTGTTGTGGAGAGTGATTCTTCAAATGTGGTTGCTTGGGTGTCCAATCGTAAGGCTAATCCTTGGAAGTTCCAATTTCTCTGTAATGAGAATCGGGAGTTATCCACCAAGATTAATGTTATCTTCCTTCATGTGCTTAGAACGGCAAATTCTATTGCCGATGCATTAGCTAAACAGAGGGTTGAGAGAACTTCACTGTGGGAGGGTTTTATTATGTAAGTTTGTGTTGAGTAAGGTACATTTCTCTTGTACCTTCTCTCTATTTTGGTCCTACTTTTTGTTTCTCTTATTCCTTGTTCTCCTCTGTGTATTTTTCCTTCTTATATAATGTTAGCTTTCGTTACCAATCAAAATATATATATATATATATATATTTCCATCAAAATAGGATCAAAAAGCAAGAAAGGTAAGGCCAAGACCCATATCGGTCTCACTGAGTAACTTGAACATGACAGTTGTGTTTTAAGTTGGATTTTTTCCAGCAGTTCATGTGGCAAGCTTACACCAAACAGTGTTAATGAGTTGTGCAGCGACTCAGCCTCAAGTCATGACCTTCTCATGCCAGATTGAGTATTGTGGCACTAATTGTGCACAAGTGTCTGCTCTCTTGGTGGAACTGAGAGAAGTTTTATGGAATCTTTTCCCTCTCACCCTGAAGAAAATTCACTGTACTAGATTTAGTGGCCATCACCTCAGGGTTCATACCCTTGGAGATTCATCAATGTTGCTCAAGAAATATCTTTAGCTAATTGAGAAATCCATGGCATATACCTAGCAGTTCTTCAATGTCCTTTATGCATGTAAAATGGGAGGCTGAAAACTAGACTGAAAGGGGGAATAAAACATGCCAAGTATTGTTTATGAAACAGTTGAGTATTAGATCAACGAAATAATCACCATATCTCTAGTTGATCTTAGCCGACCCTAGGTGGATAAGATCCAGCAAGTTGATTATGATGTTCTGCTGACGAGGTTCCCGCTTTACTTAATGTTTAAGTTTCTTTAGTGAATAACCTTTACAAAAGTATTATGTAGGCATACAATTGAATCACTGTATGAATCACTTTCCTGCGGGTCAGGTTTACTTGTAGCGGTTTAATCTAGTTATCACAGTGGAATTCTCACAAACTTCTTTTTGGGGAATGCTAAAGGATAATAATCTCATATACATTACCCAACTGAATTCTCATAGACAAAATTGCAATGGTGGATCAGAATACTAGGAGTAACAAAATGTGTCATCATGAGAAACTGCATATTGTCCACTACAGTATGCAAAATGGAATTACCTGAAAGTTTTGTGCAAATACAAAAGTAACGTATGCCAAGTTGCACTGCATCAAAAGGTAGAGAGTGAGAATAAAATGAAGTCATTTATAACTATCATACGTAGTTTAATATGATATTAATGAGTTATAGTTATGGGAATATGGGACTTCCATCAATGTTGAGCTCAGAATCCAGTTTTTTGTCACAACTATGTAATCAACTTTCTTAGAAAACTATGGATGTTCTCTTAATGAAAGAGTTATAGTTGAAGTGATCAAGAATTTTGAAAAAAAAAAAAAAAAAATTCAACTAAAATACTCTGAAAAGCTACAGCATCAATAGGTCTAAGAAATGCATTTACCATCCGCCGGGAAACCCGTTCGACATGCTTGTCCAGAATGACAGTTAATAACCTAATCAGCATTCCATTGCAAACAAAATGTAATGAAAAGAATATCCAAATGCCTTCAAATCATAAGAAAAACAAAAGCTGAAAATGATAAAAGTTTTATGCAACAGAAGATTTACCAAAACAGAGCACAAAGAAAGCAGACTCTAATCCTTGTCCACTTTACATTTCTAATCTCATTGACTAAGCCATTTCCAAAAAATAAATAATTCCCCAATTGGACGCCCACAAGATACATGCCCCAATATCCTGATCAAAACAATGAATCATTCATTAACAGAAATTATATGGGTGAAATTCTAATTATACAACTTGAGCATGCTATACTTGAACTGGTATCCAGTAAGCACTATCAAAAATCACAGAAACTGAATAATAGCACAAAACACATGCACACCAATGTCATGCAGATGTACAGGTTGTATCAGATACATTATTATGATACCACCAAGTACAGGAACTCCCCAACTCCCAACCATTATTCAAACTTGTGCCGCTTGATACTGCAGAAATTGCTCACCATGTGCAATTTCATACTCAAACATAAAATGCCGTCAATCTTCCCTATTTCATCATTCATGTACCAATATTTTTTGCAATCCAAGAAACTGCTAAAATGAAATGGACTTACAAAATTCAACTTTAAAAGGGCTCAAAACTATAATCAACAAGTAAGAAGAAATCATACTCGGAAAAAAAGAAAAAGAAAAAGAAATTGAAAGAAAGAAAGAAACGGGATGTTACAAGTAATCCTCACCAAATACGCTAAAAAGACCCTCCTTATTTTGGCTGATGAGGTTCATGGCCCTTTCATTGGAGAGAAGGTACTCATTTAATCCACAGACCAAGCATATCTGGTAACCTGAAAAAAAGAAAAGATTTACTCACCCTGATATGCCCCAAGATCGTCCAAAAAAGAAAGATTAACTCGTGCAGATAATTAGGTTTATACCTATAAGAATTGATGAACCAAGTATGCCACAATAATTAGGATGAATGTTAACAATGGATGTCAGGAAAGATACAGCTGCAAGTGTGAAAAAGAAATTCCAATGCACACCATATTCCCCCACATGAACCTACAAAGCATAATGAAAAAGGATGACTTTAAAAAACACAGTAAAAATACAAGAATATGATAACTAAAAAAAAAAAAACCCTAACCCTATCCACCCACATGCTTACACTTATAACTATCCCGAGGTGCTAAAAGTGAGAGAGAGAGAGAGAGAGAAGAGAGAGATTTCCTTGAAGCACAGGAATGTTTTAAACCCCAGGCTTCAAATGGTATTGCACTATAGTTAACAGTCACAGTTTCTCAAAACCGGTATCAGTTTATACAAAGTTTAAACTAAACTCACAAAGAGAGGCTATATTGAAACTTCTGATGGTATTTTAGAGAGGCTATATTGAACCTTCTGATGGTATTATAGTGACTAATTTTTATAACTCACGGACAAAGAGAAACCATGTCAAAGTAATACAGCATGCACCACCATTGTCACAAAACAACATTCTCCTATTGCCAAGATCCTGAGACATTACCTTTCAAAAAAAAAAAAAGATACTGAGACATTGTTCTCCAAAGCTAGTTTTCCAAAAAGTTCTAGTAATTATGGACTATGGTATTTAATTGAATTCCATGACATGCATTCATTTCTTCCTGTTATCCATATTAAACATTCATCGTTTTTTTCACCTCTCCAAGTTAGATTGAAATGCTATTGTGAATTCTGTACTGTTAAGAACCATGATTAAATCCTAATTTTCCCGAAGCAAATTTTGCAAATCAATATTCTAACTAAATTACAAGTTACAACAGCATCAAAATGCTCGATGAAAAAATATTTATACACCCACAAGTTGACGAAACTTAATGCAGTGCGGCTTGAGTATTAGTTTTCTACTTCAATTTTACACAGGTATATAAATGAAAATATTTATTAGAGCTTCAAACCAAAAAGAACTAGGAACAGGTCACCAACCTGGTAATCAACACCTGTTGTGAAAACAAGGCGACCAAGTCCAAGCAAGATTAGTGGACTTATAGATTGAATTGCAGCTTTCCAATTCCTAGGAGGAAATATAAAAATTCAATTTCATAACATAGTAACAGAGTACATTCATGCAAACAAAAGGCCTTGTGCCCGGTAGGGTTGTGAACTGACAAGTACAGAAGCAATGGTGTACCATATCAAGTAAATAATATGTACAATTACCATATCCTAAAAAACAATATGAATTTCAAATAGGAATTACTTATGAAAGGTATCAAACATTTATTACCATTATGAAAAGACAATATATATATATATATATATACATCTGATTGTCAAATCATAACACCATCTATCTGAGGAAAGATCTTTTACATTTATCAAAACACTTCTCTGTCAAAAAATAAATAAATAAATTTTAGAAGTTCATTAAAAAAGAGGTCATATGAAGACATGATTTGTGCACTTGGTCATATAATGACAAATGAGTTATTAGAGAGTGGTCTTCTTGCTTCCAGAAAATGAAATTTCTGGTTTGGGGAAAGAAGGGAGAGCATTCCATAAGTAATCTTGAGTTTCTTTTGATTTTCCTTTTCCATCTTCCTTTATTTCTCTCCCGAATTTTTTTTCACACTTCCTTTGCTAAGATTTCAGGGTCAAGAGAGTTCATTGACTATGATTTTGAGGACTAGGATTCTCAAATTGCTGAATGTTAAGGACTACTGAGTATTATCACTGAACAGTTCCCCTAGTGGACTGCTAGTACAAAGTGTCTTTGTTTGCATCACTTGGGAGGTAGCAGCAAACCAAATAGTGAAATTTTGTGACCTTGGTATTCTAGCTGCATCCGAAAAGCATTGGTAAAACATTGGATGGTCTTGACCTATGCATAGCGATGCTCAGCACCACTACTAGCATTAGTTGTACACTCCATAAGGGAAATAATATCAAAATTAAACCAAATACTTTCCTCACAGAAAACAAGAATCGGCATCAGCAGTTCAAAGAAGAAAAAAGATAAATTACTCACTTTGATGTGATACCACGTGCTTGTCTGGAAACTAATGCATTTGCCAGCACAAAAGAGCCAACACCAAGATCCATCTGTTACAAAAATAAAAATAAAAATGAAAAATAAATCAAAAAGGAAAAATAAATAAAATAAAATAAAAAAAGCAAGCTTCCATACCAATCTAAAGGATTTACTCCACACTACAGGTAACCAACAATGGACTTATAATAAGATAACACTTGCAAACATAAGACCAATTCACAATGCAAGTTTAGTTCAAAGGTAGTAAAATCATAAATATTAAATTGGCATGAATCAAGATTAAGGGAGAAAACCATTAAGTGCGTTCCACACAATTGGAGTCTTGAATCATCAAAGTTAATAAGAAACACAGACTACAAGAAAAGTGCTGCATTTTTTTCCTTCAAATTTTACATGGTATGAAATTTAATTATCATATGTTTGGTACCTCGCATTATAACAGTCTGAAACATAGGCTGCATTATTCTTACGCAGGTAGCTCAATTTTGCTTAAAATTCAATAGCATCTACAACTGAATCTCATTTGTTGGTTTTGGAGATCTGGTACACATTTGCTTATGGTCACAACTTGTGATGAGAAGTTAAGCAATGCTTTGATAGAAATAAACAAAAGAACATTTTACAGTTCTAATCAAAACCAGATAAAGTCTAGTCTGGGAGGGTGGTTTCTAAGAAGCCATTAAGATAGATTTATCAATGTGTATTCCCATTCAATTAATGAAATGAATGCATGATGAAGAGAAGGTTCTCAGCACTTTTCACTAGTCTTTCATAGTTTCATCTCCTTTAGATTGGTGGTCCGATTGATGAGGGTGATCATGTTGCTGCACAGTATCATCCTCCTCTTGCAGGCTCATTGAGTGAATCAGTGATACTTATGAGGAGAAATAGGTGTTGTTCAACTGTCCATAACTGAATAGTGAACATGCTTAGACATATTTATTCGCCATAAGCATAAAAGAAGTAGTTATCATGATGAATGAAATAAATTTGACCATTTATTTGGCAGAAACTTTCTATGATATAATTAAAATCCAGATACCAACATAAGGGATAAAGATTTGACAATGACACTGGTTATGAAGCCAACAATAATGATAAGGATAGTTAAAAATCAATAACAAGAAGTTGAAATTTAGGCTAAATTGGCTTACCAGACCAGTACCATAGGTCTCAGTCTTAGCATATCTTCTAGGGTATATTTTGAAGTCAACCGCCAAGATGCACAAGCATGTTACAATCATCTATATCACAAGAAAATAATCATAATGGACAAAATGCAATGATATAGTCAAATAACAACTGAAAAGTAAGAATGATAAAGAATGCATACCACGGACACCCGGTATGATGAAATATTTGTTCTAAGAGAAGACACGGGTTGAACCCCCTCTTTCCAATGGAAATTAGATGACAGAGATCTGAATAAGAAGTAAAGAACTTCAAAACATGATGTTAAAACACAGCACTATGTATACTTACTCGCTCATATGACATTCCCGAGCATTCTAGACATGGTACATAAGATTTTATCTAAAACTTTAAAATAGTTATACCAACTAATTAAGAAAATGAATCTGTAACTTGAACATCATACCTTCTAGCTGAAATGATAAGCAGCAAGAGCAGCATAAGGCAAATTGCACATTCATGAGCCCATTCTGCTAGAACCTGGCATGAGTAAATGTAATTGCTCATGACCAGATTGAGTAACCAATGTAAAGCCTCAAAAACTGTCACAGATAATATGGTGTCAAGTTACAGCACCTGCATATAAAATGGCTGGAAAGGAACTCTTAGTTCCTCAAAACTTCACATCAAGAACACTTACTGTGAAAATCAAAAGGATAGGAAGAACAACAGAAACAAAGTCCACAGCAAGTGAAACTGTGAAATTCCTCCAATCTTTACAACCGACATTCACATAATCATTCTTCTTTGCTGCAAAAAAATATATATCTACCTTAGAAATACATAAATATATTAAAAAAATATTGTGTAGCAGCTTTCATTGAAAATCTGAAGTGGGTATATTCCCATGCATGAACTCAGTGGTAGGAGAAATGGAAGCCAGTGAAATTCATCCATTGTACATTATTCATATGCATGTGGGAGAGAGAAATCTGGGCATCATTGTATATATAACTAGAAGGTTCGCTTCCACAGAAAGATACGAAAAGATCCCATAGAATTAAATGTGAAGCACATCAAAAGTATTCTCTGCAGTCTTATGGCCACAATCAGCAATTCCATTAGTTTCGGAGCCACAATTAGTAATTCCATTAGTTTTGGAAACTGGAGATTAAAGCAAATGACTTCTAATCAATAATAAACTAATTTCAATATTATCAATAACTCTCTACGACATCAACCCCACATAAGAGATGAAAATGTAGCTTTAGCTCCCTGCCATTTTATTAGAAGAGACCATTCTTTATTGATTAAGTTTCTGAATGGTCTCACAAATCAGAATATCTTATTTGTGGCACTTTAGACAGGAAAAGAAATATAGCCTTTTGAGCAACTAGGCAAGCCCAATGTTTCAGCAAAAGAGTTTGCTTTTACTCCATTACTCTGCGCTATTCTCCAGTATGTACATTAGGTGAATCAGCTTCCGCAGTTAGATAACCTGCTGAAGTACAACCAAAGTCCTTCCTCGATCCTTCCTTCCTTTATTTATTTATTTATTTATTTATTTTATTTTTGCCTAAATAGAGCTTCCTCTATTCTTTCTTTGCAATTAAATGAATCAATTACACACAAGAAATTCAACAACTCATCTCAAAGGAACTTTTGAAAGTGAGAATTTCGCAAAACACAGACACACACAAATATTTAACACACTGAAAACTGAATAATTCGTGCAGATTGTATGTCACAGACTGAAAACTGAATCATTCTGCAGATTGTAACCATTTTTTTCTAATACAAACAGTCATTAACTTATTTGGAGCTTACAAAACTATCCGAACGCAGGCGTACCACCGATTTCTGATTGCCATATGAATGACCCAAGTTCCCCAGTGTAAAAGAAGAAAATAAGTCCTAATCCTTGCTATAAGGGAAGGCGCTTCGGAGAAGATCAGTCCATTATCTTCAAGATCCTATCTACTCAACTTCTCAAGTACAGCTACAGCTAAACCTAAACCTTTCTCTTTCTGTGATCATAAAAAAATCCAGCTTTGAACAGCTAAAAGATCGACATGATGGCAAAACTAACACCCACCCAGAATTACAATTTCTCACTAGGGTTTCTGCTCATATGTAACACAATAAGTTCGAACCCAAAAAAAAAAAATCCACATTATCTCACAACCTCAACTACTTACTTAAAAAGAGAGCAGTTGTTAAATGAGAAATCAAGAATACCATTTGCAACATTGAAGATGTTCCAATGGCGAAGCAGAAACAGACCCTGAACAAAAGAAAGAAGATGAAGTGAAAGAAGCAACTTGATGCGTAAGGAGAAGTTAAAAGGGAGTTAGGGAGAGTTACAGGTACGATTGCGGAGAGTGAAGCAATCTCGAGCATGGAAGATCCTGTCAAGTTGCTGACGAATCTGAGAAGAAAAGGCAACAGAGAGGAGATTTGAAAAAAAAAAAAATTTTTTTGAGAGGTTTGAAGTTCTTAGATTCGATGTAAAGAGATGAGATTTGAAGAAATCTTACTCTTCTTTTAGTTGTCTGTTGGGATTGAAGGACTTTGAAAGAGGATCCATTGAAGAAGCAGCAGCAGCAGCAGCAGCAGCAGCAGCTCGGAGATGATGGAAGAAACGAAATGCTGGGTGGGTCGCTCTTGTGTGTTTCGGTATCAAGTATGAATTTTTAGATTGACATCCGATTCTACTTATTTTTTATTCGTTTTTCCCAGTCGTTTGGGACACACTAATCCTGTGGGGGCAGGGGAAGTCGGGTAGAGCGCCCGTGGCCCTTTAAATCTTCAACCTCGAAAGTAAATCGTGGTTTTAGGCCAACTTTAGCTATCCTTGGGTAAATTCGATTATACTTACTCATCCAACTTTTTTCATTATGGAGTCAAAATATCGCATATACATTGATCTTATATGGACTTTTCAATCTAATTGACTTTCATAATCATCATGCATCCTCGTTGGCTCAATTAGGTGGGGGCATATTTTCCCTAAAAAATGCCTACATACAAAAGAATATAAATACATGCATATTACTTTTAAGAGAATTTTATTTAAAAAAGCACCTTAGAGGTCCACTAACCAAAAGAAGTACCCATAGTTTTGATGCTACAGAACCGGTATTTCCGCTTGAATATTCATTTTTTAGAGAACTACAAAAAAAAAAAAAAAAAAGACCCTAGATGACCATTAACTGAAAAACAGGTCACTAGTCAATATTGCACGGAAATGATTCCTTATGACCAGTTCTATTTTTTTTTATTAAAGATTTAAACGTGTGACGACGTTGTCGCTTAATATCTCATTTAAATGTGTGAAGACGTCGTCCCTTAATCGCTGAAACTCCATTTTTCCCTTGTTCCTCTCATTATTTTTCCCTTTTCTATGGTGGTTTTCTTTTCTCATTTCCCCATTTCTTAGACTAGTGCTTTCTCTCAAATCCATGGCCTTAGTTACAATTGAATGGGATATTAGAGTATGATGAGTTCTCAATTTGCAAAAGCTGGGTGGGGTTGTGTTGTCTGCGTGTGTTGGGGAATATGAACGCAAGATGGGGGTAAGGAAGGGAGCCTTATCATAGGGGGATCAGGTGGATGCCACATGCATAATTTCTCTTATAACATATTCTTGATAATAAAATAAAATAAAACAGAGAGAGAGAGAGAGAGAGAGAGAGAGAGAGAGAACAAAAGCCAGCCATTTTCTACCTGCTTTTCTGTAAGATCAGCATTTGTCAATTATAATCCTTCTTCCACTTCATATTCATTGCATCTGCTTTTGCACTTCCTCATTCATAGAAGGACATTTAAGATATTTGAATGTGACTCACTGTTTTATTTATTCCCTTTTATTAGTCTAAAAAAGGGGGAAACAGGTAAAGGAAACCACCAAAGAAAAGGGAAAAACAAAGAAAAGAAAAAGAGGAAAATGGGGTTTCACGTGTCACAAAAAGAGCTTCCCGTATCTCTTACTAATATCTATACTAAAATCACATTCCACAGCTCACGTTGCAATTCTGTGGTCGCAAGCAGCCTTTTCATGTCTACTGTTGAAAGCTTCCTCTAAATCTGGTTGCCTTGCATTCACAAGTTAGTTAGATTACATGTAATTTATCTGGCAGAGAATAACACACCTCACACTTGTCATTTGCCTAGAACCAAACGAATCAATCCTAGCTGTTATCTTGTATTGTACCCCACGGGTAGACTAATGAAAACTGCTTGCTTGCTTCATTCCTTTCTCCTCCACATCACTATAATTTCCATAATTTCTATACAAAGTTGTTTTCTTCTGCACCACGTATAGACCCATGTCAATTTTTTTCTCCTCTCGTAAGTTCTCTGTTTTTATTATCTATATCCAACATCCAACAGCATCAGGGGGCACGTCATGGCATGGTTTTGCTCATTTGGTAAACCCCAGCAACCTGAAATGACAGATAGAAGTGTTAGATATACATTCTAATCTCTAGACATTTATAGAGACAGCGAAGAAAACGTGCTTACGAGTACGAAGCCAACTCATGCACTACTCTATCAAGAACTCATTTCATCATACCCTCTTTCTGAAGAAAGGGTGTTTGGTGTTTTATGTTGCAGGCAACAACAGCATTTTAGTTGGGGTCAAAATCAGTAATACTCATAGGCAAACATGCATACAGTACAAGGGCCTCATTAGAATCAAGGTTTTAAAGCAAGTATAATTCACAAATTTTCATTTTTTGACAATATGTTTGAGATTCTTTTAATTTAGAAAAGGAAAGAAAACAATGAAAATAAAATTGAAATATCAGTCACAAACCAATATCATCTTATACCTATAATTTAGGTATAGGATTGTAAAAAAATCTGGTTCTTCAAAATTCTTGTGTAAAGAAAATATTGGGATGTACAGGAGATGTCACAAAATATAAAATTAATTTTAAAAAATAAAAATAAAAATATAGAAAAGAATTGTATAGATAATTAGAGAGGCTTAAGTGGTGTCAACATTTTAGAATTAGATAAGTTAGATATGAATAATTAATATTTGGTAGTCGATAAATTAGTATTTCTTAATAAGAACGAAGAAGTTTGCCTTAATTAGGATAAGGGTATAGGTTGATTTGTTACCTTAATTACTATATAATTTCCTCACTTATCTCTCTCTAATCAAGAAGAGATCGAGAGTATAATTCCACATTGAATAATCAATAGGTTTCGTAACTACCTATTGCCTAATTTATCTCCTCTAATGTAAAAGTGATCTTAACTAAAGTAGAGGTTGTGATTCTTCAAAATCCAAAACGAGAGGTTCCTTATTTTTACTTTATCTCATGATATATCACAAATTTAACATTTCATCATAGTATTTTGAGATTATAACAATAATGATAGTTTAAAAGATCGTGATATTTGTTTTGTGACCCCGCAACACAAATGCAAAGTGTGAGAAACCTAGGGGTGTTCATGTCTTAAGACAGTCATACCGTTTCTTCAACAGAGCACCTTAGTAAAACCATGTCTTAGGACAGTCAGAAAACTGATAAAAGGGGAAACATTACGCGCCTTACATATGTAAACTTACAACAAAACCATTTAGTGGGACCGAAATGAAGTCCAAAAGCATCTGCCAATATCCTGTGCACAACATGGGGCCCTAGAATACCGTGGTCAGAGACTTGTGGTTTATTTACCCTTTTTTAAGTATGCTTGGCAACAACTAAAATCGCTCTATTATCACCATCTCTGCTTTATTATCACCATCTCTTTCTGGTAAACGTATTAACAAACACTCAAGAGGCACAATAACTATAAGCATTACTCTAGTTTCATTCACATGGGCTGACGTCGTATTCACCAATGACTAGCAATTTGGAAATTGCCTTTAAGCACAATTATTCACTGTTTGGGCAACCAACACAAAGTCTACCAAGTGTTGGGATTACCTAGTGAAGAAGACACTTGATATTCTTTTTGTTTGGCTTGGCTATTCAACCATTAGAGTAACACCGACTGGACTTGGTCTGTAATTGACATAATACTGACAATCACCTTCCCCTTTGTTATCAACCATCTTATAATAGATCATTGGCCTACATTAAGATAACAGTTTCCTTTCAAGACCAATTGTTCTATGACACCCTACACAGATATACTGACAGCATGAGTCTTTTTTTTTTTTTTTTTTTTTTTTCCTTCAGAGCAATCAACATTTGCTTAATCTAATATGCTCATCTATCCGGTCACTAATTCGGAGGACAAATTGGTTCGAGTTCACCACACTGCTGTGATATATATTAATAAATTGAATATGTAAAACATCACAGCCAAGCTATAAAATTGATACCGTCTCAACTATATAACATGTGAATGGATTGGATCAAACAAAAGTTAGATTAATTCAAATAATTACGCAATGATTTCATCACCACCTATGGACATTAATTATCACCAAGAATCAAAATGCATCACGAAAGGGTATTCGGTTTTTTCTTTTCCTAAGTTGAACAACCATGATGTAGTGCATCTTTCTTCTTATTAGAGGAACCATGTATTCCTATAATCTCATCAGTGGTCCCCACTCCCCATGAAATCAATACATAATCATCCATTTAAGAATACTAAGCTTACATGTGAATATAATATCCTCTATATATCATCCTACTCCGGGCTTTTCCCCAAGTAATATTCCTTCAGCTTAGAGAACTCTCCTCTCTCTCTCTCTCTCTCTCTCTCTAGCATTATTCCACAAGGATATCCTTCTCTTAAGCCTCTCTCTGTCTGTCTTCCTCCTCCCGTTACGAAACCCCCTTTAAAAACAAAACCAACCCTCCCATTTCCAAAACCACCCAAAACCAAAGCCATGTCTACATTCCCAATCAAAACAGTGGTTGTTTTGGTCCAGGAAAACCGCTCCTTCGACCACATCCTCGGATGGATGAAATCCCTCAACCCAGAAATCAATGGCGTCACTGGCACCGAATCCAATCCCATCTCCACCTCCAACCCCAAATCGGATCTCATCTACTTCGGAGATCGATCCGAGTACGTCGACCCCGACCCGGGCCACTCCATCCAGGCCATTTACGAGCAGGTGTTTGGGGTGGAATTCTCCGTCAACCCCTCCGTTAAGGAGCCGTTAATGAATGGGTTTGCGCAGCAGGCGGAGGAGACCCAGAAAGGAATGTCGGAGACGGTGATGAACGGATTCCGTCCTGATGCTGTCCCCGTTTACAAGGAGCTGGTGTCTGAATTTGCCGTTTGCGACAAGTGGTTTGCTTCCGTGCCGGCTTCGACGCAGCCGAACCGGCTTTTCGTGCATTCGGCGACATCGCATGGCGCTACGAGCAACGATAGGAAGAAATTGATCGAGGGGTTTCCTCAGAAGACGATTTTCGAGTCGTTGGACGAAGAAGGATTCTCGTTTGGGATCTATTATCAGTACCCTCCTGCAACCCTTTTCTACAGGTGAGTGAGACATTTAGTTGTTTCGTTTCTAAACTAGGCCGAAACTCGGCGTATCTCCCGGTACGTACGTAACGGTTTTCGGCCATGACCGATATAATCAATTAAAATGAAGTTCCAGAAAGGACGGACTACTAGATACAAATGAAAATATCCGTTACGAACTGGTATATCATGTACAATGTCGGTTTCAAAAGCATGAGTGAGCCAGCTGGTTTTCGTACATACAGATAGAGAGAGAGAGAGAGAGAGATACTTGGGTATGTTTTTGGATATGAATGAGGACTCAGGGAGTTGACTCAGTGAGTAGGTCCGTAAGAGATGTGAGTCCGAGCTGTGGTTAGTTTTGGAAGAATGAGTTGGATAACAGCAACCTACTTTTGCGGAGATAAGATGAGGCTGTTGCTGTCATTAGTAAGTCAGCAGCAAATTAAGTTACAGCTCTAGCTTTCAACTATAGCCTGATTAACCCTGATTGTGTTCATTGAAAAAAAGGGCTGATTGTGGCCCACCAAACCAATGGACTGATTATGAGAAGCATTGGTGGACCCATCATGGGTCCGAACTAAATAATTATGTTTTATTTAATTATTTAGTTCTGAATTATGACAACCACATCATGCCTTTGCTTTACAAAAAAAATGAAATGACAACTCGGTCATGACTCAGACTCGGTACTGAGTTGGACCTTTTTTTTTTTTTTGGTAGAAAGAGTTGGACTTATTCTTGAAAATCGGTTCTTGCTGAATCATTGAAGGCGACGGCTGGGCGCCATTTTTCTTTCCTCCGCCTCCGCACCAGGCGACCCTCATCCAAACAGGGGGACGAAAAAGGGGATCCGGATTCGGTTTTTAACCACCCTAGATGGGTCCCTTGGGAGAGTTATTATTAAAGTCATGTGATGACTATAATCATACTCAAAGTTGATTGGAAGGGTAGGTCCGGATGATTGGAATCACCATACCCAACAGTTGATGATGCTTAGCCCATAAGCAAGGAACGAAATGTTAATCCAAAAAACTTACTCGAATAGACCAGTTGCATCCTACTTTGTTTTCTGGTGGGACATCTCATGTCATGTACTCAATCTTTTCCATGACAAAGAATGGCACGAGGGATGTCGGATCTCCGACGAAATACAGTCTACACAAAGTAGAGTCATATGGCCCTTTGACATTACAGTCATTCCAGATTTGGATTTTGATATTAGGGATGTCCAAAAACTTAATATATTTGCCTATCAACCATTTAAGTTTAAATATTTTTTACAGAATAATACGTACATAAAACAACACTATAAAAATGATGAATGTGCCTTTAAACCTTGCGATTATAAGATATCTAACAAAATCCTTTTTCTTTTTTTTTTTTTTTTTTCACTTTAACATTATTGCTTTGTACCGAAGAAGTAAAAACAACTTTTGACTATGGCCTTCTTCTTCATTCATATCCATGAAAAGAATACAGAAATAGGTTCTTCCATGCCTCAAAAAACTCATATTTTTATTGTTTCAAAGATGAGATAGGGACCACCTACCTCTTGTAACCACTTTGATGGATGGATTGAATAATAGGAAATGATAATGTTAGAGCTCTAGGTCGGTCTCTGCAGCAAGCAAACATGATGCAGAGAAAATAGGGTTCTGAATTCCCGAAAAAGTGAATGTGGGTTTTCATTTTGGGTGGAAAGGGGAAATAATTGTGGCCATGACAGAGGGCTGTAGATGTGATATCATACAACCCTATGATATCGCACAATTTAAAAGTAAGATCGTAATTTTTTTGCATCCTTTTATATTCTAATAAATTTATGAGAAATATTAAAATTTTGACTATTCATGAGCAAATGTAAGATCTGAGAGCAGCCGTACAGTAAAAATCCATTCGTAATTTGTTTTTTTATGTCTTATATTAAAATCCAGCGTCGACTTAAGTAAAATAAAAATAAAAAACTAATTCAGTTTCAGATCTAGATCCATATATAATAAGATATAGAGTGCATTAGTTTAATCAAATGAAAACAGCATCAAAATATATTATTTTAAAATATACAAGCATGACTATTAATTGACATATGATTAAAGCCAAGTGGACTATCAAATATGAATATAACAAAAGCTATTTTGTCCTTTTAAAACCTATATATATTTTTACTGAGCAAAAGTAATAGTCCTTCATCCTCGTTGGTTTCAAGTAAAAATATTCTAAATCTATATGCAGGGAATTGGATCCGAATCCAAATTTCTCAAAAATCCAAAACTAGGTTCCATATTTGTTTTATTCAGAAGAAAGACTTCATTTACTTTGATAATCAGATACACATTTCCAACCCTCGACCCAGCACGATCCATAGGTTGCAAAACCTACTTCATGATGAACTAGTCAAGATCACAACGTACAGGGCAATGGATGGACCATGTTGATCCCCGTTTTCTAACACTGATTGAGTGGTTTCTTTCCATTTACAGGAACCTCAGGAAGTTAAAGTACATCGGGAAATTTCATCAGTTTGATTTGAGTTTCAAGAGGCACTGCGAAGAGGGTAAGCTTCCAAACTATGTGGTGATCGAGCAACGATATTTTGACCTAAAGATCTTGCCTGGTAACGATGACCATCCATCACACGATGTGTCTGAAGGCCAGAAATTCGTAAAGCAGGTCTACGAGGCACTCAGAGCTAGCCCTCAATGGAATGAAATCCTCTTCATAATCACCTATGATGAGCATGGTGGCTTCTATGACCATGTGCCCACTCCTGTCTCTGGGGTCCCTAGCCCAGATGGCATTGTTGGTCCAGAGCCATATAACTTTCGGTTCGACCGACTAGGTGTTCGGGTCCCAACCATCATGATCTCTCCATGGATCAAGCGCGGCACAGGTGGGTCAAGAGTAGGTTCGAAATTAACTCGGGTGGGCTGAATTGAGTATTGGCCAAGCGCCCCCTCAACCTGAATTCCAGACCTGAACTTTACTATTGATTAAATTTGGTTACGCGGGTTTAAGCTTGGCCAGACTCAATTTGTCCCCTCAGTAGTACATATATAGTGGCAACTGGCATGTCAATTCTTCACTTTGGTCTAATGTTTATAGTCTAATGAGGATGTCAATGCAGTGGTACATGGACCTAATGGGCCACATCCAACATCAGAATTTGAGCATTCTTCTATTCCCGCAACTGTAAAGAAGATCTTTAATTTGAAGGATTTCCTGACTAAGCGCGATGCATGGGCCGGCACGTTCGAATCTGTCTTGACACTCGAAAACCCAAGAACAGATTGCCCAGGTAAGAACTCAAAACTAAATCAGCACCGTTCGTTATAAATTATAATCACTCCCCCTATCATCAGTATATAACTACATAGGACTTGTATGTGGGCCTAAAACAGTGATTAAATGAGCTGGGCCTTTGAGAAGGTTGCAACCCTGTTACCACATTCCACATAGTATACCAATAATTCAGCTCTTTTACTGAAAATAATACTTGTGCAGTTACTTTATCGGACCCAAAAAAACTGCGAGAGAGTGAAGCAAAGGAAGAAAAGAAACTGAGTGAATTTCAAGAGGAGCTGGTGCAGATGGCAGCTGTATTGAATGGGGATCACAGGAAGGACATTTACCCAGAAAAGCTAGTGGAGAACATGACTGTTGGGGATGCTGTGAAGTACGTAGACGATGCATTCAAGACTTTCTTAGAAGCATGTGAGAATCGTAGAAAGAACGGTGCAGATGAATCTGAGATCGTCGTGGTCACCTCATCCCCAGCATTGTCACCACCCACAGAGAAGAAGAAGAAGTCATTTGCTCGTAAGATGTTTGCTTGCTTAGTCTGCAATAATAGTTCTCAGTGACCTTTTAGTTACCATATTTGTTGGGGTTCCATTGGTTCTTTGTCTCTCTTCTTCTATACAGAATAGTTGAGGGTTGTTCATTTCATTCTTTCTAGACTGATTATTGTGTTTGGTAGTGAGTGTGGTAATAGCATGTATAAAGTACATTTGTGCCTTTGTGGTAAAGTAGATCTATTGTTTTAATTGTACTTTTACCTGGAATAATAACAGTTGGAAATCTGCATGGTGGAATTGTAAGGGGCAATGAGGCTGCTTGTTTACAGAGAATAATTGCTGATGGGTGATGATAGTGGGTTGTTTTTGTTGATTTCATTCGGGATCTACTATCAGTTACTTCCTCCTACACTTTTCTACAGGTGAGTGATAGTAGTATGGTTAGTTTAACACAGGCTTTTATTGCCACTCACTTTTTGTTTTCTCTTAGAGCGGTGATAAAAAAGGAAAGCCATTTGATTTCAAAATCCAACGAGTAGGCTGATGAGAGAGATCATACAAACACATAAAGGTAACATGCTTGTTGGAGTTTCGAACTCAATGACCTCTCTTCTTTTGGTGTTCCGTGTTTTTGGTTGTTAACATGAACGTAATAATAAAAGAAAGAAAGTGGAATTTAGTCACCAGCCCTCGCCAATCACCCTGTTATGAGCTCCAATCAACAAAACAACAAAAATAAAATAAAATAAAAAACAAGCGGCAATATCCCCGTTCAAGGCCTTTTTAGTCGATGTTAAAATTTAAGAGCCTTAATTTATCTCTAATAAGCATAAGGAGAATTTTATTTTATTTTTTTTTTTGATAAAATCCCAAAAGAAGAAATGAGGGGCGATGTCCCCCACTAAAAAGGACTTTTCCGTCGATATTGAAATTTGCGAGTCTTTTTAGTCTTCACAAATTATAAGGGGAAATTTTTGGGTAAATTCCTCTAGTAAATATTATGTTTACAATCAATGAAAAATGAAGATTTATAAAGGACTAAGACAAATTGAAGAATCAGTTATGAACTGTTATATCATCCCATAGGTGAAGGTTTCGGCGTTGGTTGTATAATATTGTTGGTTTCATCAAAAGCATGAGCAAGGTAGCAGCTGATTATCCTCCCTCGAAAGAGAGATATTTGGGTCTGTTTTTTTGGTGTGAGCAAGGGCTCGGGAGTTGAATCAGTGAGAAGGTCCGTAGGAGATGTGAGCTTGAGCTGTGGTTAGTCAGCAAATTAAGTAATATAATGACTCCTACTTTCTACATACCACTTGATTGTGGCCCACCAAACCAATGGACTGATTAGAGGTCCCTGTGCCACCAATGTAGCAAATAACAGCACGGATCCTTTTAATGTCTCGGTCTACAATGAAAGAGTAGAACTCCAAATAGGACCCACCTATTGGATATTTGGGCTGCTCAAAATATTCGTTGTTCTCGTGTTTCTATTGTATCTAACTTTTACTCCGAGTTAGCCCCACTGTAAGATTGAACATATAACTAATAAATATATTTTTAATCATATGGGTCTAAATTGGGGACATAAAATGCACAAAGAGGGCGTTGATTTGAGCAGCTATATATTCAATATAAGTAGGACCACTTTGGAGTTCCACACTCTAATTTTCACATGGAGATTCTTTGGGTGAGACCGTCAGGAGGATCCAGGTACTCATGCAAAACAGTGTTCTTCGATGATATGAGTAGTTATCGAGTCCCTTCACAATTGTGGCTTTTATTGGATTAGAAAATGTCTTGAAAATAATTAATCTTGACTTTTTGAAAGGTAATTGACTTCGAGTATTGAATATAAAAAGTAATAAATAGATATTTGTGCTTCAATTTAAAAATAAAAGAGATCACCGTACATGAAGAAGAAGAAGAAGAAGAAGAAGTCATTTGCTTGCTTAGTCTGGTTATTTCTCTCGTCTGCTATAAAAAAAGAGTGAAGGTTGTCTGTTTCATTGATATGATTTGCATTTTGGAAATCTATGACACATATACGAATATGGGTACCTTAATTTTTTTTCTTTAAATTACTTTTGAATTAATTAAATCATCATTGTTTATGTTCCTTTCTAACATTTTCTATGCTAAGAAGTAGGAAAATTTAAAGAACTATATGAAATAATGGACTTATTAAATAAAATATGCTGAGCTTATACCATAAAAAATATTGATGCAGTATCGGATACCAATACAAATATCGTATCGGTCCAATACAAATACGTTGAACTTGTACAAATATCCGGAAATAAAAAGTAGTGAGTGTGGTAATAGCATGCATAAAGTACGTTTGTGGTCGAGTAGCTATCAAACAAGCCCAATTAGATAAGATTGGATAACAAAATCCAAAAAAACTTCTCTTTCTTTGTCTTCTATTTTAACTAATAAATCTATACCTCAAGTCCCTTTAAATCACAGTAATCCCCACTAACTCCATTGTCAAATTATCAATTATGGAGAGATAGAAGCTAATCCATGGTAAGGTTTTATGAGTGTTGGCTAATTAACTGATTAATGGACAAAATAGGATTTTAATATGATGTAATTTGTTTTAGAATTTATTGTCCCAGATTTCAAGAGAAGAAGCTCTCCGAGTTGAACCTGACAATGTTCGCTCGAGCAAACCTCCATCCGCTCGAGCGAACCCATCATAGAAGCTTCATCGCTCGAGCTTCTCATCTCTTTGCTCAAGCCGGCCTGATATAGAAGGAAGACCTTCGCTCAAGCGAACCTGGGCGAATTTTAGTTCAATCCAAAAACTCTCTCCTATTTTCTCTCAAAATGCTAAGTTCTATTCTAATTACATCACAACTCTTAAGGCATGAATCTAGGCTTATATATAGCATTTTTCTCTCTATTCCAAAGAACTTCTCTCCCATTACAAACCCTAAAGAAGAATTCTGAGAGATCCGTCTTCCCCCCAAGGCTTCTAATTGTTGTGCTGAAGATCAAGCTTTAATTCTCATTCCATTTTGCAGTAGAGACATCTTAAAGGCAGCTTTGAGGTGTTTGTTTCAAGCACAATGAAAGTGTACGGGGAGCAGTCGGCAAGATAGCGCAGTCATTAGGTTAAGTTGCAACTGGAAAAAAGGTTGTTAATTATTTCTTGTAACTTTCAATTATTTAGTGTTTGGTTGTCTGTTGGCCCAGATGATAAGCCCGTGGTTTTTTTTCAAGTAGGGTTTTCCACATATACATTGCATGTCCTTCTTATTGTGTGGATTGATTGCTTTTAATCTGATTTAGGATTAATTATTAATTTAATCACGTGTCTATTGATATTTAGCAGAGATTTGGTTATTGGGACCTTAACCTCTGTTAATTCCGGTTTTAATACATGCCGTCCATCCAATTAAAGGTTCCATCAAAGACATGGATGAAACTCAAAATAAAGTGATTGACCAGCTGAATCAACCAGAAAAAAAAAATGCTCTTATCTTATTACAAGACAATCAGATGGTCACAACTCACAATCATAAACCCAACATAAAAACACTTCACAGTCTCCAAAAGACGCGCGAAAATTGTCAGCAGCAGACCTCTTGTTCCATTACAAAATCCAAAACATTTCTTTCTCCTTTTAACTGCTGTATACTCTTCATCCTCGAATCTATCGTTCTATCTCCTTGGTATCTTCATAACAAAACCCCCACAACATCTTTCTCATCCTCTTCGCCTTTCATAGCCTCCAAAATGTCGAGCTCTATCGCATCCAAAAGCTCCTCTTCTTTCGCATCCTGGAGAAGAAGACTAGCTTCCAGAATTCGAAGATCCTCCGCAAACTCAGATCTTACTGAGTCATCCCTCAACGAACACAATCGAAGAAACGAGGCGAAGACCGACCCCAGCCCCTACTACAAGGGCCTCACTGACTCTACCCTCTCCATTAATCGTTTGAAGAATGCGAAGCGGAGCCCAGGACGCGAGAGCTACAGCACGACAGCCACTGCCTCTACCCTCTCCTCCTTCTTCATCAAAGCTGGGAAATTGGGGTCATCTTGCTTCAGAAGCAGATCAGAGCAGAACCATAATGTCACTGCTTTTGAACAGCGAATTCCTCCTCCTGTTCCTCCTCCTCCTCCTCCTCGGCCTTCTCTTCATCGACGATCGGTTTCTCCGTCTTTGATGAAAAGTGAGATGGAGGTGGGAGGGGGTTCTAGAGCTTCCAAGAATGGAGGAGAGAGGAGTCGTCTTGAGGAGGGGAAGCCCACGAGGGAGAGAATTGTGGCCGGTTTGAAGACTGCAGTTGAGGAGAGGGAACCGAACGGATCTCAAGAGTTGATGGTGAAGGAGGAGGAGAAGAAGTTTGTTTGGGCAGACAAGTATCGGCCAAAAGGTCTCAAGAACTTCATCTGCAACAGGGATAAAGCACAGCTCTTGCAAGACATGGTGAGAGTTTCAAATTCGAATTCAACCGTTGGGCTTTGATTCTTTTGTTTTAACAAAATGGTCCTCTATAGTTTTAGTAATTGTGCATAGCTCCCTAACTTTTTATGGCCCTCAAACTCAAATTGCCCATCAGAGTCACTGAGTCAGTCTTGGGGTTGTCCAAGCTCTGGACTCAATACCGGGCAGGGACAGGCCAATGCCTTCGGAGGGCCAACACTACCCAAGCCCTGAAAAAATCAAGCAAAAGAGGGCTTTCAGATTTCTTGAAATGCTTGAGCACAAAGCTTGAACAAGATTTTGTAGGCCTGCTGATTAGAGGGTCAAGCATGGATGATACTAGGTTCGACCTGGCCCTCTTTTATATATATATATATATATATATATATATATATATATGGCAGCGCTAGACGGCATCCGAGCGTTATTTATAAGAAAAACGTCCATCCTAATTGGGTCCATTGGGATATATGATGATCATGGAAATCCATTATATGGAAATATCTAAATGAGGCCTATACATGTGCAAAGTTTTGACTCCAAAAGATCGTCCTAACCCTTTGATCCATGGACATAAAATTTAATGCTTTTAGAGGCATCATTTTCTTATAATTTCAATCCAACATCGAGGAAAAGTTGGATGAGCATCAAATTTGGAATTGTTACTACTATTCATGGGGGGTAGTGTATGTGAAAAGATTAGATTAACTCAAGGTGAGCCCCATGACCAAGAAAAGCGGGGTGGAAAAAGGGGCGTTTTTAAAGTGGGGCGTTTCGGAGAATTACCTATGACTTACCCAAATTTCTCGGGCCAGTCAGCCCTATAATGTTTTTTTCCCAGGAACAGGGTTGCCAGCATGTTTAGCATTTTCTGTTTATATTTCTTTTATCACCTTTCTCTATAGTTGGACATGAATTCAAAGATATGCTATACTATGTTCCTTAATTTTCTTCAGGTTGCTCGGGGAGAATGCGGTCATTTCATATTTGAAGGCCCTCCCGGAGTGGGAAAGAGAACCATGGTAATGGCCTTTCTAAGAGAAGCTTTTGGACCTGAGAATTTAGAGGTAACAATCAACTCAGCGCAAAATGAATGTGCAAGGCCTTCTATTATATATTGCCTAATGGTTTTTATATGATTTTCTTGTTCAGACAAGAGATGAAATAAAGGAGTTTAAATTGAAGGTATTCAGATCATAGTGCCCCGTTGCATTTTCTGTTGTATGTTTGAGATGCTGAGAATTCATAGCTGTCTTATTCCAGGGAGAGGCTGTGGCTAGAATTGAAGTAAAAGTGAAGTTATCTCCGCAGCACATCGAGCTCAATCTACCTGATTTGTATGGTTATGAGAAGCATGTCTTAATGGAATTGCTAAGCGACAACAGTAATTGTCAGGGTAAGTTGCTTCTGGATGATCTGATTCATTGATGCAAATCTTCATTGAAGAGGAGCTGAAACTTCCATGGATAAACCTTCCATAATGTTAGCTTTAGCCAAGCAAGGTGTTGAGAGAGTTTTCCCCTTGGGAGAGTTTTATTATATAGTTGTGGTGTGAGGGGTACATTACTCTTGTACTTCTATGTTTCTTTTCCCTTTTCTTTTTTTCTTGTACTCTTTATTTGTATTCTTTTCTCTTTTAATATAAGTTATTGTTACCAATCAAAAAAAAAAAATTTTGATGCAAATCTTCTTAACCAAGTTCTAATGTCTTCTCTTGATGCTTCCAGCAATTGTGATCCACAAGGCCGACAAACTTTCTGTAGACGCTCAACATTATATCCGTTGGATTGTAGAGCGGTATAAGAGCTGTAGTAAGATCTTTTTTTGCTGCTCTGATGTCTCCAAGCTTCAGCCTACCAAATCTATTTGCACATTGATTGAGCTTCTACCACCTTCAAATCATGAGGTGTCTCATGTCATAATTTTTCCCATCTAAAGTTCAATTTATTTGTATCAATGTTTTTGCAGCATATATAAATAATCTTGGGTTGTATCACTCTCTAGATTATTGAAGTCTTGGACTATATAGCTGAGCAAGAAAGTATAGAATTGCCTCATGGTCTCACAGAAAGGATTACAAAGAAGTCGAAACAAAACCTCCGGCAAGCAATTCGGTCATTCGAAGCCTCATGGAAGTTGAGGTAAGCAAACAAAGTGATAAACTGCAACTGCTATCTGTATAGTAAAATGTTGGCTAGCAGAGTCAGAGATACATTTACAATGGGCTTTCAAATTTCTATCAATATCTGATCTGCTTTGGGGTACCTTTTGGGATTGTTTCTTATTTGCTTTACTTATTTATTGCATTTGATGTAATGGTCAATGGCTAAATTTTGGTGACTATCCACAGTATAATTCAGGTATGGTATTAGCATATAATCATGTGTGCTGTAGCACCTGCTTGCCACAGTACCAATTCTGGATGGAATAGAGCCACTGGTTTTTAGAAACTACACTGAATCCTAGAATGCGACCCTCAAAATTCAGAGGGAAACCTGCAAAATCAGCTGACCTCTGTTTTGATGTAAAATATTATGTTGTGGAATTCCTTTATCCTCGAAAGTCACAAGAACAGAAAAGAGAATCAAACCATGCGAATTACATCATCTTATGTTTGTGAAGGTCAACCGGCTTAAACAACCCTAGATAATCTGTCCAGAATTGAAACTGGGTCAAATAGGTCCTTGCATCTGTTTCTAACTCGTAGATAGATTGAAATTCAAATATGGCTAATAGCCAATGCAATGCATTCAAGGTGATATTTGTGTCTAGATTTAAACCTTGCTTCATCAATGTCTGTATGCATAAAAACTCACATCAGATCTTTTCCTTGTGCTTCTGTGTTGGGTCCTTGCATCTCTGTCTTGGTAAATCCAGTTATTCATTTAAAGAGGACCAAGTGATTTTGACTGGATGGGAAGATGATATTGCAAACACAGCTAAAAATATTATCAAGGAGCAAAGCCCAAAGCAGTAAGTTGTCACCTGATATTGCATGTCAGTTATCATCATTAAGAACATTAATCTCTTCTGAGAAAGCAAAAAAAAAATTCTATACCTGCAATGCAAGACATTAATTCCTTGGGTGTGTCTAGCCCGGAACTTCTGTAAAGATAAGCATCCATATCTTGGACTATACCAGTGACAGAACATAGTGGTATAGTGCTGTGGTGCACTTCATAGCCAGCATGTCTCAGTTTTTCATGCCAAAAATTAAACAATCATGATGTTCTGATCTATTTTTCACAGGCTATATATTATTCGTGGGAAGCTTCAGAATATTATAGAGCACAATGTGTCACCAGAGTTCATATTCGATGTAAGCTTTTGATCCAATACTTAGAATAGTTGGAGATATTTTTTTAGTCCGTGATTTCAGTTACAATTTTCTCGAACACAGGTTCTGGTAGAAGAATTGAAGAAACATTTAGATGATTATTTCAAACCGAAGATCGATGCCTTGTATCTAGAATACAATGTGAGTTGAAATATCCTCATTTTCTATTCTAAATATTTTGGGCAATAACTAGTACCTCATGCATCTACGACAATGCATGACCACATAGTAACTTAAATCAGATAATGGATCCAGGATTGTGAGCGATACATTACCTGGAATCTCATCTTATGTGAAAGATTTTAACCTTCTAATTTTACCTGGATAGTTTGGTCCACTCTTATCTTTGTTAACTCCCTTTCTGGTCATAAAATTAGATGGTTAGAATTGTCCAATCAATGGGGTTTTTCCAGCTTTACTCCACCCACATGACACAGTTGGCTGGTTCTGTTTGATTTGAATGCAAGTGGCCACAAAGATGAATTGGGGAAGATGCACATTGTAAATCTACCTCCTATCTTTTGCATGGGATGCCACAATTTACTGCTGTTTTGCTTGCATTCAGCAGGACAGCAGATTTCCCTTGGAAGATGATAAATCTCTTCCCCTACGGGGACGAGAACAAGGAAAGAGGCATAGTGACTCAGTAAGAAAGAACGCCAATCATTTCATGAAGATCGAAGGTAAGTAAAGCAGTCAGTAAATTCCCTTTTTTGACATAGTGTTCTTATCTAACTTATCTATACAAAGTCTCTAATGACCTGTGTTTTCCTTGCAGAATTTATAGCGAAATTCATGAGCTTGTATAAGAAACGCGTGAAGAACTTTGGAGGGTCAAATAGCCCTGAGATATAAAGAGGAACTAGTTTGCTTCAATCAGATGTACAGAGGGCACTGTAAAATGCTTTGACTGAACTACCTGAGTATTCGCCTATTATATGTGTTTTGTTCATGCATTTTTACTTATATTCACACCATAGACTGTAAAAGCTTGTACTACTTTCATCACTTGAACATGTTTGAAGTCAATTTTAATAGTTTCTCTAATAGTTAAATGGGAGAACCTTTTGGATCAAATGCATGAAGATAGGCACTGATTTGAAACACCACCAATAGGCACTGATTTGAAACACCACCAAAGTTGATGATCTAAGCTTTCTTTGGAATAACAATGAAAAAATCAAATTTGAACATGGAAGGAAAAACAACCATGGGTTCAAAGTGGCGAGGAGATCCGACCTTGATGGGATAAGGCTCTGATGATGAGGACAAGCTGCATTGCTTCAAATTCCACTGCTTCCAGTGTCCTCTGTGACAGTTATCTGAACCTCATTAGGTCAACTTTTTCATGTTTCTTCCTCTAGTGTGTGCCTAATTCTCACTGAATTCTTACAACAGAGATTGAAATGTAGTGATAAGATATCAAAAATCCCACTTTGATGGATAGTCTGATCAAATCAAACAAGTGATCATCATGGAACCTGAGACCTTGTGGTGGTGGATAAATCTGAGCCGTTCATCACCACCAAGTCATCCTCTTTATAGTCCTCAAAGAGGATGCAGCTTCCAGTCCAATTTCTTTCCCTCATGATCCTTTCCTTTACATTCTCCGGCAGTCTCAACGCAAACCGGTCGTCGTCGGCCAGCGAATGCCCCGTCGAATGCGACCTCGGCAACCAATCCATAGCCACCACGTGTTCCCTCGTCTCCGATGCCACGTCACCACCCCCCTCCTCCTCCTCCTCCTCTCTTCTTCTTCTTCTTTGAAAGAAATCCTCTGCTGAGTCTGTGCTCTTTCTTCCTCCGCCTCCGCTCTCTCTTCCCGTCCGTCGGGTTCCGGCATCGGAATCCTGACCTCCGTCGCCTTCTCCGGCGAGGTCTCGGCCGGGTCGAGCTCCCGGCGGCAGACGGGACACGTGGTGTGGGACTCGAACCAGAGGTCGATGCATCCGAGGTGGAACGCGTGGCTGCAGGCGGTCAGAAGCCGGAGGACTTCGTCGCCGGCGAACTCGGAGAGGCAGATGGCGCATTCCAGGCCGCATTTCCCCCGGCGGTGGTCCTTCACCAGCGCGTAGGGGAACGTCGGGAAGGAGGCGATGATCGAGGGGTGGAGACCGCCGCGTTGGTCGGATGCGGAGTTGAGGGCCTGGGCGGCGGCGTTGGACTGTTGTTGGGGGTTGAGCCAGGTGGCGGTGGTCATGTATCGGCAGAAGTAGAGGCGAAAAACATTTATTTGGTGTGGTTTTGGTTAAAATGTTTAAAGCCAAGCATTATTGGAGGCATCTTAAAAGTTATGTGATTTCGTGACTCTATATAAGATAGAGGATATCAAATTTCCTTCCATAATCAATCCTATCAAAAACCTCAAGAGATTAATAAATGCAACAGCATTACTTTTCAATAGAAGATTATGTGGAAATTTGGAACACATCAAGTGTAGAGTGTGGCTAAAAATTGGAATAAGGGATCTGGACTCCAATTTTTAGCAAAAAAATACTTTAATATAGAAGATAATGTGGAGATCTGAAACACGTCAAGGGTAAAGTGTGGCTAAAAATTGGAGTTCGGATCTCTTGTTTCTTGGCTAAAATTTGGGTGTTTCTTTCGTTAAAGTTACAACTTCCAACCACCCAATAAACCTTTTGGACTTCTTGAAATTCCACTCTCTATACCATTTGTTGGAATTTCAAATATTCATAAAATAAATAATTTTGAAATTCCACCTAAAGAGACAATTTTTGGAAAATTGAAATTCTCCCGGACATAAATTCTTGAAATTCTAATAAAAAAAAGGTCATTCACGCGTCCAATTCTACAGCTTGTTTGAGGATTTAGGAATTCCACCTTGTCTAGGAATTCAAAAATATTTGGAATTCTAATAAATAAACAAGCAACAATCCAAATCAGACTCGTGTAGATAGCTATTATTATTATTGTTATTATTCAACTGTTTTGATGTCTTAAAAGGCTAAGAAGGGCCATGGTATCAAGTTTTGGCCATTGATTCATTACATATTTTGATAATATTTTAAAAAAGACCCAAACCATTAGATATACAAAATGACTTTCGTGGACTCCTTTTTTCACAATCCGAACCATTCATCATCTTTGGAAAGCCAAAATCTATCTTTGGTTAAAACTTAGCTTTTTATATATTTAAAATATAGCGTAAGATCATTTCTCAATTATATGCTGTTTGGGTCCACAATAAGAAAAACATCAATAGGCCAAAAATTTAGATTGCTATGATATCTCAGTATTTTACTATTTGGCTCTACAGGTATATGAAAGGTAAGTCTGGTGGCTTACCTTCAATTGATCGAGATTCAAGACAACCACTGCCTGTACCAAACAAAAAAAACAACCAGTACTGATAACCTGGCAAAATAGTTTGACCACAATGCATTGCCTTATCGCTAGGCCACGCCCTATTCAAATATTTTCCATTCGACGCTGATGATGAATAAAAATTACAAAAAGTTTATTTGGACAAATTTTTTGGACAGAATTTTGGACAAATCCTATGGTATAGCTTGAATATCCCCTATGATATTCAAGTCATACCATAGAGTTTGTCCAAAATTCTGTCCAAAAAATTGTCCAAATAGCACTGCTCCAAAAGCTAATATTGGTATTGGGTTTTGTATTCGTTGACTGTCAATTTCAGGCTCAGCCCCAACGCCACTCAATGAAATGAATACACATTTATTCATGCAAATGGCAGCCATTCAGCAAACGTTATCAACTGCTACTTGGCAGCCATTCACGGATGCAACATGCAACATCATCATCAACCCATACTTTTATATATATATATATATATATATCAAACATAGGAGAGAAAGCTGGATAAAATTTCTTCAGGTTAGTGTGGTAGTGCGAACCCACAACTTCCAAATGCAAACCGTAGTCGTAAGCCAGACCTCTCGGGATTATCATCAACCCATACTCATTTTCTCTAACAATTCCCATCTTCTCCTAGCTGCAACTTTTTTATTCCATGGCTTCTGATGATGCCAAAAAGTATTTTCGGGCACCACCGGTCAAGTAATGAGTAATTAAGCTGAAAATTGAAGGAGAGACAGAATTTATAGTGGTTCGGTCAGTGTGACTTACGTCCATTCCAAACTGATGATTTTATTTCTCTGATGTAGATATTACAGGTCGGTAGAATACAATAAATGTGTAAAGAAATTACTTGCCCCCCAATGCTGGTCGGGCTCTTTGATTTATAGTCTTCCCCTAACAGATGGGGACGACTCTTCAGCAACGGGCGCTCCATTCTGGCGGAGTCCTCGAACTGCCCTCAACAGACGAGGCAGGTAGGATCTCCTCCGCAGGACCTGGTAAAAGCGGGTTAAATGAACGACGCGACTGCTCTGACTTCGTCACTTCGCGGATCTTGACCCGGCCTTTAATAGGTGGATTTGGACCTGGACTTATCACAGACTCGGGTCACTTGGGCTTGACCCACCATCGTGGACTGAGTCACTTGGGCCTGACCCATCATTTGCCCCTCAATGTCCTGCGTTCATAGAAACTTTGAAAGGGGGACATTTTAGATATGCATCCGGAAGAGTCATCGTGGCTTTGGACATCTCCTGCTCTGCCCCTTCTAAGAATGGAGCCTCCAAGTAAAGATCTGCAACTTGTTAGAATGGAAACCTCAGATTCCGGTTTACAGAAGTCAATGGATTTCAAGGTGGACGGTCAGGAGACATCAGAGCATGACGACGGCATGGAGGTAGTCGCGGCTAGCAGCCGCGAGGAGGGAGCAGCGCTGGCGGGCGCCGGCCTGGTCGCTCGCGCCGGTGAGACAGTAGCAGCGGGCGCCACTGGCGCCTGCGTGGAGGTCGATGCTGGTCTGGGCGCCCGGCCAAGGGAGGAAGTAGCAACGCCAGGCGCCACGCGAGGCAGCAGCAGCGTTGGGCGCCCCAGGCGCCCGGCTTGGCGAGACAGCAGCAACAGCAGCGCCTGGCGCCCTGGCGCCCTGGTGCCCAGCCTGTCGAGGCAGCAGGCGTGATGGTAGGGGCAGGCGAGATGGCAACAGCAGCCGAGACTGCAGCAGCAGCCGAGATGACCGCAACAAGCGAGACTGCCGAGATGACCGCAACAACGGCCGAGATGGCAGCAGCAGGCGAAGACTACCGAGATGACTGCAGCAACGGCCGAGATGGCAGCAGCGGGCGAGACAGCCTCAACAGCAGCACCTGGCGCCCGGCCTGTCGAGGCAGCAGGTGCCCGCCCGGGGACGGCGGCAGCGGCGGGTGCCCCGGGCACCCACGTGGAAGGAGTGGTACGTGTGGGCGCCGGCTCATCGTCGTCCGCGGGCGTGGGTGCGACGCACGAGAAGACGTTGCATTCTTTCGTGTCCTTCACGCTCGGGAGATTTGCGTTTCCTCCTGAGGTTACGCAGATTAATGCTTTGGGTACTGAAGGGGTCATAGACACATTTCTAGAGGGTCTGGCTCAGGTAAAGGCTTACTGTTCCCTTTTTCTCCAGACTTTCATTTTTTATATATGTGTACTCTCATTTTCTTTGTCCCTTATTGTTTCAGGCTTCTACTGCGTCCGTCTGCTTCTTGTCAAGGGCCCGACATAACAGTCAGCTGAATCAGGACAATGAGATTATGCAAAAAGAGCTCTCCATTGCTCAAAGAAAGATTGTTGCTCTTGAAGCTGCTGGAAGAGCTTCCGAGGCTGATCTCACAATGGCCCGCGAGAGGGCGACCGGGTTTGAGACTGCGCTCTCAGCAGCCCACGAGAGGGCAGCCAAGGCAGAGGCTGAGCTTGTGAAGGCCCGCGAGAGGGCTTCGCTCGGCAGAGGCTGGGCTTGTGAAAGCCCGCGAGAGGGCTTCGCTCAGTGAGGCTGAGCTTGCACAGACCCGCGAGAGGGTGTTGCTCAGAGAGACTGTCGCGGAGACAGAGACAAAGGCGGTACATGATAGAGCTTCTCAGGCTGAGATGGAGTTAGCGAATGGTCTCGCTCCTCCTTTCTCTTGTCCCTTGTTCTGGAGGATTCTCCCCGCCTGGTTCTGGTGATATCTTCAGCATTCATGTACTTCTGGGCCTTTGCTAGTAGTTCGGGCATGCTCTTTGGCGGGCGCTTCATCACTGAGAAGAGGAAGCTCGATGAGCGGAGCGTCCCAGAAAGACTGTCATGGATACCTTGTCGTCAGGCTCTTCAACCTGAAGTACCTCCTCGTTATAACGAGTAAGGTAGCTCCTGAGGCTCTCATTTTTGTCCTGCTTTATGCTGAGCAGGTGTGTGGCAGGCTTCTGGTGGCGACGCCCTCCGATAAAGTGCGAGACGAATGACTTGCTCAACTCCCCAAAGGTGGCGATGGAGGCTGGGGCGAGGTTGGCAAACCACTGCCGAGTGAAGCCCTTCAGTGTGGTCGGGAATGCCCTGCACATAATCTCATTAGGGATATTGTGCAGCTGCATTTTAGTTTTATAGGTCTCCAGATGATCCAATGGATCCTTCGTTCCATCAAAGGTCTCCACGGATGGCATTTTGAACTTCCGAGGGAGTGGGTAGTTCACCACGTCGGGCTTGAATGGTGTGTCCGTTCGCCCGACTAAGTAATCTACTGTCTCCGATGCCTGCGCCTTTATGGCGTTGTAGACATCACCCAGTTGATTTTGCATTTCTCTGATCTTTTCTTCCCAGTGATTGGAAGTGTGATTGGGGGTTTCTCTGGACCGATCGTAGAAATGACTCCCCACCTTTATGCTTTGGTTTTCGCTCTCCTCCTCTTGGAAATGAGGCTCCTCATTAGAAATAGAGGGAGGAGGTGGAAGTCCTCCATGACTCGCTCTACCTGGAGGTAGGGGTCTTCCAAGATGGGCTCCACCGAGGGGCGGAGGAACTCCGTGATGGGCGCGACCTTGATGGTCGACCAATAGTACTCCAAGAGGGGCACCATGGGGAACTCCCTGAGCGTTATGTTGAACTCCTGCGCCATGGTGATGGGCGCCCAGGCCCTGGGCGCCATGTTGATGGGCGCCCAGCCCCTGCGAGGTACTCCCCTGCGAGGAGCCGTTGAATGTCCCTGGCGAGGCGCTCCTTGCGGTACTCCTCCAAGTTGCACTCTTCCCTGCCCCGCGAGTATGAGCTATAGGATCTGCTGGTTTTGGGTTACCAGCTGCTACATTGTCTCCAACATTTGTTGAGAAGTGGGGGCAGGAGCGGTAGCGTTTGGGGGAGGATTATTCGGTGGAGGATCATCCCCTCCCTCTCGTATGAGATTGTCTTCTTGTTGTCTCGTTGATCTGGTGGTGGTCACCATAGTTTTTGAAAATGAAGTGAGAATTTAGTCGTTCCCACAAACGGCGCCAAACTAATGATGCCAAAAAGTATTTTCGGGCACCACCGGTCAAATAATGAGTAATTAAGGTGGAAATTGAAGGAGAGAGAGAATTTATAGTTGTTCGGTCAGTGTGACCTACGTCCACTCCAAACTGATGATTTTAATTCTTCGATGTAGAGATTACAGGTCGGGAGAATATAATAAATGTGTAAAGAAATTACTTGCCCCCCAATGCTGGTCGGGCTCTTTGATTTATAGTCTTCCCCTAACAGATGGGGACAACTCTTCAGCAACGGGCGCTCCATTCTGGCGGAGTCTTCGAACTGCCCTCAACAGACGAGGCAGGTAGGATCTCCTCCGCAAGACCTGGTAAAAGCGGGTTAAAGGAACGACGCGGCTGCTCTGACTTCGTCACTTCGCGGATCTTGACCCGGCCTTTAATAGGTGGATTTGGATCTGGACTTATCACGGACTCGGGTCACTTGGGCTTGACCCACCATCGTGGACTGAGTCACTTGGGCCTGACCCGTCATTGTGGACTAAGTCATTTGGGCCTGACCCATCAACTTCCATCCACCTTAAAATCAATCTCTCTCTCATCTTTGAACTCTTATCATCAAGCCTAAAGTCCATCTGTCATGCCTCTCATGGTCATCATGCATGCATATGGGGGCCCCATTAGCTTCATTTGAGTTAGTTAGATTTGCTAAATTAAAAAAAAAAGTATTTTTTTTCTTTGTCCGAGCTAATATTAGCCACTTGATTTACCACTCAATCAAGAAAGTTCTAATAAAAAAAATACAAAATGCTGGTGCCTTTTTGAGGTTGCCTAACAATATAGGGGCATTTTGAAAGAAAAAAAACCTGCATTCTAAAAGTCTTAATTTATCCACTATATTAAGGAAGAAAAATCATAACTTCAGAAGAATGTAAAATAATCATAACTTCACCAAAATGAAAACATCATTCAAATCTCGCCAATACATTAGAACAAGTTAATGGAAATGACTCTTTTGAAAGTCGCCTGAAATATTCAAAACTATAATATTCAAATGCTTACATAAGCTCAACATATCTATGTCGGACCAATATATGTTATATCGAAATCCAATACCACACTAATACTTCTGTGGTATAATTTAGCTTATTAATCCACTCACCAAGTCCATTATTTCATATATCTTTCCTAATTTATTTACTTCTCAATATAAAAATATGTAATAAACCGAACATGTCCTAAATTTATAGAAGTACATATTATACTATATTAAGCTAAAGGCTTTTAGATTTAATTTTGACTGGCAATTTTAATTTTGACCTACAGTTATGCTTCCACATTCTCTCCCCACTATTTATGTAACTACTCACTCTTTTTTTTTTTTCATCAAACCACTAATGTTTCAGTTATTTTGTTATGTAACTATTTTCTTTATGCTTTAATTTCTCTATTTCTATTTTATATAACTTAAGTTATGGAAGAAAGGTAAATATTTTTAGTTTATAATTATTTATTTTACAATAGAAATATCGCTCGCTAAGCACGGGTTTTTGGGCTAGTTTTTATTTGTACGGGATCCTTATTTGAACATCATGGAATTCGAAGCCTTTTTTCACCATCAATTCAATGGACCTTTTTTGTGATATTAGACCAAAACATAGGGCCTTTTTAAAAGTTTCTCTTTGCCCTTTTCCCATCATCTGCTACTACCAAGGCGGAGAGAGAATGTGCATGAAATGGTGGCTCCCAAGTTCTCTTTGGAAACCTAAAATGGTCATGGATACTTTGAATTCTGGTTTTGATGAAATAGATTACAATCTGTAAAGAAGGTGAGTTGTTTGAGGTCAGTTCACTCCACTTGCATCAAAATCCAAAATCCCCAATCAGTTTCTGTGTCAATCGATGGAGAATCCGGTCACATTGAAGGTGGGCCAGGTCTTCACTGGCTTCGGCATCGGCTGTGGGATTGGCATCGGTGTTGGTCGCCCACTAAACATAGGTACCCTTTCTTCTTCTTCTTCTTCTTTTGTTTTACTTGGATGCATTTACATTTTTGGAATAGCATGTCCTAGTGTTATATAATCTATTCAATGCACCCATGTTGACAGAAAGAAGTAATCAGTGTCTGAACTGTTCCTGTAATCTATCTACCTGTTTGGGTCATTTGGAACTTGTCTCCTTGTAGTCACTCTGTATATTTATCTGTAATGGGTTATGACAGCCAACTCAGATTTCTCCCATGAACTATCATATTACTTAGTAAATTGAGTTATCTGAATTCAGTTTATGCAGATGCAAATGGGTCTTAAAGGGTATCAATTTCAATACTTTATTTCCACCTGAAGAACTGAATGTGAGTTGGAATGATAGGGAAAACCTATTGCTTTATAGGTATTGGGATATATTTTCTTAGGGTCCTTTTTTTTTTTTTTTTGGCATGGAATTGAATTTCTAGGATTTATAAGAAATGTATTTCTATTGAGGTAGCTAAACAGCCCTGCTACATGGACCGTATATTGGTACCGGAATGTTCGGTCCCATTATCATCCATGATAATGGGACCGAACATTGGGATCGGTCCAAGGATCGGTCCCAATGTTCGGTCCATTTAGACTTTTTCGTAGCTAAAATTGAAGAAACAAAGGTGAAGATTCGCAAATGACATCATTCGGAGAAAAAAAAATTCTTTGATGCAAAATGATTACCAAGTGATTATATTAGTAAAGGAAATCTTAAGAAAGTCAGGGTCCCATCTTCAGTTCCATCATATATCCTTCAGACCTATTGCTTTCTCAGAGCCCATTTGACCATGGAATCGTTGGAATTTAATTCCGTGCAAACGAATAAGCCCTTAATGATCAGATAGAACAGTCAATTAGTTTAACTCTTAAAGTATCCAGGGGCCATAGTTTGGTTTTTTTTCCTTTCCTCTCCAGGATTGGCCCTTTTTAAGTATTGAATGTGGATTGTTGCCACTGCCTTCCTCTTCTTTATTAACAACCTACTTAGTTCAATGGTTCTATGGTTAAAGTTGTTAATTTTGGTGCCTTTACTGGGACATCAGTGCTATGTGCAACAAGAACCATGTTCACCACTTGTACATACTCTTGGACCATCTATATGCCGTAATCTTCTGGTCAAGGATCATATAGTTTTACCTGAATTTTGTGAGACGACATTATACTGAATAACACTTCTTCCACTTATTTTTTGTGTTTTCTCTTGTACATACCTGCATTTTATCTCATATTCATGAAAACCTGCTTGACTAAGAAAAAAATTGTGGAGACGTGTGTGTGAAACATCTCATGTTCAACTTTTGCAGTGGTAATTACCAAATGTCTAATATGGGTTAAATAAACAAGAAGTGTGGAATGTAGATATTTAGGAAAGATGGATTTGCTTGTAACTGTGAATTAGTGTAGACCTTGCCCAGGAAAAAGCTTTTGTCAAAGCTAAACATCACGAATTTGAGTTGTGCAATTCATTTTGCAGAAAGCCGGCTGTAGATTGAGGGGATAAGGCTTTGATGATGATGAATTCCCTATCTCATTATGTAATTTTACTATGGTTTTTCATGAAAATAGGACTAACGTTGAAGAAACAGGTGCAATACCAATGTTACATCAAGTTATGAGTGCAACCCGAGGTGCAACAGATGCTTTTTCTGGTATTGGGATGCATGCGAATAGCTCCGTAAGTTTAACTTTTTGATGGTTGTTTTTTAATTACTATTCATAACTCTTTTTACCCGAAATGATTATTCAATTCTATATGATGGATGGATATATATCTTATATAGAATGATTAACATAAACTCAATGATCCCCATGACTTGCTGGCAAAGTCACCTATTTTGTCCTCAGCATGTTTTGAGAAGTTCCAATAGCAACAAGGACAATCTAGCCAACCAAGGTGTTTTGAGAGGGTTAATGATTATCATCAATGACCTCCTTGCCCCCTATAGCCGTGTTTTCTTGAGACTATTGTTCTTTTTAACATGGAAATATCAGGTGCAACAAGTCATGCCTAGTGAATACAGTTCATTGGAACAATAATCTATAGATAGTGGGATTATAATTATTGATCAATATTAAACATACCATGCTGGACCCAGTGTATATGGGAATAGATCGAAGAGCTTTCACACTAAACAATCACTACAGCCATATGATAATTTGCTTGCAAACGGGGCAGTTTCAAAGAAAGCACAATCAGCTAACTGTATATATTGCTCTGTTAAAGATCTGCGACACCCATGGGCAGCTGCTCAGTTACAGTTGCAAGATCTAATGTGGTCAACTGTACCCATTAGTATGCTACATCTTACTTTTGCAGTTAGTGGTGTCTACTCCTTTTGTCCCGAACCTTACAATTAGCTGTGGCACTAGATGGAGGGTTAGGAAAAATGGCAATGATCCATGTTACATGGACATGCAGCATACTTGATGAATGAGCCTGACTGATTTCCTAGGGTCATACATGTAGGCGTCAGCCCATGGTGTGTCCAACCATATGAGTGATCTGGCAGATGAATGTAGGGTGCCTATATGATGCGGCCACAAGGGTGCCCATTGACTCAAGAGTCAAAAGGGACCATGTTTGCTTGGCTTGCCTTTCATGTAGCTTTTTTCCCCTTTTATCTGCCTTTAGTATTTTCCTGGTAGAGATTCTAATAGCAATGTATTTTTTTAATGGTCACTTAATTTTATTGTAAGTAGCACCTCAGTACAAGAGAGATATACTAATGCCTACCAAGAAAGCTGCCCAAAGCAAAACAAATACCAAGCACATTAAGAAAAAAAAAATCATTCTGCACAATCAATAAACTTTGACACCCAACTCCCTCCTTTGCAAGAAGATCCACTGCCAAATTAGAGCACTTCTCCAGTTCTCCTTACATGAATATAATAAACAACCTTATCTTTGGCCTAGCCTATGATCTCTTCCACCACATCCACAAACGACCAAGGGGCCATACACACACCTAGTGCCCATCTAATAGCACATAGAGAGTGTCCTTCCACCACAACATGCTGAAAACTCATCCTACGAGCTTCCTGAAGACCCATCCAAATGAACTAAGCACCTTGAGGTTGATTGTCACTTTGTTCATCATCATGTTCGACATGGCACTATTAAACTTTCATACATCCCATCGAAAGACTAAGTGGACTTAGTCACAAAAAGTCATTCAACTTCACGGTTCTTGCAAGTTGTCTCCCAGCTCTCAATACTCTCTTTCTGTCATCAAGAGCTTGAGGGCTGGTGTCAAGATACGGGTCAACGTAACGGGTCAAAATAACCTAATGACCATTAGTCCAACAAATCTTTTGTACATTATTCTTCTTGATTATGATAGATTTTCTGTTGAGATTTTGTAGTTTAGCCTGTTTAGGTCAACACATTTGAGAACATTGTTAAAAGCCCCAATATGCATCATATTTCCCTTCATTTATTAACAGATGTAGATATAAATTTGTGCATCGTCATCTGATTTCTACTGTTGCTTTCAGTTAAGAAGGTTGGGAATAAAGAATGTTGAAGCAGGAATTGGTTGTGGAGTTGGTATCGGCCATGGTTTTGGAATTGGTAGGGTTTCTATTGGGATTTATGCAAACATATACGAGTATTAAACACAAATAGAACTTATTTTTTATCATTATGTGGTACCATATTGAAATTGTACATTTTAAAATAATTTATAAATGTGATCAGAAACAAGTTTCCTATTTAGGCACATGCTTTTTGCAGGTTAAGTTATTTTACATCATTTTATTAAGTATTTTAGATTTTCCTATTATAATAAAGAGGATTTATTTTCCATGTCATAGACATTATGGATTTTATTTGAGCTTAGAATCAGGCAAAGCATGAACGTGTGTAAATGATGCAAGCAGAATAGCAGATAGCTCATCCCCTGCACCACATGCATGTGGTCTTGCAGACCCCACACATGCGGGGCCATCAGACCAATTGCATGGAATGGCTCGCCCATGTATGTGCTTACTTAATTTTCTTTTTCTTTATTTTCTATTTAAGAATCCTCCGATAGATGTGATAAGGCTATGCTGATGATGGCGGTGGTGATTGTGATGATTTGCAATTTAAGAATCAAAAGAATATTGGGCTCTTGAATCGGAACTTAAGCTCAATTAGGATTGGATTAGAAAGTTCGGGTTGGGATCTTAAATCAATATAAGTTTACTTGTTATGGGAATTTTTAGGGATTGCGTTGGTTCACGTTATGACTACTCTATAAAATCATATGTAATCGACTTCATGGTTGTAGGGGTGGTGGGTATATTTAATTTTTAGTGAAAGAAAGTGTAAAGCCTTCATGAGATTTTTCTCTTTACTGGGTGCATGAATCAAGCCACAATCAGGCTGAGGCTTGCTTTGTACTTTTGATGGTGTGAAGCCTACCATGCATCTTGGTCGTGTGAAGCAACTTTGCATTAGACGATTGAGTAGTTTTAGGTGTTTTGGAAACGTCATCTTTCTTCCCATGAAATGTCATCTAATAATGCTGGCCAATTTTCCTAGACTGTTCTAGCTAAGATTGATTCAAATAGTGGATTCTTAGATTCCGTTCTAATCATCAGAAACTTAAATTGGTATCTAACTGCTACTGGGGTTCTGTACTTACCATTTTATATCAGAATGATTGTCCCTATACTTGATAGTACAAAATAAAACTGGAAACTTTCAATGTAGAGAATCAAATGATGCTTAAAAAGAAAATGTTACTTCTGTGTTGAGAAAGCCAAAAGCTCAATACCCAAATACAATGCTTGTTACTGGGGATACTGGGCCTGACTCCTGAGTCTCGAAAACAAACATGGTTGCTGTAACTATCATCCATAGTCTTTCTAATAATATGCAATGTGAAGAAAGAAGGATTTGATGGTTGCTGGTTATCTTTGTAAACTTGTTATTCTTCTACTTGAGTTGGTATTGTGATGTCAACTGGACAAGTTCCATGAGAAAGTGAAAAGATATAAGCTATTTATGCAGCATGCTCAAAATAAAAGGTTATATATGCATCAATATTCCTTTTATTCCTTACTTGCACACAAATGCAACAATGCAATCACATTTGCACATGCATACACTCAACAATGATCACTGTCTGGAAGCTAATTATTGATGACTTCATGGCAGGCCTTGCTCTAAAGCCAGGAGTGTTGCATAGGATCCAATCTTCGCTTAGTGTACGTGTTATTCGCCCTTCACATTTAATTTTAAACATATTTTCTCTTCTTCACTTAATTCATAATATATTAAATTTGTTAGCAAGCAATGGTGAAGATGGCCATGAAACTAGGGATTGCTCCTGGCATATTTGACAGTGGGAGTATCATTCCGGGGTCTTTGCAAAGTAGCATGCAGATGACAGGTGGGAACTCTGGTGGAAATGTGCAAGGCACAGTTGGAAATATCATGCAGATGACATCAAAAACTACTGAAAGCACATTGCTTGGTCAGAAGGGAGATGGGAGCTTGCATACGTTGAAGGGAACTCCAGATGCAGCTGTTGGCACTCGCTCTGAAAAGGTTATCAGCAGTTTCTTACAGAATCTAACAAGCGAGGACACTGAACTAGGTGACATGGTATGTGCAAGTTGTAGACTATTGTGCGACTTCTTTTGATGATTGTTTTATATTATTTGTTTTATATACATTTTGAAGTGTGGGTGCATGAATCTATATCAATGGCAATTTCACCTTAGATGCAAATATCAATCAGGCGTCAATCTTATACACACATCCACATATTTAATATAGATATAGTTGAGTGTGTAAATCTGAAGTTACTAGGATTTTGTTGTAGAAAGGTCTGAAAAATTAAGGTTTTGAGGGGGGAAAAAAGAAGAAAAAAAGAGGTAGGAAAGGGTTCGGAGAGTAGGGAGAAATGGTCGTCCATACTAGGGTTGGACAACCATACTCATCCAGTTATATTAATTAAACTTTCTACAGTTAGAGAAAACCACCTACTGTTCATACTATTCACAACTTGGTCCTCATTTTTCCTGAAATTACATAAAAACCCTATTCAGTCTCATGGGCCATAGCAGATATATATATAATAATAATAATAATATTCCAAAAACAGTTAACTATAGAAGCCAAGCCTAAAGGACTTTTTTGAGACCAACAAGCCAGCTGATGTTTTTTGAAATAAATTGACTATGGTATATGAAAAAGAAATTATCAGCTTCATTTCACACCCAAAACTAACACATCTGAATCTATTCAAAGGTGACAGAGGGTCTTCATTGACCACTTTCTCTTTTTTTTTTTTTTTTTTAACTCCATTTTAAACGCATTAAGTGAACTGTATGCACAAACGGTCGCAAAATGTGGTCGCAAAATGTTTGGTCGTTGTTATGTACAATGCCCTCGATGTCATAGCCCAAGATCCTTTTATATTTAACAATTCTAATCCTTAGACACAGCATTTGTCTGCACTAGTCCTGGAGAAGATTGTATTAGATGGCTGTACTCTTCCAAATATGTTTTTACTAAGTTGGACTACTGATCAGGAGTGATGCTTTAAACTGGAAGCCTAGGAATCGATCCCTGTGCATGTGTGTAATACTAAGTTGCTAACGCCACTCAACCATGAGTGTGTTGGCTGAACACTTCCAAATTTGGCTATCGTAAGACGGTATCTTTTCATAAGGAGACCATTAAAAAAATAAAATAATAAAGAATCAAAGTGAAGCCAAAACCATTGACTACAAATAGAAACTCAATGTCATTGATATTCTGTTCTGGGTCCCCTATGGATCAGTAAAGCAGAAAATATCATCAAGAAATCATGGGAGAACAATACAAAGATCCTGGGGAACAAATTTGCACTTAAAATTGGACGCATTTTTTTTTCCTTAATTTTTGTTATAGAAATTTCATTTCCTACAAGCATCTAATGCCATAATATGACGACATTCTCATTTATGGGTTTTATTTGTAGGCTGGAAAATTGCGGTCGGAAAATAACGTGCTTCAAGTTGTAAGTTTGCAGAACTTGATTTTCGTATTATTTAAAGTTGCCACTTTCTTAGATGCGTATCTTTGTGCTTTTCACAAGCTCGTTATGTAACTTTAGAAGTTCAAGGCTTCAGTTAACACTTTTGCACAAGGGGCTTTACACAGTTCCAATCATCATGATCATTCACTTAGGTCTTGTCTGTCTGTTATATGGCTTCTCATCTAATTGTGAGTGATATTTCTTTAAATTTCGTCCATGAGATAAATCTCTCTCTTTTGTCCTTCCAAATTCTATCATTAATTTAGCACGCACCTCTCATGTCCAGGACCCCTTTGTTTCTCCTTTTTACGAACCTCTTACATTTTTCAGCACTTTTTTTTTTTTTTTGGTGAAATTTCTACTCCAAAAACAGCGCATCAAAATCATGAATCAGTCCAAATGATAGCTTATCTAAAATATTCTGGCATCACCAAAATGAGGTCCAGTGTGGAACCCAATATACCTGCAAAAATGGAATGGTGATGAAACTCCTACCATGATGTTTATATTTTCATTAGTTTTGTGTGTACTTCTAGTTAAGTCTCGTTAGGAATTAGGATTCTACTTGTATGCTGCTTCCTTATTTTTAAACGATTCTCATTTGTGTTCCTACTTGTATGAGCAATGAACTGATTTTTTTATGCATGCAGCTACTGAAACACCAACAAGTTATTGATGAGCTGATGGAGGAGAACAAAAGACTCCGCCAGGTGCTTGTGGAAGACCTGAAAGTTTCGCCTAGCAAGCTTCTTCAAACCAGTAATGAGAATAGAACTAAGTATGGCACCCCTTGTTCTGATTGTTTTGAATGTCGTAGAAGACGAAGAAAATCAGTGAAATAATATTTTTTTTCATTCATCAAGAATCAACTAACATGACCCATACCAGCATTCAAGTTCCTGTCACAACCAAATCCAATGCCAGCCAAAGTTCAGGCTACTAATATACACTGAACCTTGAAGGCCACGTGATATTAAACTATAGAAAAATTGAAGTGGGATGAATGGCCACTCTCTCCTTTCGGTCTTAAGAGTTGCAGAACAGATTATCCTCATATAACTCCCCATCCCATTAAATGTATCACTTTCATTTCACATGAAATCTTCAAGAGGCCTGTAGTTAAGTTTGTTGGAAAGCTCAGTTGTGAATGTGTCAACTTGACCTCAATGTGGCCCCTGAGGTAAGTACTTAGCATGCTCTGGTGGTTTGTTTCTTGTTTTTTTGTTGTTGATGCCTTTTGACAGATATGAAGACTGAATGGGTCTGACATTACACTCACTTTTCTTTGTATACATTGCTCAATTATGTGATGTTTGCACTCTCGTACTGATTGGTTCTTAACTTCTTATGAATGTTGTTAATATTGACCATTGGCAGAACGTTTTGAGAGTAAAATGTGGCGCTGCTGATCATGATCATGCCATTGAAATTCACAAACAAACAGTAAATAAATAACAAAAAGTCTATATGGACCGACTGTTGAGACCGAATTTGGGACCGATCCGACGTGGTGATCCACGTGGCACTGACGTGTTGTGCACAGTGTACTGTGCAGTTGAGTGCACAGTGCCCTAACTGCCCGCAAGTCCTCTGCCCGAACTGCCCATTCTCTCTGTCTCTCTCTCTCGTCGCCATTTCTACGCTCTTCTCCTACTACTCCTTATGTGCTCTCTCTATCGAACCAACCCCTCTCTTCCATATTTTCCTTGTCATTGTGAATATCTGTCATCTCGTTTCTTATTTTTAAAGTCTCCCATTAACAGCCCTAATTTTGATTGATGGGTTTTGAATGATTTTCGTTTTTGTATGGGGTACATCTGATCATTGATGGATTTCTTAGAGCTGATTTTCTGCTGCTGGTAAGAGAATTCTAGCTTCTGGGTTTTGTTTTCCTGGCAATTCTGTTGTCTGGGTATTCGATGGATATTCTGATCATGGGGATTTTCAGTCAGATTCCCTCATGTTTCTGCAAAAAGAGGGTTTATTTGATGGATTGATTTTCTGGGTGTTCGGTGTTTTTGAAGAATTCTGGGGCTTGGGGGCAGAAACAGTGGCAGTAATCGAAGAGCGGATTGGGGTTGGGGTTGTGGTTGTGGTTGTGTGGGTTTTCTTGGTTTTTTAATAAACTTTTGGGGTTTGGGGGAATGGGTTTTTGATTCAAGAAGGGGAGAGGGGTTTTTGTGATTTTGGAGATGGGGTTGGGACCTGATGCCATCAAGGTGGAGGCGTGGGAACATGTTGGAAAACCGAAAGGGTGGAAGAAGAAAGATGAACGGGGTTTCCCTTTTTTTTCCTTCCTCCGGCTCTCTCAAAAGTTGAGAGACAGAGAGAATGGGCAGTTCGGGCACTGTGCACTCAACTGCACAGTGCACTGTGCACAACACGTCAGCGCCACATGGATCACCACATGGATCAGTCTCAACAGTCGGTCCATATAGACTTTTTGAATAAATAAATGACATCAATAATCGGAAATCTAAGATGGAAGTCACATGAGCAAAAGGTCTGGTTGAAAGCAGCTCCATTGAAGATGACATTCAACAGGACAACAGTAGAAGACTTTAGGATGTTTTGGCATAGAGATGTTCTATCCTGAATGTTGCATATATCCCCATCCAAATGGGCCAAGTGGAAATACTCCTTTCTTTTCCCTATGTTTTCAATCCACCAAAAGCCACCACCATTTGGTGCAGATGCTCTGGTTGGATGATACCAATTTGCAGCTTCATGACCTAGCCATAAACCAAAGCGTTCCTATTATACAATTGATAGTGTATACACCAAGGGTATCATTTAAAAAAAAAAAAGGTTATACTTAAGCAGATGTGAATATGCTAATTGGTTTAGTTCAATAAGTCAAAAGTTTATCGCATTGGACCGCTATTTGATTGAAAAAGGGAATGGTCAACAAGCGATCCATTCAATTGCAAGCATGTTTTGTGATTACAAATATCTCATGTAATTATTCAAATGAATTGGAGTTTGACTGACTTTGGATTTAATTTAGCAGGGAATCTTATTTTGATTGATTATCAAGCCATGACACAGTTGGTGCACCTCATCTGGGTCAACTGTTCACATGTTCCTTACCTACCTGTTCCCATTGCTTTAGGACAATGGATGAAAAATGGGTCTTGTTTGAGATGTGTTTGGACTTTAGATTGGGCATGCAAACAGGTCAGATTCCGGGCAATGGTGGATCCAAACTAAGATCGGATACCCATTTGCAACCGTAGTTCATATCCATTTTATACAAGTTGGGCCATCTTTTGATCTAGATTATATCCAGCATCAGAAGATCCAGATCCAATTTGAATGCAAGAAAATTGGTGGGCTCACATGAATATGATCAGATCAGATTAACGGCCTCAAATCGATACATTGGGTACATTAGTAGGGCCATTTAGACATGGATCCATATATATTCAAACCCGACCTGAATTCCGGTAGGATTCAAACAAGTGGTTTTATACCCCTTTTTCTTCTTGGATAGAAAGACTTTAGATGTTCATATAATCGGATACCCATTGACATCTGCCATTGGCAGGATCAAGCCAAAGATCTCATCCTTGCAAATTCTGTGTCACACAATTGCTAATCACTGTCAACTTTATGCATGGTTTGGATGTCTTTGAAGAAGCCTTAATTTTCTTCAAAAATGTATATGTGATGGTGAGAAACGAATCCAGGACTTATTCAAAGCATGGCAACTGGTAAGAGATGAATTAAATTATCAATGAATGGAAAATGATAATGTCATCAATGTCTATTTGAATGACCAAACTCTCTTATTTTTATTTCATTCAATGCCCAAAAGTTTCTGAAACTTCTACTTTAATTGCAACAATTTCTCATGTGAAGGAAAAAAAAAAAGTAAGGAGAAGAAGAAGAGGTCACAACAAGCCAATCCAATGTCAGCTAGGTTAGGTGGGCATATGACTGTATTAATAAACAGTGCATTTCTATGAAAGAAAAAAGGAACTGAGATTGGACTATTGGAGAAAGAATTTACTTTGGGTTAGGTTGGTTTGGTCGGCCCTGGAGCATAAATTATTAGTGGTTTAAATTTCATTTGAATGTGTGGTTTTATGATGTTCCAGAAGGGGGTCTGTTTTGTTGAGTGATATAATTTTTTTTTTCCAAGAACTATCTTAGTATAATCTGTGTTAAGGGGGGAGGGGCCAATGGCCTCTATGGACCAACAACCCTTTTGGTTCCCACCTCTGAGGGCATATGGCAGACTCATCATCTCTAGCTCTATTGGAAGTTAATAACTTAGCAGCCATCATATTTCTAAGTTACTTTAGATGAATGTCACTGACATTAAAGTTGTGTCAGTCAGTGGCTGGAGATGATAATTTTTACAAATGATTTCACATCTTATCATTCGAATGGCACTCTACATCTGCTTTTGTTTTATTAAGCTCTATGTGGATTGACAAACAAGTTGGAGGTGCATGTAAATAAGACAGAGATATGTGTAGTCACAAAAAAGAGTAGAACTGGAATGAACATATTAGAGAAAAGATTTTGGAAGCTCCAATAGAGAAAGATAGAAAAAAGGGTAAAAGAAATAGCTGCCTAGTTAGGGCTTGTTTGTTTGCTGAGAACGCATAAAAATTCACAGTCAAATGAGCTCTTCCGAGGAATTACTATAGAGGAGAGGGGCGCATGTTATAAGATGTGGTGGGAGGTTACTTAATTAAGTATATTTCTTTACCCTAGCGAAGGAAGCTGAGATCCAAAAGAGAGCTCGCGTACACGGCAAGACAACCTACTCACATGGGAAGAGAGCCTGCAAGTATGAATCATGTATATTCAATTTCTATGTATTTTAATGCTAGAAAACTTGTCCTATAGGTGAGTTTTAAAAAATGAGGTTATGGATAGTTTATTCATTTTCTGAAATTCCTTTTATTCTATTTCTATAAAATGAAATATTATTTGATGCTCATATTTTAAAATTGACATATATTGTTCATTTTCAACGATTTATGGTATAAATCATATATATTCAATTCATATATATTTTTATACAAATAAACAGACCCGCAGTTGCTTAGAAGATGACTTTTGATACAGTTGAGTAGAAAACTAGAATTCACAAACCCAATTTTAGATAAGATGTGATGGGAGGTGAGGAATTTAAGTTGGTGTTGAAAATAAACTTCCAAGAATTTAAGTTGGTGTTGAAAATAAACTTCCAAGTTCCAACACAAAGTGGATGTATTCTTCATCCAATAGTCCAAAGTGGACTAAAGTTGCAGGTTCCCCTCTCCTGGTGTATATATCAGATCCAATCAATATTGACCTTACTGACCCAACATCTGACATCTCTAAACTATGCATAGATTAGATTTTAATATTAGCTGCTCACTTAGATGTGCAACCCCTCTATTAGGCAGGGATTCCTGATTCCTGAATCCGGACCCTACCAACCATGCTCAATGCATATAACGACACATTTAGTTATAGTGGAGGGGTCACATCCATGCCATTTCTATAGCTAGTGATTTAAAATACCAGTCTTTGTTACATGTGTGGTGTTGCAATTGGTCCAGAGGTGGCGGAGTTGGTGGGCTAGGGAAGGTAGCTTCTGGACTCTGGTTAACTGCCCCAGAGAGAGAGGGAGAAAACTGAACCAAAAGATCTGTAGGGGCACTGTTTCTTGCCTGCCGAAACAACCCATTGTTCAATATTATTGTGAGGTCATTTTATAAGAAGACTGATTGTATAAGGTTATGTAGTTGATTTCAACACAACTAAAATAAAATTTTGATGATGATGATGATGATGAAGAAGAAGAATTGACTTTTAAATTTATGCGATACAATTGAGCAAATCAGTTCAAATGTGCCCACAACAAAAGCAAACAAACTATAAGATCTCAACTCACTTGGGCCGAAATGGGAAAAGTATGAGTCTCATTCAATTCTGATTAAGCCATGCCATGAGGTTATTAGATCAACTCCATTGACTGAAGTTGTCATTTGTTTCAATGGAGTCATGTATTCTTTTATGTGCGATTTTTAAGCTCATCCCTTCATGTTTGTCAGTTGAGATCCAAGAGTTTGTCATGATTAGAGCTTCACTTGCATGAATTTGGCTCAACTTAATTTGTCGACTGTATATAGTTTTGTTTTTTTTTTTCTTCTTCTTCTTCTTCTTCTAGAGTGGGGCACAAGTCTGCCACGGAACTAATTCATTTCGGCACTAAAAGCAACTTATACTTTATTTTATGGAGCTCATTTTTCATCTAATGCAACTCCCATCACAATGTCTTGGGAATGAAAAGATCAAAATGACATGCATTCCTCGATTTTAATCACATATGAAATATAGTAACATTTTCTACATGTTATAAACTCAAAATTGCATGTCACTCTAGTTGGAATAAAATTTGGTCCAATTCCCTATAGAAAAGGCAGTGTGAGAAACTAGTTGACCTTAATTAATCAAAATGGGACTCCATTTGCATCAACTCCCAAGAGTTCAACCTTGCCAACCTCATAATGATAGCATATGATCATTTTATCTAAATGAGCATAAGTATAACCTCTATTTATTGCCTCATGATAGTTGGCAATCCCATTACCAGTTGACGTTGGCATATATGTATAGTCCAAAACCATTAGAACTTTTTAACCTCTACTCTCCATTCCACTGTTCAATTATAATTAAAAACTAGAAACCCCCTTAAAATATTTAGACTAAATATCTACCGGGGCGTGCTACATAGGTAACATAGCGCACGGGCATTTTTTAGGAGAAAACGTTCCTCCTAGTTGGGCCAACGGGGATGCACGATGATTATGGAGGTCCATTGAATGGAAATATCCATATGAGGCTTACCTATATGTAAAATCTGAATTCATAAAATCATTATAACCTTTTGATCCATAGCCCTAAAACTTAATCTTTTAGATGCATCATTTTATCATGATTTCGGTCCAACGGTAAGGAAAAGCTAGATGAATGTGAAACTTGGACTTATGACTATCACTATTCATGGCAGGTTGTGTGTGAAATGATTAGATTGACTCAACAAGGACTGCATGACCAAAAATAAGAGAGGCGGAAAAGGTTTTAAATTAAGGTGCTCTTGAGAATTTCTCATATATATATATATATATATATGGGGTCAGCTCTCCTAAATTGAAGCTCTTATTATCTTAAGCTGGAATAGTACTAGTCCCACAAATCAAAGTCGATTATCGTTGTTTTTTGCATGATGTTCGTCTTCAAAATCAAAATAAATCCAATTAGAACTGGATTTTTCAGTTCCATCATGTGAAAAACAGATATAATCAATTTTGATTTGTGGAACCAGTACTATTTCAACTTAGGGTAAGGTAAACTTCAGCTTAAAAGAACCCTGCTATATATATATATATATATATAAAAGGAGAGAGAGAGAGAGCGCGCGCCTGCGCGTACTACCTGCAATTAATACTTTGCATTTTGGAAGGTGAACTCTACCCTAAGTCAGCTGCTATGGTTAGGCAATTTAGATAGGGATATCAAAGTTTTCAATGTATTAGGTAGATGAGGAAAGATTGCCTCTGGTGCATGAAAATAAAATAAAGATGACAGAAAGGACAGCAACAGAAAATTTGGAATTCAGAGGTGACTTGTTCTTCCTCCCAATAAAATAAAAGAATCCCAAGTTATTATATCCCATAGTTGTTGCCTATATAATAAGGTATGAGTTAGGACCCTCTTTCATTCATCTAGTGAAGGAGTTGTTACATTTGCTGGTATAGCCTCTTCAAGAACCATGGCCGTCGCAGTTGGTCTCCTACTTCTCCTTTTAGCAGTTCCGGCCGCCTATGCGACGAATTATAAAGTCGGGGACACTGCAGGGTGGGATACCAATGTAGATTACACCACCTGGGTTTCTGGAAAGACATTCCTCGTCGGGGACACCCTTTGTAAGTATGCTAGACTTTTATCTAAGAGCAAGGCTCTCCTAAACTCGAACTTAGGATAAAATTTCATAAGCTCATGCTTGTGGGGCCCACCTTTGGTCCATCCAAATGGACCAAACACATAACCCCCCTAAATTGCTCATGTCCACCAACTTTCGGTCAAATCCGAATTTACTAGACCGTTGGATCGACTATTTATCGATCCGAATGGTTGTTGACCATTAAACTTTTGGGTTCATATGGAGATAATAGAAATCATGGTTGGAGCTGATTTTTTGCAGAAAGGAGAATCACAGGGAGTCCTTGAAATCCCCCTATCCCCATCCCCATGTGGGTCCCCAGGTGGGCCCCACCACATACTTGAGCTTACCTTATCCTAAGCTTGAGCTTAGGAGAGCTGGCCCCTTTATCTAAATCATATGCACCTCACAAATATTTACACCTATATATGCCGCTTTGCACGCTCAATTGTGATTTGTATGGCTTAACTAGGCTTATTGAAAACCAAAGAAATCCTATAATAGCACTATGCTACTAGGTTCATAATATTTTAAGGCCTATTTGTTTGCATAGAATACGTAGGAATATATGATCAAATGAGCTCCATAAATGACTATTAAAAAAGGTGAGGGACGAGGATATGAGGTGAGGGATGAGGACATAAAATAGTGATGTAGATGTGACCTTTGACTTTTTTAGAAATTGACTTACGAGGGTGATGGTAAGGTATTCATTTTCCATCTTCTCATGATTCAATTTCAATTAAAGAGGATGTTATTTGATAGTTATTTTGAGAAATTGATCTTTCATCTTTATTTTTAACTGCAAGGGGCATGAATTCCTATTTATTCAATTCATGTGCATTTTACGCAAACAAACAAGCACTATAGTAGGAATCTCTTTAAATAGATGTCCCTCTATTATCGTAGGAGTTGAGTTACCATCAAATTGATGGCATGCAAAACACAAGAATAACATGCACAGAAAAAAGGGAGTGGAATCATGTTTTCAATATAAATAATCTTAGATTCTATTGGAGTGAAATTGGTAAATAAGCATTACAAGGCGGGGCGCTTTTATTTTGAGCGGTTTGTGTTTTTTAGGTGCACCACTGAGGTCTTGGTCTTAGGATTTCTCTCATTCTTCGCATTTGAATGAAGTTAGAAAAAGGGGAAAAAAATCAAACTCCTGTGTTGCACGTATGTATATATATGATCAATCTAACAATAAGCATCACTCTAATTCAAGTAAAGTTTTCTTTCCGATGGTACAAAAATTTCAGCGGTTTGGATTTTAAAGGTGAACCTCACTGATGAATTATAGCGATGGGCATAGATCATTATTTGAGACCTCCCCTGGAGAATCTAGGCACATCTAGATCGTTGAAATTGAGTAATGACCATTTCATGGAGTTATATCGGACGGCTGCAAATTCTTAATGATTTGCATGTTCTGTACTCTTAAATTATCATTGATTCCAAACCTGTATAATGTGTATGTAATGAAGAAAACCATCAACTTGTAGGGTTGTTCAAGGGCTGGACCCATTGCTGAAATGACATGGCCCAGTTCCAGGCCCAATAAGGATATCAGCGCCTAAATCTGTCCAAGTCTAACCTAAACAACAGAACCAGGGTTCACGCCGTCCCAATCAGATTTATAGGAGGCCTGAGCCCACCCAATCTTGAGACTAATAAGAACCCAAATCTGATTAAGGATCAAGCTCGGTAAGGACTAAGGACTGAACTTATAATTCCTATCCAGCCCAATAAGCATGGGACCTTGAACTTGAAACTGGATCCAGTTGGACAGCCCAAACCTTTCCTTATCGGACTTGGGCTTGGGCGAATACTTGACAAGCCAAGTCCACTAACAGCCCAATTCCACTGTTACAAGATTCTGGTTGCAAGCAGGAGGAAATGTTGACTTCTAGCTCAATCAATTGCACTCTAACCATGTTCTTTGAGAAGGTCTATTGATCTAACATGTATGAGAAATTCTTAAAAATAAACTCCTCTTTGTCTATGTGGTTGTTACTACTGCAGTGTTCACCTATGGAAGCAGTCACAGAGTGGATGTAGTAAACAAAGCTGGCTACGATGGTTGCAGTGGAAGCAACGCCCTTCAAACATACTCCGATGGAAACACCACCATTGCCCTCTCCAGCACTGGATCCTATTACTACCTCTGCCCAATTCTCAACCACTGCAGTCAAGGGATGAAGTTAGCCGTCACGGTCACCGCCGGAAACAGCTCCACACCTGGTGGGACCCCTCCGACGACAGGTACCCCAACGACTAACACATCATCTCCATCCGCCCCAACACCTTCTCGTAATGGAGCAATGGGCAGATTCTGCTGGATGGATGCTTTGGTGGTTGGAGCTTGCCTCATGTTGGTGCCATTGCTTGGACTCTAAGGCTAGGGAAGAAGCAGTGCTATTTTGTTAAGTCTTTCGTTTGTATCTTTTGTTTATGAATATGGAGTCATTTGGTTTTTGTTTTACTTTCACTGTTTTATATTGATTAGGATTTGATTTTGGTACTTGTTTGATGACTATATTTGTTACATTATGGGGTGATGGTGGAAATAAATAGAGAATAAACCCAATTGTTTTTGGGGCACATCAAATCAAAACTCATGTCCATTTACACATGAAAGAAATATTTTGAATTTAGGCCCATTAAGTCCAAATATGAGTTGTCAATTTAATTTATCCCATTGACTGATAAGCCATAAGCCAAGAGGGATGGGTGCATGAGACTTTTAGTGGATGTTGTTTGGTTGCAACACCCATAAGTTTATGGGTAATGGCTACAACTTTGTTAGAGCCAACCCAAATCCGTATGGTTCAACCTGGCCAAAGGTAAAATTTGGGAACCGAAATCCGATCGGATTTGTGCACAAATCATAATTAACCAGATGATAACGAACCATATATTATCAGGGTCATCAATTTCCCTCCTTTAATCAAAAACTCAAGCACCCACAAAGCCAAAATGCCACAACACAAACAATGCTCTCCATCTCATATAGAGATTGTGAAAACCCCACATCTTCAAGCCATGTCCCTCTCCAATTCCTCATGCAATTCAATAAACACTCTGCTCTGCCTTTGTCATCCTCTTCCTCTGTTTTCTTCCTTCTTGGAAGAGTTTGGAGAGGAGCATGAGGGTGATATTCCGAGTAATGGCAAGGAGGGTGTTGGGAGGTCTGGTGGTGATCTGGTATGCAGGTACTCAGATATATGGAATGCGTTGTCCTGGACTTTGATGCAACTTTATGTGTGACCATTGCATGAACCCAAACCAGGACATAAACTAAAAATTCTCGTACTTGTTTTTCTTTATCTTTTTATCCTTAATTCGGGTTCTTCAAGTTTCAGGTATTCTGAAAACATTTTCAGCATTAGAGCCTATTTGTTTGCCTAAAAATACAAAGGATTTATGGTGAGATGAGCTTCAAAGATGATTATTAAAGAGGTGAGGGGTAAATAATATAAGGTAAATATGTAGATGGAACCTTAACTTTCTTAAGTACTAAATTACTAGGATGTTGACCGGGTATTCATTTTCTATCTTCCCTTGATTCAATTTTGATTAAAATAGATGTTATCTAATGTTCATTTTAGACAATCCTCTCTATACATGTGCAGGCAGCCCTCTCCCACTACGTCAGTCTCTCGAGCGTCCAGCTCCATTGGCTAGTACCAAAATAGTTTTTTCATGACCCCAATGCCCCAGACTCTACTAAGCATGAGCTAATTTGACACTAATCACTCGAACTGTTTCTACTATGGATTGATCAGAATTCGAAAAGAACGTACATAAAAAACAGCTAAAACTTTAATGCCAATAAATCGAGTGCTAGAGAATTTTAGTTTTTTTTAATGTTAACCTTCATTGAACAAACTTACCAATACATGAGGGGAATACTGAAAAGCCAAAAAGAAGAGAAAAAAAGAAACACAAACCAACACTACCAAAATCAAATCCACAAACCAAGAGCCAAAGAGAGAAAGAGTGCAGCACTAACAACCCTAGCAACCAGAAACATTAAAAGAAGACCCCACCTCCCTCCAATTTCTCAAAATGATATCAATAGAAATCCCATGAAATTGAGGAAGGAAGGACACCCATCAAGCGATGGGGAATTTGAGCTTGTACACAAGATCTTTAGGCGAGGTGCTAGAATCCTCAAAGCGTCGAGAATTCCTCTCCTTTCAAATGATCTATGAAAGTGTGCCGAAAAGCTAGTTCTCCACATAACCCTTTCTTTGATTAATCTCATGACCTCCAACAGCCACGCCTCAAACAATCCATAGATAGACCTCGAATGGGCCAAGCTATAATGAAACAAGCTTAGGACTTCAAACCAAAGCCCTTGGTCTACTTTACAATTCAATAAGAAATGATCAACTGATTCCTCATCCGCTGAGCACATAAGATACGTATTGACTATGACTAGTGTTAGAGAAGTTATATGGGCCTTTTACTTCGCCTATAAGTTGTTCAACACATAAAAATATTGTATAAGCTTGTACTAAAAGAAGAAATACAACTTATTGTATAGCTGAAGAAACTTATGTACATGTAGAAAGGGATGGGAATTTTGGCCAAAATGAGGGTGAAAAAGGCCAATTTTTTAATTTGTAAGATTTTATGAAAACAAAGAAGATAGTAAAAAATCTTACTGATAAAATTAGTTAAATAAGATGAATAATTACTAACTCTATCAATAATTATGAGGAAGAAAATTCTGCCATATTAATACTCTAAAATAGGGAGAATTTACGCCAAAACAACATATGTCCCAGCTCCGTACTAATAGAAAGAGTAATTAAAGATTTATTAAGATTAATTATCTGATAACTCGCTTAAATCCCAGTTTACTATTTTACACAAAGTATCAAAATAAATCTAAATTTTTTTTTACTTCAAAACACTTTAATTTTAAACTTTTCATTTTATATTAAATAAAATCTTCTTGCTTAACTTACTTTATTTATGAAGAGAAGCACATTATTTTGGATTCTCATGAACCTTATGAAATTCTACTCTCTGCTAGAAACTATAAAGTAGGGTGGATGGTTTGTAATATAAAAAGATATGAAAAGTTCACGGCATCCTCCTAAAACAGAAAAGATGTTCAACAGTTGTAACAATGCTTCATTGATGTTTGACATCTCTATTTCTAATCTCTACTAGTCTAAATGTCTAAAGTGGGTAGAGAGACGGTTAAGTAATGGCAAATCCTCTTAAAATGAGAAGCCTCCAGGCTTCTGAATATAAGAGTTGTGGGGTCTCAAAAAAGTAGAGGCAGAGTTGTTTTTTTTTAGACGAAACACAGTTTCTGGTTTTAACTTCTTTTTTATGGCTTTTCTTATCGCTCTATTTGTTTATGACTATGTCGAAGTAAGAGTAAAGATATCAAACAAGGCCGAAATCTATGCAAAAATCATCTATTCATCGTGCCTATATTGTTGGAACTTTAAAAAGTTACCATAGCAAGACAATCTTCTATCAAAATTACTCTATCAATAATTAAAATAGGGTATATAGCATAGTTTACTGCGTATTCTCTCATTTGAGATATAGCCATTTGAAAAACTCACATTGCACCAACTGATGTAATTCCAAAAAAAAAATAAGACAATCAGCAATATATAAAGTACAAAATTCTTATTTTGACGGCCAAACTTTGTTTTTAGATTGATTGATAGTTACATGACATTTTGTAGATGGCTAATCTATAATTCTTGTCACTTTTATATTTCGAAAGATCCACATGACTTATTGGAGGACCTCTATCCATCTTAATTTATTAATCATCACACATGTGTACTGCAAATCAACCAAAATAGAAAATGGTCAATGCTCCAGTTGTCGTTTATATCTAACGGTCTAATATTCACATGCATCTAATTTGGACCGTTGAGTTTTGACCCAGCACTCATTGGAGACTGGCATGTGCTTCTTTCACATGGCCACATGGGGAGGAGATACATATAGGGCTAAAGAAGGAGAATCTTCAAATCAACCCTTAAATATTTACCTTATTTCAGAAAATAACATAAGTTTTCAATCTTCTCAAATTAGGGCCTCAGTTTTTCAGAAAGTTTTCAATTAAAAACATCTAGCCATTTGAAGGTATCTCCAATGACTTTTCTCCTTATTTTTCTAAATTCTCAAATTACCCTTCATTTAAAAAAGGGCATGCTTTCGACAGCCACTTTATGTAGTCGATCGCCATGGAGATGCTGGTTGTCGATGATCACCCCGAGGACACTAATGAAGGAAAGGAAGAGAAGATCGAGGAAGTGATTGAGGATTTTATTTCAATGAATGATAATTTGGGTATTTTAAGAAAAAATGAAGGAAAAAGTTGTCAAGAAACACCTTTAAATTGTTAGGTGTCCTAAATTAAAAACTTATTAAAAAAACTTAGGCTCTAATTTGAAAGGTTTGAAAACTTGTGTCCTTTTTTTTTTTTAAATAAGAGACAACCTTAAGGCTTTATTTGAGATTTTTTTTCACTAAAGAATCATATTCCCTCATTTTAGAAAGGGTCTATCCCTATGGAATCATATTCCCATATTTACTTCTCTTGCTTTGTTTATGTGTCATGATTATCATTATTGTTATTTCTCTACATCTCACCACTCTATAACTCGCTCTCCCTTTCTCTCTCCATATCCTTGTTTATGTGTCTGATTGTATTTCTCTCTGCCATCTTACGATAAATCTAATTAAAAAGATATTTTAATTAAAGGCAAATATGCTCCTGACCACTGCACACGAGCGCACCGGGTCTCGGACTTTCCATCTTGTTTATGCAAGTGTGGGTTCCACCTTCTAAGATGGTCAGGATGCACTGTGCGCAGTTGAACATTTTCCTTCATTAAAATATTTATTTAATTATTCAAATAATAACTCTATTGTTGACCTACATTATAACAGTTTCTCATGAACTTTTCTAAATTCTCCAGACAATAGAAAGTTATAAAGCAAATATAAGCGACGGAAAGTTTACAGCAGCACCCTCCTCAAAGGGGAAAAATGGCATCCAATAGTGTCCTTTTTTTTTTTTTTTTTTTTTTTTTTTTTTTTTTTTTTTTTTATAAGGCATCCAACAGTTGTAAGTTGTAACTTTCCCTCATCAATAAGGTCTCCATCTCTATAAACCTATATAAAAACCATTCCAAAGGGCAGAAGGCACCTTAACTATGCAATCTTCATTTATCAATATTGTATACAGATTTCCCAGCAAAAGCTCTCTACCATTAATTAAAGCATAGCATATATATATTTATAGCATAGATATTATTAGCTCTTCTTTGATGTATAGGCTAGCCATCTACAAAAGCACATATCTCTTAGATGGAGAGCTAGCTATTTGGTCTAATGCTAGGAAGAAGAAGGAAAAAAAAAAAAAAAAAAGGACAATCGCCAGCACATAAAAGAGGAATTTCTGTTTTTAAGGTCCATCTTTCAGCTTTTGGATTGTATGGTTATTTAGATATCTAACGGTCTAGAATTCATGAAGCATCTCGGAAATGTTGAGAGTAATGATCAGTTTTGACCCAACACTTTCTGGAGACAGGCCTGACCTCCTCTCACATGGCCACATGGGTAGGAGAGAGGGTTTTTTTTTTTTTTTTTTTGGGTGGGGGTTGTTTTTGTTTTAAAGAATCATATTTCTTTTCTTTTTTTTTTTTCTATGATTTTAGGTGTTTTTGATCTAATAGGATTAATTCGCAAGTGACACCCAATAAATCCACACACATGGATATCAAATAAATTTGAAGTGGTTTCAAATACAAGATGCGGAAGCAAATCCACATCTTATACCACTCCATAGCTCTGATGTGGCTAAATCATATTTCTATACTTAAGCATCCTTGCTTTGTTTATTTGTTCTGTTGTCATTTCTCGCCATGTCACTGATCTCTTACTTTGTTTATTTGTTTCATTTGTCATTTCTCCGAATCTTACTGATCTCTTACTTTGTTTACTTGTTTAATTGTCATTTCTCCCCATCTCACTACAATATAATTCGCTCTCTCTCTGGTATTGATATTTTAAGTGGTGCGGAGCAGAACCATGTGCCTATCACTTTCATGCCCACGCATCGTGTCCTCATTGACCCACCACCAACATGCCTCCCATATGCTTCCACCATTATTCTATTCTACTCTATTCACTAGAACCCAAAAGTCACACTGCCATTTCAAAAGCTAACCCAACCACCCACCCAAACCCCTTTCCACCTTACTTTCACATGATTCCAATTTCCAGCTAGCACCTAACTTTTCCCCACATCCCTTTTACCCAACCATATACCTTCACTCTCCAACCCAACGTCCTTCTCCCAATTACCTCAAATTTCTTCCCAACCCCTTCTTAATTAACTGTTCATGTAAAAATTAATGCTTGCACCACTCATAGCCATTAGGTGATTTGGGTGCAACCCCATCTCATACTCCAAAGAGAGTGTAACAACTATCATCAAATAGAGAGTATTACTCTCAATAAAAATGAGCTAATGTGTGGCACATTGCACCAATGTAATATGAAATGGTGTTTAGTTAGTATAGTGACACACTTGCAGCACAAACAAGAATCACAAATCTTTATTCATCTAAGTCAAATGATACAGAAGAGAAAAGTAACATCCGGTCCATCTCCAATCCTCCCCACAAATGAAGCTCCAAAAATCACAAAGAAGAAAAACCAACGAAATGAATACACAAATGGATTACCTTAATCTACATAGAATAATTAAAAACTCCCAAGTCAATGACTCAAGTGTTTTCTTTTATGGTTTAGAGGAGTGCAACCCCTCCAACCAAGGCTAGCATGGCCATGCTAGCTGCTGGCATGAACGCGCCGGAATTGTTGTTGTCTGCGGACGGGGGTGATGAAGATGGTGATTGAGAGGGTGAGCCGGGCGACGGGCTGCCGGTGCTCGGAGATGGAGACCCCGGAGAGGGTGCGGGGGGTGACGATTTGGTAGGAGTGGGTGCAGATGAAGTTGGTGAGGTGGCGGAAGGTGTAGGGGATGTTGTGGGTGAGTGGCTTGGCGGGGTGGATGATGGCGGAGGAGTCGCCGGGGAAGGCGAGGCTGCTGGTGGAGACTTGGTAGGAGGTGTTGATGAGGGTGGGGTTGCGGTGCTCGACGGCGAAGGAGCTGGTGCTTGTGCAATGCACGTGCCAAGGAGAGCAAGCAGCATCATTAGAGCCAATGTGGGACGTGAGAAGGCCATGTCTCTCTCCGTTTTTTTTCAAGTACGAAAGAGAGAGAGAGAGAGAGAGAGAGAGAGAGAGAGAGGTTTATGTGAGGGAAAGATGTGAAAGAGGATGATAATATATAGAGTGAAAAGGGAGGGTTTGGAGGGGAGATGAATAGGTGACAACCAAGCAATGGGTGTTTGGCTGATGATTGAGTTGTATTTTAACAAAGAAAACGTCCACAGCCTAATGTTTCTGGAATCTATATATGTATCTTATTTAAGGGCAGAACAACAGCACTCAAAATTATTCAAAAGTGGGGTCCACATTGCAGAAAATAAACTTCATATTAAATAGATACTAAATTACCTGGACCAAGTTTTGCTCCACTAAAAACCAAAGGATATTCAAGTGAATCATGTCTTTTACACCATTAATTTCAGGGCTAGTAGTTTTTAAACTTGATTATACAATCATTCTTCATTGTAGGTTTTTTTTTTTTTTTTTTTTTTACATGCAAATTCTCATAAGGCCTCTTCTGGATGATGAAGAGAAAAGTGAGAAGAAAAACTAATCAATATAGAAATCTCTTTGTAATTCTCTTCTTAATTCTTTTTTGTAATGGTTTTCCATTTTAAAAAAAAAAAAAAAAAGCCACCACTTTCTTCTCAATGAAAATGACCATTAATGCTTTAAGCAAAAAAAAAGACCATTAATGCCCTAACCTAATTCTATCAACCATGGGTTTCATTTCTCTTTTCCTATTGACTCTTGAGCCATCTTATCATTCATACAGTGGATAGGTAATGCTTGTACGCAAGTTTGCTAATAAATGATCTTGTGACCCAAATCACGGGCCTTAGTAAAGTTAAAAAAGGCCTCTAATCTTTCCAAATCCTCCTGTCGTCAACCCTGAACAAGTTAGAATTCCCCCTACACATCTGTAATCTTGTATGTGATTATACAAATATCCTTTTTTTTTTTTTTTTTTTTGTTGCAGTTGGCTTCCTATCCTTTTCGTTTCAATAAAGACGTTAGAATTTTGCAATCTTTTCAGAGAATCAAAGAGAGACGGGGTTGGTGAGGTCGCATTCTTCCTTTGTTAAAAGCTAATTTAATCATTAGGTGTAGCACTGACAGTACGAGGGACCATGTGCGCACGTTTTAGACTTGGAGATGTTCATGTAATCACAGCGAAGAGAGAAACCTCACTTTGCTTGCTAGTTTTCCAGCTGGCAAAGAGGAAAGACAGCATTGTTCTGTCGCCCACAAATCACTGCTTCTGGCACAACTTATCTTCACTACATCAAACCTTCTCATCTCAGAGACGTCATGTTGTGGACCCATAGTCGATCAAGTATATCTTTCAATCACATCAACAATCTTATTATTTGAGTCATTGATTTCACTGAATGAACTTTGTCTCCGCAACTTTATTAATTTGTTTACATGTGTGGGGTAGTAAAGATAAAGGCGGATGTGAAAGTAAAAGTTAGAGATGTGGTAAATTCTTATTTTGATAGCATAAGGAAGAACATATGTGAGGGACGGAGAGTAGATTAAAAAATACTTTTTGTTATATAGTTTAGTATATTGTAATCTCTCTGTGTCATATCATAAATTTACTTTTCCACCCTATTGTTTTCACCCAAACATGGTGGAGTTAAAAAATGTTATATTACATGTGTCTACTTTAACTTCACATTTACTACTTCTTATGCGAAATAATGCCGTGGTCCAACTCCTAGGTTGGATGTGTTTCTGGGTTTTGGTGTGGTAGGATACATGTAAAGAAAGGTTATGCAAAATGTTAACTATAGATTTTTTTTTTTTTTTTCTTTTTTTAGATTCAATCCAATGATAAGTAAAAATTACATATGTCATGAGGCGACAATCCATGACGGGATTACTGGATTAGCATATAACCCCAGGTTTGTAGAGCTGGATTGCACGTGAAGTCCACTCATCTGAGATAATTCTTGGATCCCTATTTTCTCTGTCTCATTAATTCAAGCACATTATAAAATATCATGCAATGGATTGTTTGAATGAGTTTTTGCTTTATGGAGAAGTCCAAATTTAATCATGCAAATGAGAGGTTATCAAACTTAAAACCTTAAATATTGCTAAAGTCGCTCTAAAACAGGTTTAGGTTGTAGTGGTGACCACTTAAAGTGGTGGTGATGGAGGAGAAAAGCAAGAAAAATGCACTTGACTTTAATGGACAAATGATGCTTTGTCTCAATTTGAAATTACATGAAGCTTTCATAATCAAAGTTAGCCCCGCATTCAACGGCTACAATACATGCACGGAAGGAGCCAGAAAAGGAAGGAATTGTCCGGTCCTTCCATAGTTCCATTAGCCAAGGATAGTATGTATCTATTTGCACTCTAGGCCTAGATCTAAATTTTGTTGACCGTTACATCTGATGGCTCTTTTTTTTTTTTTTCTATGTTACCCCACTATAGGGGGCTGGAACACTCCCTCGGGTGAGGTGGGTGGGCCCACGGGTGACGGAAGTAGACTTCAGATGAGGAGACAAGACCCTCTCTTGAGGGAAGGTGGCATGCTTAGGGTTTGAGTCTTGGACAAGTAGATGAGATAAGCTGCTTTTACTAAAGAGATAAGAGGCCCTTCTCAGCTGACGGCTCTTTGTGGTGGTGCAACTTAGGCCGGACCAAGCCTGAGCCTACTTGGCCATCATGAAAATGCAATGCAGGCTAAGCATGTTTGGGTTTGGGCTTACGCCTAGATTTTGAAACTAGAGAAAATTTTGGGTCCACATTTTGGGGCTTTGGTCACTGGAATCGAGCCTCGTGCAAAACTATATAAGTAGACACATTTTTTGAAGCACGCTCTGTTTTATTAGTATAAAGGGAACCTACCTATGAGCTTGAGCCGAGCATGTTAAGATTGAATCCAGGTCGAGTCAAGCTCGAGCATAACAAACTTGATTCAAGCTCAAGCTTGAGCTTGTTCAAGAGTGGCTTGGATCCACTCATCTACGTCTGAGGAGAAAAAAAAATTGAGAGAATTGAGTTAATGATCCCAACTCACAAAACTTCAATCATCAAAACATACCAACTTAGAGTATTTTTGTTTGCATAGAATACTTAAAAAATCATGATCAAATGAGCTTCACTAAATAATTAAAAAGATAAGGAGTGAACCATACAAAAAATGCTATATAGATGGGATCTTGAATTGAATTACTAGAATGATAACCATTAATGAGATGTTCATTGATGGTCATTTTCAAATGTTCACGTTTAATTCTTCATTTTTAACCACTCATAGAATCACAGAGTCCTAAAATCCCTAGGATTTCAATTACATAAACAAACGGGCTCTGGTTCGAATGGCATATATGCTTTGCAGTTTTTGGTGGACCAATTCAGTTCACCCAGATGTCTGAAGCCTGAACCAATGGCTGTCCAAGCACTATGGACTGGGACAGGCAATAATTGCAATAATGAACTTACTTTGCTACAATCCTTCGGCATTTGATGCTGGGGAGCAGGTGAGTATTATATTCTCTATGTTCCATGTTTCCTTCTTAATGCTGAGAACATGTTCTCTTCTCACCATCAAAAGGAATCCAGTACTGATAAGAAGCCATCTATCAACAGCTGTAAACGTGGTGTTAGAATTAGAATACTCAAAAATGCACCTTCCTTTTTAAATGTGTAGTCGTTGTGGCTCCTTTGTCAACAAAAAGAAAGAAAAACCCCTGTGTTGCCTCTTTCTGTAATTTTGTTACTTAATGGTGAAGAGAAAGAGTATCCCTGAGAGAAGCACAGTAAATTGGATGTCATGTAATTAAGGTGGGATCTTTGGGCCTTGGCCCTCAATAAGCATACTGTTTACTCATTTATTGAAGCTATAGGTTGGGTGTATATATGGAACTCACTTTCCTTCGTGTCAGGATTCAAGCCTCAGAAATGGCGATTGAGAAGGAAACTCACATTTATGCACGAGAGTCCTAGGGTCAGTTTGGCAACTTTACTAATAGAGTCAAGTGAAATAAAGTTGATACATCTATGCACAAAAGTCCTAAAAGTGGAAAGCACAAAATAAAAGTGAGGGAGGTGATTGCTCAATGAATCAATTATTTTGGGTGTTTTGCCGTCTCTCTTAATTTTTACTAACACAATAACCTATGGTTAGCACGGTTTCTTCCGTCAAGTTAATTGTACATATATTTATAATTTAAATATTCATGTATTGTAAATTAATTATACAATGTAGGAAAAAGATAAATGAAAATCTTAACAAATGATTATTACAAATTTAATATTTAGAAATTTAGAGAGTTTTAATTTATGAACCTTTACTTGACCAATGCCTTACTTTATTGGGAGAATTCCAATTCTATCCTACAAACACTTAAAATTTTATTTTGAAAAAATAAAAGAATATGAAAGTACCATTTTTGACAAACCAAGATGAAGTATAAAATAAAGGAAATAGGAAAAGTGGGTTGCAAAGGAAATACGAAAAAAGAAAGAAAGAGAATTGTTGCCTAATAAGGAAACAAGGAAAGTGGAGAACGTGAGTACTCGGATATTGAAAGCGGGGTAGATAGGAGTTGATAGTTGAGTAGTTGTAAATAATAATCAATAGAGATGAAAGTTGCATAAAATATAGTGGGGATAATTGTCGGTCAAAATTACAAGATATGTCAAAATTCAATCCAAATCCCTTAACTTTAATAGAGTACAATGGGTTGAGTTTTATTTTAATTCTTAGACTTTGTAATGAAGCGACTCCCTTGTTTCATTTGGTATCTCAACTCCCGAGCGACTTGTACAAGATAGGAGAGAATCCACTTATGTGAGGAGTGAAACTCACCACATGCAAGGAGAGAGAACCCTCACATGCAGAAGTAAGAACTCGCACATTTCAAAAGTGGGAGGAGGTCAGGGCCAATCCCTATTCATCTAGGTAAAAGGCAGGGTTGCCAATGGTGCAACCCCTTATTCTTGAAGCTGACTCCCTTGTTAGAGTATGGATGTTGAGTGGCCTGTTATTTGTGAGACTTGTTAGTGAGTGTGTGTATTGTTGCTTGTTGATCTTGTTTTCGTTTGACTCTTTCGTTGACCGTTTTTGTTGATAGTTTATTTCAACAACAACAACAACAAGTGAGCTTTCATTTGGTAAATCATGCGGATTTGCCCCTGTAGATTTTGTTCTCATGGGAGAAAGAAATGCATTCCTTCCTCTTTTATAGGAGGTCGAATTCGTCTCTATAAAAAAAGTTGAATTTATATTATTCTCTTTTTGCAAGAAAAATGTGTCACATCGAACAATAGCAAAGCCAAAACAATTTTCTCTCTACGGCAAAATCTTCTCATCATACAAATGCACCATTGAGACCTAGTTGAAAGCGTCCCCGAAACTTGAAAAGTCCCAACTTTCAAGTTAATTCTCTGATTTCAAACCTCAAATCAAATAGGCCCAAATCAATTTGTCTCTAGAAAAAACTTTGTTTTCTCCATTTCTCATACAAACAATGCAATGCAAATTAACGCACTTTAACTTTCAAGACCGTAGAAGCCCAAAACTAAGCCTTATTTCCAAATCCTAGTTCATCTTGACATATGATGCTCATATTTATTTTTTTTCCAAATTCAATGACACCCACATTCCCATCATATGGACTAACTTGGTCTCCAGAAATCCAAGTGGGTCGTCGTATCAATGGGTGGCAATGTTAGAGGATATAAATTAGGGGTCCTCATAGATATCGGGGTTGGGCCGGACTGAGGCATATCTAGGACTAGCCCAAATTTGAAAACACGGGCCTTACCAAGCCTGACATGGGTCATAAGTGCTTGGCTTGAGCTCGGCTGCGTGAAACATGTCAAGCTCAAGTGTTCCCATTTTATTAACAGGGCCACACCAAGCTTTCTATCACTTATTTGGGCAAATCAGTCACAAAACCACAACCACTAATTATTCAGGTTGAGCGGAACAGGGGCTTAGACTTTCTATCGACTTAATTAAAGTTTTACCCAAATATTAAATGGGCCTTAATTTTAGCTCCAGGCCCGTCCCAGGCCCATGAGCAGCTGAGCATCAATAAGTAGGGATGTAAATGGGTCCTCGATTCTCAGATTAGTCGGAAGTTCCGACCTATTAAAAACCGGGTCTGGGTTCTTATTTAGGCCCCAATAAGTAAATGGGGTCCGGTTCCACCTTAGTTCGGACCCACGGACTCGAGACCCGACATATTACCTAAATTTTTGAAAATTTATCCTAAAAATCATGTTTTTTTTTTAATATCATTCTCTACTTAGATTCGGACCCGGATCTAGACCCATCTCATATATAGTTTGGTTCTAGTTCCGATTCTGAAGCCAAGAAATTGGTTCCGAAACGGTTTCCGGGTCTAGATCCGGTTCCACCTTCTCTTTAACGGTTTTAGTTCCGGATTCAGCATGGACCCGGACCGGAACCGACCCGTTTACAACCATATCAATGAGCATCTTCCATACTTCACTCTAGTAGGTTTTGCATGATATGCCCGTTTTTAATGTCGAATGTATAGGAATAGTTCAATTACAATGAAATCATTTCTTGTAGGAGCGTTTTGCATGGGAAAGTACCAATTTGCTTGCTAAAGAGGTTGGGGCCCATCAAAAAAGTTGAGATCTTCCTAAATTTAAGGTCTCGAACTTTGTGGTTTCATGTCAAGCTTGGAATTTCCAAATGATGGAGTTTACAAATGCTTTGGATGTTTTCATTTCTAAATTTCTTTTTTTATTCATACTTTGATTTTTTTTATTTTTTCTGAGAATTTCATGCATCTTAAATTCTATAAACTTCTAATTCGTAACTACCGAATTCCTTACTGGAGTTACACCTATATATGCATTTACATGGGACCCACCTTTATAGGGTCTCTTTCTTTATTATGATTTTAAGAAAACCTTGTCTAGAGAAATTCTGAATACTCCAACAGTGGAATTCTTGAATCCTCATTTGAATTGGAGCTTTTAGAAATTTCATTAAAAAAACGAAAGGGTTGGAATTTCAATAATTTCAATGGTCATTTGAAGCCCTTTTAGGTGGCTTGAGTTTTTGGAATTCTTGTGAAGAATTCTTGAATCCTCATTTGACTTGGAGCATTTAGATATTTCATTAAAAAACAAAAGGGTTGGAATTCCAAGAGTTTCAAAGGAAATTTGAGACCTTTTTAGGTGGCTTGAAATTTTGGAATTCTTGTTAAGAAACACGACACTTGCAAACGTCAAGAGACAAAAAAAAAAAACCCAAGTTCTTGTCAGGAGGGCCTATTTCTTTATGTGAGAATTTCAAATTTCTCCAAAAGTTGTCCCCTGATGTGGAATTACTAAATCCTTCTATTGGGTGGAACATTTGAAGTTTCAATAAAATGCAAATATATTGGAATTTTAGAAACTCAAAATATCATTTGAGTTTTTTTAAATGGTTGGAGTTTATAATTCTAAAAAATATAAATATGTCATTTCAAATACCAGTACAAGATCACATTAAATTCAAAAAACCTCAACATCCCAAAAACCCATCAGATATCCTCCTAAACAGGCCCCAAGAATAAGCCTTTTGGAATTACAACAAGCCCCCACTTTTCAGAATTACTCCAGACACACCTTTAAAAATTATTGTACATAGGAACCACCTTTAGTAATCGACCTACCTTTAGAAATAAGACATGGGGCTCACCTTTATTGAAATTATAATGTGAGCTCACCTTTTTGTGATTTTGAAATGGAATTTGCCTTTTAGGAATCACAACATGGCCTTTCTTTAGGGGTTACAATATGGACCCACCTTAAGAAATTGCTGCACAAGGAGCCCAACTTTGGAAATCACAACATGTACACATTTTTTATTTTTTAGAAACTACAAAGTGGGATATATGAATTACAACATGGAGCCCCCATTAAATAATCATAGTATTTGGTCCACTATTTAAAACTGAGCGCATCGGAGTTCTAGTATGAATGTCAAATGGGCCGCCTATGGGCCGACACATAAAAATATATTTTTTAAAGAGCAGAGCTTTCCTAAGCTCGAGCTTAGGAGAAAATTGCGTAAGCTCATGCTTGTGGGGCCCACCTTTGGTCCATCCAAATGAACCAAACACATGTACCCCATAAATTGAACATGTCCAGCAACTCTCGGTCAAATCCGAATTTACTGGACCGTTGGATTGACTATGTATCGATCCGAATGGACAATTGACCATTAAACTTTTGAGCCCATATGAAGATGATAGAAATCACGGTTGGGGCTAATTTTTTGTAGAGAAGAGAATCCCAGGGAGTCCTTGAAATCCCCCCCATCCTCATGTAGGTCCCCAAGTGGGCCCCACCACACACTTGAGCTTACCTTATCCTAAGCTTGAGTTTATGAGAGTTGGCCCCTTTTTTAAAAATATAATTTATAAGTAATATATTTTAAATATAATTTAAACAGCAGAATATTTTAGATTACTTTTAAATTTTAAAATTTTTACAACTCATTATATTTACAACCAGTAATAAAGGCCCTAAAAAATAAAAATATATCAAAATTTGGGTATATGTTATTGGAAATAAAATAAATCTAAAAGAAAAAACTACATTATTTATCGGTCTTAACGATGATGGAAACCGTGTAGACCCCGTTGGATTTGTTGAAGTGAGTATATTAAAGAGTTAAAAAGATTTCATGGGGAGATTAAATTTACTTGATTAAGGTATTGAAATTTAAAATTCAAAGGGAAATGACTGTACGAATGTTCCAAAACTCAACATTTACATGAGACCAGACGAAAAACTACAAATTTCCTAAGAGAATATCGTACATAAAGGATGGACAGTTTTACCTTTTATCCTACGATATCCTCGGCCAGTAGGATATCGTACCATTCGATATCCTACAAATAGGATATCTTCATAAAATTTTCACCATTCTCCTTTCAACCTAGCTGAAACAAGGACAGAGATAACTTGGTAAAAACCCCTTTTTACTATAATCATCTTCTTCGATCCTTAAATGGTTTTTCCTCTGTGTTTTTCTCATCTTCTTGATATGGATATTGCTGGAACACAGCCTTCATCTCTATTCTCCTTCGTCAATCGCTGCAACATCGTGTATCTTCAACTGGGTAGAGGAGATAAGGTTATAGCGAGGGCACTTTCTGTGTCCAGTCAACCATTTCCCCGTGTTTGTGTTTTTGTAATCATCCACCCATTCCATCCAATCACACCTATAAATAAACCACATGTTTTCATTTTTAAGCCTCCACCTGTTTTCCATCCATATAAAATGCACATGGTTGTGTCCAATCACTACTCATTTCACATGCCAATTGTTACACATGTACCAATTCCAATTCCACCTGCACACATGCACTTTGTATTTTGTGTTTTTTTTATTTTTATTTTTTTAACACTACTTCACCACTTCCAAGCAAACCCACAAAATCCAAACCATGAGGTCTCACTATAGCTGTTCTCGCTATAGCAAGCTCAGATCCTCACTATAGCGAGCCCCCTGGTTCCGCTAGGCTCGCTATAGCAAGCTTCTGACGAGATTTTCCTCCCCCAAGGTTATTTTCGTAAATGGATTAATGCGCTCTGATTTTTTCGTAAATGGATTAATGAGCTTTGATTTTTCCTACCCACTCCTGCTTCCTTGCTCCTCTCTGACTTTTCCTACCCACACATACTCTCTCTTTCATTTCCTTTTCTCATCTTCTGAGTATGATTCTCTTCTCTTCTTCTTATTATCTTTTTTTTTTTCCTCTTAGTCGTGCAGTTTCGGTTTTCTTGGGTTTTCTTGGATTCATCCAAAACTTTATGAAATTTGCATTTTTCTTCACAATGTGCACGGGGAAGGAGTTCTCTTGAGATCCACTCATATCTGAATATATTTTGAAGCCTGCTAAAAGCAAAAAATAAAAAAATAATAACAATAATAACAAAAAGAGGTTCATTAACAACATTATTCAGGGCATAAGGCCCAACAACCTGTTGCTCTAAAAAAAAAAAAAGGAAAAAGGAACTTTCGAAATTGAATGAAGGTTTGGTGGAAGTGCATGTGATTCCATTTTGGGTGTTCTCCATTTTTACGGTAATGGTAATATCCTATTAGAACCCACAAGTCAAAACGAAGAAGATGGAAACGGAGGTCTTCAGTTCGTGGAAACGAAGGTCTTCATTTCGTGGTGTAGAAAGGTGTTATCTGGTTGGGTGGGAGTAGGTCACGGTGCGATATCCTACGGGTCTAGGATATCGAATCCTGAAATATCTTATAAAGGGTAAAACTGTCCAACTTTAGACATCCTTTATGTACAATCTTCTCTTAGGAAATTTGTAATATTTCATCTGGTCTTGGGTAAATGATGAGTTTTGGAACGTCGGTACGGTAATTTTCCCAAATTCAAAATTCAAAACAAATAATGATATGGTAAGTAATAAGGAATCTTATCTTTTGGCAAAGAATTAGAAAAATAGTTTGAAAATAGAGAGATTTTAGTGGGGATTGGATAGATGACCAATCTCTTAAAGGTAACGATTCTACATAGGGTTGTAAACGGGTATCTGGTTCTTCAATTACCTGGAAGTTCTGACCCACCCTATTTTAGGTTTCGAATCATGTCTGGCCAGACACCCATTTAGGTTCCGATTGATAAATGAATCTGGTTATGGGTCCATATAGGTTCCGACCCATAGACCAAGGACTCAACATATAAGTCTTTGATATTCCAAACTGTACCTCAAATTTTTTTTTTCTTTTTTACATTTTATGTATAATACGAGAGGTAGTAGACTTGATGCCATGTTATAAGTTGAATGATATGCTTATTTTAAGGAAAAAAATGAAAATAAATTAGAACCGATTTTGAAACTGTATTCCAATCCTCTAAGTGGACTCGGCTCTGAAACCGGATATGTATTTTCTTATCGGAAGTAGGTCTGAAACCAACAAAACATGTTTTGAGTAAAAAAGCGAATCCCGAACCGAAACTGTTATTTAGAAACGGTCCGGATCTAGTATGGTTCCTACCTGAAACTGTTCTGTTTTGCAACCCTAATTCTACTCAAGATATCTCTACAATGGCTGTTGATGTAGTACCCTTGGTAGCTCACTTCGCTATTGTTTCTATAAAGAGTAGGCCTAACAATGGGCCAGGCCGGGCTTGGGCTTGGGATGTCTAGTCCCATCTTGAATATTGGGTGGGCCTGTTAGGGGTTGTCCAATCTTGGTCTTAAATTGAACGGGCCTACGTCAAATCCCATCCTGTATGAGTCCGGGCTGGGCCAGAAATTAGCACAATCTTGAATATAAACTAAATAATTCAACCTGTGAATTTCTTGTAAATGGAGAATTCAACCTGTAAATTTCTAAAACACAAAACTTGAAATGTGAGCCCCCTTTTGGATTTTTCTACCCAAAATAACCCCCATTGTGAAATGTGAAATGTTCCTCTAGTCCACTATATGGTGCTCCTGCAGACTATTGTAGTTGTCCCAGTAGGTTTGATAAAAATGATCCATAATGGTGAGTGATTACAAGCAGCTATAATCCGACGTTTCATATATAGGGCCATTCTCATAATTAAAATGATTCACAGCATAACCCATTTTGAATGAACTTCATTTATGTCTAACGGTACATAATAACAACTTAACTAATTGCACTACTACCAGCCACCACACAGCCCTAGTGTTCTTTTTCCAAAAATAAAACATCGTTAAAGGAAAAACAACTACAGCAAAATGAACATTACAAACACGAAAAGAAAAAGAAAAAAAAAACCATCAATAAACATTTAAAACACAAAAAATAAAAATAAAAAATAAATACAACTTACAAAAGATTACGAGGGGCGAAGTCACAAAACTGCCCCTCCTAATTAGCCATTTTTTATTGTTAGTTGGTGTTGTTTTGGTAAATTTATGAAAAACTAATGAATATCCCTTGCTGGCGGGCGGGATTTGGACGGACTGGGCTTGTTTTGTTTATTTTTAGTTTTATTTTGAACGGACTTTGAAATCATTATCCAAGCCCAGTCCACTGGGCTCAATCTCTTTTTCAAAAAATCCCTGTATTTTCGGGCTTGGGCCGGATTACCTATTTCAATGGGCTCAATTGAGAGGTCTGATAAAGAGCGCGGAGTATAAATAAGACCTGTTTACGATAATAGGGTTTTCCTTCGGCCGAGCCTGATTTCCGCGGGCAAAGACGAAAGAACTGAAGCGAGCAGGCACAGAGAGCGAAGAAGAAGAAGAAGTGCCACAACAATGGCAGCAGCTGAAGAGCAAGGAGAGTTCTACCTCCGATACTATGTCGGTCACAAGGGCAAATTCGGCCACGAGTTTCTCGAGTTCGAGTTCCGTCCCGATGGAAAGCTCCGTTACGCCAACAACTCCAACTACAAGAACGATACCATGATCCGAAAAGAAGTCTTTCTCACCCCTGCTGTTCTCAAAGAATGCCGAAGAATCATCTCTGAAAGCGAGGTTTTTTTTTTTTTTTTTCTCTCTCATACCCCTCTCCTTTCAACATACTTCCATCATCTAGGGTTTAGGGTTTTGCTGGGGTTTCCATTTCACCATCTTCTACCTCAATCTAGGGTTTGTTGTTTTTTTATTTTTTTTTATTAGGGTTATGTTTTTCATATGATTGGGTTTTCGGAGGTTTCTAATCTGATCTAGGGTTTGTTTGTTTGTTTTTTGTTAGGGTTTTGTCTAATCTAGGGTTTGCTAGGGTTTTGTACTTCTGATTGGTTAGTGTGTGCGTGTGTGTTTCAGATTATGAAGGAAGATGATAACAATTGGCCAGAGCCGGATCGCGTGGGGAGGCAGGAGCTGGAGATTGTGATGGGGAACGAGCACATCTCCTTCACCACTTCGAAGATTGGGTCGCTTGTTGATGTCCAGAGTAGCAATGATCCTGAAGGACTTCGGATCTTCTATTACCTTGTTCAGGTCGGTGACGTCCTTTTTCTTCTTCTTTCCCTATGATGTTTTCGTTTGCATCTTTTGGGCGTTTGTTGGTTGCTATATGAAACTGTTTTGGGTTTTGGATTTGCTGTTAGATTAAGAAGAATCGTTTCAACTATGAATAATAAATACATTGAAAAGAAAGAACCACCAGTGCATGAGTAGAAGAATTGACACCAATGGTGCAAAACTAGGCATGCCATGTCTGTCAATAAATCATGCCTTTTCATTTCTATTCTACCATTCCACTTTCTCTTGAATCAACCTCACTATTTTTATGGAGTCTGTATCAGCTGATGCTAAGATGTAACTTAGGTTCCATAAAAAAAGAAATATGTTTTTCTTCTCATTATACAATAGAATTTAGGCCAATTGGAACCAAGGCAGCTTAAAGTGCAATGCAGGCAGCAAGATCAATATGGGGACGGGTTGGACATGGTGGGATTTAGGTGTAGAGTTAGAAGCAATAAGAGTAAACCGTCTCTGATATGGTGTCCAATATCTTAGTGGGGGATGACTCAACTAAAGTGGGAGGTTTCTTCCATATGGGGTGGGGTATAATGTTGGGAGAAGGAATGGAGTTAGATTTTGGGTGGATGTTTGGTGGGAGGGTGATGTGAAGCCAAAGGGCTGATGCAATCACAGAGGTCCAGGATTTTGTTTCTTATTTTATTACCTTCATGAGTTCTAACTAGGATTAGCCATTCTAAAAAAAAGGGTTCTAACGAGAATTAGCTTTCTAAATGCGGCAGGAGTCTTTGTTTAGTTTCCTTGTTTGGTTAGAAGTCTTGAATTCTAGGATTTGTTATCCTATATACAAGCATTCTAAGATGGAAGAGTTGAGGATCAATAAAAAGTTATCCTATGTGGATTTATTTTCCCTTAGAGGTGTGTTTCCTCCATGCGAGTCTCTTAGAGACATTATTTTATGTGCTTTGGCACTTTCATCCACTTTGATCCAAACCTTTTAGCATCAATTTGGTATCAAAGCAAGTTCAGATAATTCCATTCTTGGTTACAATTGACAGATTTGAAGGAAATCTCTAGATCATGCTTGGAAAAAAATGAAAAAAAGAGAGACGTTTTGGTAGATGCTAAGAAACAAATAAAAAAAAGGGAAAATTAGGAACAGACCTTTATCAAATATCGAAGGAGGTAGGCAGCCCAACAGCCAACTGGCACCTATTGATCTCTTTCCTTTCGCCTCAACCATTGAAAGTTGAAGAAGGGTAGATCTCCTTCCTTTCATACTCGACCATCTCATTTTATCGGCAGAGAGAAGAGAGGGAGCTGCAAGAGTGGATCGATCTCCAAAGGGGGCTCCTCTGATTTCCAGGGTTTCCCAACAGCAGAGATAAAAAGCAGGAAGAAGGGCATGCGGTTGTCATTTTGAGGGCGAGAGTCATCAAAGACAAAGACGCAAGCTGTGCAAGAAGGAGAGTTGTGCACAAACGTGACAACCCTTGATGGCTTTTTGCTGGGAAAAGAAGAAGGGTTTTCACTCTCCGGTCTTTCCGAAGACAGAAAAGCAGAGAGAGGAGGCTCTCTTCATTTCATTCTGCAACAAAATAGAGAGAAAAAAGGAACAAAGTGAGAAGGAACGAAATTTGTTGCATGAAGAGAGTAGAGAGGGGGGGGTAGGCTTTACTGCTTTTGCACACATGGGCCCCTCAGAAATTGCACACATCAATGCGTCACGAGGGATGTATGTAGGCCTACGCACCCCCCATGACCTCAAAGATCAAGCTCAGGTTTAGTCCTGGGTGAATCCAACGAGAATCCCGGCACAACTGCAAAACCATATGCTGACGTCAGCACAATCATGGTCAAAGTTGATTGGATGTGACCAAATTGATTCAGTTGTGGTTTTTAGAGCCATCCCAACTCAGATGGACCCCAATAGTTGGGAAGATACCATCAAGAGGAAGAACACAATTTCAAAAATCAGCATAACACAAACCCCCGGAATGTCTATAAGGGTATAGGTATCAGATTGTTATTCTTGAATACTATGGCAAGATGCAACTAAAAGAATATATGGATTGGCTAGTGTGTGTGTGAATGTGTTTGTAGATAAACTAATGATAGATGGCCACAAAATCTTCACCAGTTGCTACCAAATTTAGTGGGTATGCAGCTATTTTGTGGACAGAGGTGCAATGACGATGATGACATAAAATATGGATCTGGTAGGACAGAGGTGCAATGACGATGGTGACATAAAATATGGATCTGGTGGAAACATGAGCAGAAATGCAAAACTAGTGAAACATAAACTCCTCCTAGTCAATTAAGAATTTTTAGAGGGGTTTGTTCTCCAAACTAAATGATTTTGAACTTGCAATGAATGAGTAGTCGAGTATATGTAGGAATTATTTCTAATCCAAGCATGTGATTTGGATGAATCAAAAGATGTTGTGGCTCGCAAGTATTGTCATGGTCTTAAATTAGACATACGATATCTCTTATTAGCTTTTTAGAGTTTTGATATGGTCGATGAATGTGCAACATGCATTAAAACCTGGAAGAAATAGCTAATCATCAAGCACAGAGGCTCACATCTTTTAAAGGGAATTGCCAAATTGTCTGTCACCTTATTCAAGCACACAAGTCAAATCAATCCAAAATCTGGGATCAAAATTTTTATCTAATAATGGACAGAAGACGAAAAAGAATAATTTGCGGGTATGCTATCATTGTTGAGAAAGAGGTCATCTGTCATTTCAACGTTCTCAATGACCTCTGAAAGCTTTAGTACATGCAACAGTATAACAAGTGGTTGAAGAACAAGATGAGCCAGAATCTAAGGGGCAGTTTGACCATAGGAACTAAAGAAGACAAGTTAAGAGCGAGTTGGTACTTATGGTGTCACCAAAGGTGAAGTTACGAAACCCATGCCAATTGTTGAGAAGAGATGATTGCAAAATAACATTTTTTTGTTCCACAAGTGGTGTAAATGAGTAGGCTTGTATTGTTGTAATTGATGAGGGAAGCTCTGACAACATCGTATTGCAAGCTCTTATGGATCACCTAATGTTAAGGGCACGCAAACACCGTTGTTTTTTTGGTTAATGATAGGTGATGAGGTCGTACTTGTGTCAAGTTACTTTTGTTGTCAATGAAGACTATAATGACACAATGTGGTGTGATGTAGTATTGATGGATACTGAGGATGTTTTAATTGGAAGACTGTGGATCTATCACCAGAATGGAATCCATGGGATACGAACAATACCTGTACATTTGTTCATGAAAAAAAAAAAAACTGTCACGCTATATACTATGAAGCTGGAACAGCGAAATAGAGGATCAAAGGTCACTTCAAGCTGTGATGCCCAGATACGAATACAGTTACAGACACAGATATGGGGAGAGGAGAGATGACTCTACACTTTTGGAAATCTAGGACATGGATACATATATGGATATGGGTGTGCTAATTTTTTTTTCTTAGATCACTTTAGAGAATTAATGAAATTATCATTCTTTATGTTCCTTGCTAACATTTTCTATGTTGAGAAGTAAGAAAATTTGAAGAACTATATAAAATAATGGACTTGCTAAGTAGGATGCGCCAAACTTATACCCTAAAAGTATCGGTGCAGTATCGAGTACCAATACAAGTATCATATCAGTCCGATATAGATATGTTGGGCTTGTAAAAGTATCCGGGTATAATAGTCTTCAAGTACTATCCTCCTACGTTGGCAATGGGAATAAAAGTCGAGTTTGACATCGAACTCTTTTGCAACGGGGAATGATGCTAAGCCAATGGGCTGACACAACCAGACCTGCTGCCCACATGTTGGACCCAAAGAAGTTTAGGAATTTGTTCCTTATTTTCTTTCCTTAATGAGTTGTAATTAAGACTAGCTTTCTACTTTCAGTTGGTGTCATTGTTTAGTTTTGTAGTTTTGGTTAGGAGTCTTATGGGGCATTTGGTAACTCTTAAAAAAAAGCTCTTATTTTGTGATTTTAGAGCTTATCTACATATTAGAGCATTTGGTAAGCCTCTAATTGTATTTTCTAATTATAGAGCTTATTTACAAATTAGAGCTTTTGCCTCTGAAAAAAATTAGCGAGGGGGAGCTGGTTATTTTTTAGAGCTTTTTTATCTAAAGCGGATAGAGGTAGATAATGGAAAATTTACAAGTGTTTTGGATGTAAATATTCTCATAAAATTTTTAGAATGACATAAATGGCAGGTTCTAGATTGTAGCTTTTAAAAGTTGGGCCCCAGTTACCACAATTCTTAAAGGTGGGCCCAATTACCTCATGAAATTAGAGTTTATTTTATAATTTTACTGAACACATTAATTGTAGAACTTAATTATAGCTTTTATTTTAGAGCTTAATCAAATTAGCTTTTATTAATTAGACTAGAGTTTCCAAATGGCCCCTCAGATTCTAGGGTTAATTTTCTATATATATGAGCATTGTAAGATATTAAAAGGGGAGTTGAAGATTAATTAAACTTATCCTTTGTGGATTTATTTTCTCTTTGAGGTTTGTTTCCTCTGTGTGAATGTCTTTGAACATCCACTTTGATCCAAACATCAGAGGGTCTCTATTGAAGGAGTTTTCCCTAATCTATTCAAAATAGCATGCAGTGATGCAAAAAAGTTGTTTGTGTCTTTGTGATGTTGTGGGTTTAAAGAAAAGGGAATGCCTATCCATTCTTAATTTAACAACAAATGTGTTTGTTTGCAAGTTCTTCCCAATGTGCAAATTTGGAAACATTGCCTTTTTGGTTCTCTAGGAGGTCTTCTACAAAAAGCCCTTGGCACAGTAGAAGGTGCTTACGATTAATTGAGTAAAAACCAATGTTGAAAATTTAAGGTGGAAGATTTCTTCTAGCAACATTTTGGATGCTCATCTTGAGTTGTTAAGACAAATGTTCCAAAAAGCAGATAGGAGGGCGAACAATGGAATAGACAGTTTGTTGGAACTTGTTTGGACTTCAGCTCCACCGTGAGTTATGAAATATTAAAAATTGAAAATTATCTTTTAGTAATTAATGGGAGGTCCGACTGGTACGACCCCTAATTCTTCCGGGTTTTTACCAATACCGCATTTCTTTTCTAAACGGATAGATGAAGTTATTGGTTCTGGTTGGTGTGGTCCAGTTTTAAATAACTCTTCTTTAGATGTACTTGGGCTCGGAATGGTGTTCCCTCATCGAACAAGTCTACTACACGGGAATGGTCTGGAGCCTGGAGGCTTATTCCAATGTGTGACAAAATTATGTGGAAACTTAGTGTTTTAGGCTATCGTTATAAAAAAAATTAGTGTTTTAGGCTATCATCTGTTCTCTTTGGAGGAAAGAAACAATTCTCTCCTGTTTAGATAGGAAAAAAGGGCGCTGAGGCAATGCAAGGCTCATGCCTAACTTTTTACGGCTATCTTTTAAAGGTTAATAACACTATATGCACGTATCTATGTATTTTTTTGTTGGGGTTATAAATTTACAACATATGTACACATCTCCATTTTATCCTTCCACCTTGCCCATGTGTGGGGCACACTTTTAAGTGGCAAACTATTCTTAAGAATTCCCACAAGAGGGGCACTTTATTTTTCAGAGTTTGCTTGCTGAACCTAGCCTCTTAGCTGATCTTAGGCAGATATGCCCCAAAACTTGCTTTTTATCTGATTGTCCTCTGTTGGTACTTGGACCTGTTTCTTCCCTGTTAATGTTTCTTATGGGCTTTTACTAGACCTAACTGTCCACTCAGAATGATCAATGGATTAAAGATCACCTCTAATCATTATTTAGAAGGGAGCAGATGGTAATTTCATGTTCACAATTCCATTGTCGGCGATACAATGAGTTTGTGGTCCGTGCTATTGCCGACATTAGATAAACCAAGCATGTTCTTTGCTAGAGAGAGAACTTCACTGTTGTTATGGTTAATAACTTAGGATTTAGTGAGTGGTTAGAATATTGTTGCCTTTGCAATGGTAAGTTATGGTGGTTCTCTTGTCTAGACTATAGTGGCATCAACTGTGTCCACCAGATATCCATTTTATGGCACTCGAATTTTTGTTTTGTGAGGTTATTAGATCTATTTGTTGAACATGAGTTTCTGAGGAAAGTTTAAAAGAATGAGTAAATTTATATATTAATCCATCGTTGAACATGAATATTCTGAAGGAGAGTGGAAAAGAGGTTAGTTCCCTCTTACCCCCATTGTGATCTATTTTTGGCCATTCCGCAGATCCTCTTGTGAATTTGGACGTAAATTGGCAAAGGTTTGGGCCACATCCAGGATGGTTCTGGATCCAAGTTCAGGGTCTTGGACCCTAATCTGGTTTGGATCTGAGGTTCATATGGATTCTAGCCCTGTGTAAATCCAGATAAACCTGAAAGGGAATAATTAACAAGTATAATATATTCTGCTGATAAAGCATGTGTTTATATATTTATAAATGCTATTTAGGTGGATGGGTTTATGGCATGGACTTGACAGGACCTTAAGGTAGATCCGATTATTAATTGGGGTTCATTATGGGACTCAAATCTAGATTTAATAATTTAATAAGTCTAATATCGGTGTACATATCCATTTTTCTCATATAGGGTCCTTTGGTAATCTGGTTATTGCCTGTCCATGGACAGCGACACTTCTGAGTAAGATTATTTGATTTGTAAGTAATAGCAATTGGCATTGTTTCACTATAGTGGCCACAGTAAAACTCCAGAATTTTTTATTACTATTTTTTTTTGGTGTGATTGTATTCTCTCTCTCTCTCTCTCTCTCTCTCTCTCTCTCTCTCTCACACACACACATACACAAAAAAATAAATAAATAAATAAATAAATAAATAAAATTGGAGTGCATTTATTAGTAGACCTCTAGCAATGCAATCCCTTTCTTGCTAAACGAGTAGGGAAAATGATATTCATGCTATTCAAATAAAAAAATAATATTCATAAATCTATGTTTCAGTAAATGGGTTTTATGTTTATTTATATATCCAATGTTTTTCATGGTTGCAGGACTTGAAATGCTTTGTTTTCTCTCTTATATCGCTCCATTTTAAGATCAAGCCCATATAGTTACCATGAAGGTCTCTTTTTTCTCTCTTCCTGCTGTCAATGTTGGGTCAAAGGGATATGAATTTGGTTGGTTTTGAGAGGTTTTCTCATCACAGAAGTACGTACGTGTGCAATGCTTCTCCAATGGATTTTCCGCATTTTTCATCCAACTTTGTAACAAAATGTTGACTTATGGATCAATTTTATGTTCTAGCTTTCATTAAATATTTTTACTTGTGCTTTTATTGAATGGTGATTGGGGCCCCTTTGGATGACTGAGGTACCTCGCAAAGGCAACTTCATCAAAATATTTTCTTGCTGCCCTTGGATCTGCACAGACTCCCTTCCCTTTGCTCTAAAAACCTGACACGACGAATCTCTTTCTTTCCACTATAAGAGGGAGCAAAGGGTATGTCTTGAGAGAGAGAGATTTTTTAATTTTTTTTATAGATTCACTTGTGCATGTGAAACCAAAACACAAAAAAGCCTCATAAGCGAAAGTGATACATGGAACTAGCTTGGAGAAAGGGAATGCTACTAAAAAGGTTAAGGAGTGAAGTTATGAGAAGCAACCTGTCAGATTGCTGATTGGTAGAATATAGCCTCAACCGTGGCTTAGTGGAACATTACTAACAAAGCCAACCTCAAATGTTCCATGGAGAAAGGGAATGCTACTAAAAAGGTTACGGAGTGAAGTTACGAGAAGCAACCTGTCAGATTGCTGATTGGTAGAATATAGCCTCAACCGTGGCTTAGTGGAACATTACTAACAAAGCCAACCTCAAATAAACCAACGAGTGGTGGCTTAGTTGGTCAATGACTCTGAAGTGGAGAGGTCTTGTGTTGGGTTTGCATGTGTCTTTAGGGTCGGATGTTCATAATCAAGTGTCCTTAGGGCTTGGGGCCAAAGTCCCCTCTGCTAGGCTTGCTAGGGGATATCATGGATGTGATGTGATTTTCCATGACGACGCCGCCGATGATTCAATAGCTTTACTTATGAAAGAATTTGTGAACTGCAATTCACAGCGGGGCAAAACTCGTGTGAGGCATATTGAATTAGCCAAAGGGATTAAATCTGATCAATGTGACATATGTGATGGTATTCACTTACGTTGAATGCAAACCATTGAATCAAACACCTGACATAGTTGTAGTGATGGTGTGCTTGAGCGTCCCTTCCATTGAATCCTCCCCAAGCAATCTCCATCCCATGAATCAGTTTCTCAAGTTGGATGATCTCAGGCATTCTGTGCGATATCGATCTTCTGTTTATGCTAAGCGGGCGGACCGCTTTTCACCTTACTAGATCAAATAGGGCTGGCCTTTTAAGGAACTTCGACAAATATAGTATATATGGATAGCTAAATAGTGATATTTGCATGTGCTTAATAAGTAAAGTCCCTATTCTGCTCTTCAATTGTTTTCTATGAATTCTACTAACAAATCATAGGAATCTCTTTCTTTAAAATAAAAAAAAAAAAATCATTTAATGAATTAAGTGTCGATATCAAGGTGATATTTACAATCTATAAATCCTTTTCTAAAATTAGCAGAAATGTTAAAGAGATTCTTCAAATGTGCAGTGCCACATGGAGTAACTGAGGTAGTAGTAATTTTTTATTTTTTTGCATCAGTGAAATAATGATCACCACTGCCTGTTAGCAGTCTCAAGTGTGGACTTAGTTTAGAGCACAATAAAAAAAATATTGGAGAAGTTTTTTAAAATAGCCCAATAATATTGTTGCCGTATTTATCTAAAATGTATCAAAAAAAAAAAAATATTAATCTAAAACCGATTTTATTTTATATCATTGGGATATTTTTTGAAAATATCCTATAAAATCTCTAAAAAAAGGGAAAAAGGAAAAATCGAGAATGCATTTTTCACAGTATGGTAGAAAATAAGTATAACATACTGTTAAAATTTCCATCTTTATTCTAAATTATCATGATATTTTTATCTTTCTTAATATTTTAAAATTCACACAATACCGTTGCAAATATATTTTTGCATATGAATATTGGAAATTATTCCAATAATATTTTTGTAATATTCTGTAGTATTTCCGATGGCACTGATATATTTGTAAGTGCATGGTATTTTTTTTTATTTTATTTGATAAGGAAGTGCATGGTATTGAATAGCGCCATTTGTTGGTGCAGTTGGCCAACGCAAATATATATATCTTTGTAGTAATAATGCCAATCCATATACAAGCCCTTGACGTCGAACCAATTTCAGTTGAATCAAAGTCGAGCGCATAGCGGTTTTGCATGTGCCCCTAGGGATAAGTTTTCGGCTGTCCATAATTGAGTGCCCCTTGAACTCATGGCCAAAGGCTTTGGGCTGCACTGGCTTGGGCTGGAAATACTTTGGGTTATAAAAAAAATTTGGAGCCCACCTACAATTTGCAGCAGGCCTAAAACCAGAAAGAATGAAAATAACATCCATCAGTGTGAACTGTATATGTTCCAATAAGATAATGTCCGCATCTTCAAATGGGTAACTTTGGGACAGTCCCAGAAGCGTCCATGATTTTGAATTATTTGATAATAAATACAAGCCAAGCGTCCATTATCACAGGAGATTATTAAACACATGGTAGAATTTGTGAGGCTATCTGTGACAAAATCCCTATCTTCATGGACATACATTAAACATCTAGAAACTTTCAATGAACTTAGATTTGTTTTCTTTTTAAATTTACATGGTTATATCTTGTAACTTTTTCTTTTTTTTTTTAATCCAATGAGTAAATGGACCTCATAAATATTATTCAATCGTCCTATTTAGGGTTGCAACTTGCAAGTGGGTGCCTGATTACTCAAGCATTTGAAGTTTTCCATATTGAACAGAGTGAGTATATAACCTATTTTTCATATCTAGGGAAAATTCAGCTCTGAATGTAAAATTCATGCATTTAGGATCCAAAACAATCCATGTATATTGGTTTTAAGGAATTACATTACTTGAGTTATACACATATTTGAGAGTTTACTTGGCTTTACATTTAGATAAGGAATCAGGTATCTTATTTTAAGTTGATGCTGAATTTAAATACAACGTAGAGGTTTCATTCCAAATCTAGATTCAGATCTATCAAGATTTATCCAGGGTCTGGATTTACCGTAATTCCAACCAAAATCCAACCGGTTTGCATGCCTAGTCTTATTTAAGTCAATGAACCTACAAACATGATTTACACTGTCCTCTTTAAGAGTCTGGATCCCCTATTTCTACGAAACATGGAGATACTGATTTGTCCAACTAAAATTAAACAGTCAATGAACCTACAAACACGGTTTACACTGTCCTCTTTAAGAGTCTGGATCCCCAATTTTGGTTTAATTTTAGTTGGACAAATCAGTATCTCCATGTTTGGTCGAAATAGGGGTACTATACTCCGTCTTGAAATAGTGAAAGAGATTTAGAGGATCCACATTTCCAAAAATATATATACAGTGAAGAGCTGAAGATCTAAATGAGCAAAAACACCATGCCACTCGTTGCATTCCATATATATTGTGAAGAGCTGAAGATCTAAAGAGCTGCCATTTTTTTTACTTCACCTTTCATTTTTCAAATATAGTATCCAAAAAATAGCTAGAAATTTCTACATAACCTAACTCCTCTGTCTGCTGTCTGTCTCCAAATATCCTACTGGTATTTTCAATTAGCAACTCTACAAGAGAAAGACCATATATATAAGGGTAAAATGGTCTTTTAAACAGTGCTGGAATGGAACCAAGGAAATCTTTGGGGGGCCAATGTCAAAAAGCATAAAATTTCCAATGACTCATCCCACCATTGATCAATATAAGCCTCTTCACACTCTCCCCACACCATGATTTGGCTCTAGATCAATTTTACTCTCACCCATCGGTGGACCTCGAGATATTTATAGTTAAAAGATCACTAAACTTTAATGCTATTAAATTGATGGTAATAATAATTTTTGGCAACTATTCTTTCTTCATTACCCTTATTCATAAAGAGACATTTCCATTTACCTTACCATACTGGTAAGCATTCATCCAAGTAGCCCATACAAACTTGACCGCAAGGAGCATTTTGTATAATTTTATCCATAAACTATCAAAATGAGAAAGATTATCCTTTGGACCTAGGGCTGCAAACGGGTTTCCGATTATCCGGAAGTTTCAACTAGTAAAAAATCAGGTCTTGAACCTATTTTAGGTTTCAATTCATAAACGGGTCTGGGTTTGGAACATAATTTAGGTTCTGATTGATAAACAAGTCCGGGTCCATATAGGTTCCGACCCATGGACTTGGGATTCGGTATATGAGCTTTTGATATTACAAATTTTACCTCAAAATTAATATATTTTGTTTGGACATTTTATGTATAATATTAGAGGTAGTAGCCTTGATGCACTGTTATAAGTTTAATGATATGCTTATTTTAAAAAAAATGAAGAATAAAAAAAATTTAGAATCGATTTTGCAACTAGATTTCAGTCCTATAGGTGGACCAAGTCGGAGGTTTTCCTATCGAAACTGAGTTAGGAACCAACAAAACAGATTCCGAATCAAAATCGAATCAGAAACCGGAACCGTTATTTGTAAATGGGTCCGAGTCCTCTACGGTTTCCATTTGGAACCGTTCCATTTGCAACCCTATTTGGACCATCATATGAGTCAAGGGACTGCCATCTTATTTGTAATATGCAATAGCTTAGATTTGTGCAGTGCAGTGTAAAAACCCATAACTGTGAGGGTGATCTTTCTAATTATCAGTAAATACAAGAGCACATGCACATGTAGAAACAAAAAAAAAAAAGCCCATTTCCCCAATCTCACAAGCGCGGGAACTCCGCACGTGACAGTCTCAAAATTCACACACGAGCCAAATTCCCGCCCCTTTCAACCCCCAAAATCTCCCCCTTTTCCCTCCCTCATCCCCCCCACCCCCAGCTGCCGCATCAAACCTCCTCTCTCTCTCTCTCTCATCTCCTGCAGAAAAAATGCATCAGATTCAAAAAACCCTAAACCCTAATTCAAACCTCAGATTCAAGATCTGAACTTTCAGATCGCAATCTCATCTAAATCCAAAACGCTTCCTTTCCTCTCAGATCGTCATGGCAGCAGCTTCCATTTCCGATTCAGAATCTCACAGATCCAGCTCGATCGAGATCGAGAAAGCATGGCATCTCTTCTCCCTCCTCCTGAGGCTCGGCCGCCCCGCTCGTCCTGCAGAAATCGCCGCCGGATGCTCGTTGTTCAGTGCCACGCCTGATTTTGTCGAGTTCCTCTGTTCGATTCCCGGTTCGCCTCTTTTTCTGACTCGAGATCTGTTCGTCACCATCTCTTTGGAAGTGCTGTTTTCGTCCTTTGGTGAGTTTGCTTCCAACGCGATTGCGTCGTTCGTGCCGAGGATTAGGGCTAGGGTTTCTTGGCCGAGGAGGCAGTGGAATGGTTGTGTTCAAACTTATTTTAGGAAGCGGAAGGGAATGAGATTTGATTCACTTGTATTGCCTGCTGCGAAGCGAAGGCTCTTGCCGCTTGCTGAGAACGAAGAGAGCAACGACCGTTCGCTGTCTTGGGCGAAGCGGATCGAGAGCTCCTCCGCTAAGGTATTGTTCTGCGACTTACTGATAAAAAAACGAGCTTTGACCTTTTGTGATTTTATGATAGTTTGAGTATTTAAACAGTTTTTAGTGATTTCTGAAATCTGTTAAGCTGTGAGAGTGAAGTGTGATTATCATCGCATTTATTGAATTGAATGAGTTAAAGAGTTCTTTGATTGTTTGAAGTGTTTGGATGTTGTGGGCTATGGTCATTAACCTGTAAATGTTGGGATTAAAATGGAGACGCCACTCAATCTGCCAATGTGCACAACTTCTTTAATGACTTTTTTTAATGAAAGGGCCATTTTTATAATATGGTATTTAAGATGACTTTGTTGTACAGAGCTGAAACTTAAGCAATGAAGAAAAAAGAAGCTAAAGCACATGCGGCCGAGATGAGATGCTAAGATGGATGTGTGGTGTTACAAGGAAGATTGGAATTTGCAATGAGAACATAAGAGGGAGCTTATTAGTAGCTTTAATAGTTGAAAAGAAAATCAAGAATGTCTTAAAGATGGTTCAAGCATATGCATACAAGGCCTGAATCAACTCTAGTACGATGGGTCTCGGCCTCATAGGGCTTCTAGTGCAAAGAAATAGAAGGGGGAGACAGGAGACCAGTTGAGACCTTGGTTGAAGTAGTGAGGAAAGAAATGGTAGGCTGCAAGGTTTCAAAGTACACAGCCTGAAATGGGATTGAGCTGAAAAGTTTTAACTCACAAAGCCAATCCTAAATAGATGGATTAGCCGATTAGGCTATTTTGAGGGTGACGATGTTAGTAAGCTAGAGAGAGATATATATGCGCATATACCAATATTAGTAAGTTCATTTATTTGAATAGAATGGTTAAAACCAAACTTGCAATTATGCCAAGATGACAATAACAAACATTGATGATTTGTTAAAAATATTGTTCATATATATATTTTTAGGTCAAATGTGCTTCTTTTAAAGTTTGGTGGCCATATTTCTCTTTGTAAACTTTTCCTTTTTTCCTTTTAATTTTCATGTTGGATTTTTTCTGCATCCAAATTTATTTTATCCATGAGAGAGAGGGAGAGATTTCACTCTCATATTTCAACGAGGGTGGACCCAGGATTTTCATTTGGGTGGTGCTGTATATTGTCAAGTGAAGAGGTTAAATGAAAAAAATCAAATCTTTTAAGAGCTCATTTAAGGGGTTTCTCGACCGCACCTGCGTGCTAACACTTGGGTATGTATATCAATGCTAGTTACTTTACTTGCATAGAATGCTCAAAGCCAATTCCAAATAATGGGATAAGGCTAGGATGATGATAGTGATTATGATTTGACAATTATACTGCTCAGAGGTTTTATGTTAGAGGTACTTGCTTTGAAGTTTGGCATCCATACTTTTCTTTGTAATTTTTACCTTTTTTGTTCTTGTAATTGTCAGGTTGGGTGATTTTTGCATCCAAATTTATTTTATCTATGACTTCTTCCTTCTGAAATTCATTAGTTCATTTTGGTATCTGGTGTCCTATGTATGTTGTCAAAGTTGAGACTCATCGGTTCAAGTTTGTGCGCAGGCAAATAATGCCGTTGAAGATGATATGAGAAGAGTTGTGGGCTTTGTGCCATTTGACACATCTGTCATGGAACATGCTTCATGCAGTTTTGAACAGGAGAGTGCAATGACTCGTTTAGTTCTTGCACCTGATTCAGTGTTGGCAAGTTATGGATTAGAGGTTATTGATCACAAAGTTGCAAATGAATCTGAGACAAAATGCAATGTTGGGAGCAGTATTGCACATGGGGAGTCAGCAGAGTATATGCATTTTGTAGAAAATGAAAACAATTTTACCAGAATTGAAATTGACTTAAATCAAAAGATAATGACAGATGAAAAACTGAAGGCAAATGAAACAGATGAACCAGCTCTTTTAACAGCTAAGATGCAAAAGACAGTATACGTGCCCCATGATACTGGTTTTTTTAGAAAGGATCCAGAAAGCTGTATTCCCCATGATAACACTGCTCAAATTGGTGAACTAATAGAAACTGAGATGACATTAGGAAATCAGATGAAAGGTGCCGATAAGATGATGACGTTATTCATAGACCAGAAAGTTACTGAAATAGAAATCCCTGTAAATTCTTTGCTAGCAGAGCCTAGCATTGCTCAGAAGCTCCCAATAGACTCCTTTAGCAAACAAAAAGCCTTGCAAAAGGATACCTTAGCACTACGATTGCAAGTTCTCTCGGATCCATTGGATGAGAATAAACCTATCAGCCCTTCTACGCAACAGGTGCAAGATAAGAAAGATGAGAAGTGCAGTTTAAAAAAGCAGAAATCCAAGCGCAGCCGCAATAATAATGCACCTGCTAAAGAGCATAGAGCTGATTCTGTTTCCAAAAATAGTAAGGTACGCTCTGGTCTGTTGGAAGTAAACTTATCAATTGTGTACCACATATGTGTGTAATGTTGAATGGTCTTTTATTAGTGTGGAAGTCGGGATAAACTTGAATTGCATGTAGGAAATACTCATTTCCAATTATAACCTATTAAAATCTCGACTAATTATGGTGATGCTAACTGGTCAAATTTGTAGAATCTTTTGGTGCCAAAAGGATTCCCTAACTTTGAGTCTTTCATCGTGGAGGAAGAAGAAGGATCAGGTATTGACTCACTACTTGGTAGTTATTTAGTCGAATCTCCTTTGACTTATTGTTGTCCCCTTATAATTGTCTTTTACCCTTAATATAAATATACAGGTGGTTATGGCACTGTCTACAGGGCTCGAAGAAGGAATGACGGAAAGACATTTGCTGTAAAGTGTATGTTAAACATCACTGAAATTTTTTATTGGTCCGTCAATTGATCTTCATCAATGGATGTGTCAATATTATCCAATTCTTCAATTGTTAGGTTTCTAAAGAAATTCTTTTAGTGCCACTACTTTTTTTTTTCCAGTAATTATTGTAGTATCCTGAGAAAGGCCGTCTGAAATTTATTGGTTGATGTGTTGATGTCAAGCATGCAGAAGTTATTGATATTCATATTGCATCTAGCTTCATAGAATGTCACTTTTGATGCAATTATAATATATTAAGCTGGAAGGTTTTGGCTCTAACTTTGACCATCGGTTATAATTTTGACTGACAGTTAACCCTCTTTATTAAAATGTTTTACATTCTCTCCATATAACTACCCACTTATATTCTTATCCCATCAAACCACCCATTACTTTCCACTTTAACTCCACTTCTTTCTTTTTTTAAGTCTCTTGCCCCACCCCATCTCTTCTACTCCCTTTCTATCCAATTTTTTTATTTTATTTTCATTTATGCAACTTACTTAATGGATGAAAAGAGGTACTCCACATAACCTTTTTAATGTAAGAATCTTATTTTATAATGCGACTGTGCTGAGCACAGGTGGTTGTGCTGGTTTTAGATTATCACCATCGAATTACTTTGTCACCAAAAGTAAATTCATTCTTTTCAATTTCAGGTCCTCATGCAAATGCTCATGCACACCATGTCAATAATGAGTTGAAAATGCTGGAGCGTTTTGGGTAAGGAGGCTGAGATGGTCCCTGTACACAGCATGTAGGACAATTCATTTTATACGGCAAAAAGCTCAATGTTTTGATCAGAACATTTTTCTTGATGCAGAGGTAGGAACTTTGTGATAAAATATGGAGGCTCTTTTAAGAGTGGTAACTCTGATTGCTTTGTCCTCGAGCATGTTGAGCATGATAGACCAGAGGTGATTATTGGATAATCAAAACTTGTACTATTGCTCTCCTTTCTCGTAGTGACATTTTTGTTTTGTTTTGTTTTGAAAATTGAAATTTAGGTGTTAAAAAGAGAAATAGATGCATCTGACCTCCAGTGGTATGGGTACTGTCTGTTTAGAGCCCTTGCAAGTTTGCATAAGCAGGTAGTAGAATAAAAAGGGGTCTGTACATTCACTTGGACCCATTTATGGATTTTTTTCCTGGATATATTCTTATTTTAACCTTTGCAGGGTGTAGTGCATAGAGATGTTAAGCCTGGAAATTTTCTCTTTTCTCGCAAATTTGGTAAAGGATTCCTTATTGATTTCAACTTAGCCATGGTCAGTTACATTGTCCCTTTCTTTGCAAACCTTAATGCTTGCCAAATTATCCTTCAAACTTGGTCAAGTGTAATATGACAGTCTCTTTTTCATCTTTTCTCATCTCTCACAGGATCTCAATCAGAAATATTGCACAAACAGTAAGCTCTTTCAGCTTTTGCTTTTTGCAGTTTTCAATTTTATGAACGTTATTTATTTTGGTTTTCCCTGTACAGTAGATGACATATGTCATTATCTTATATATTTCTTCTGCATTTCACTTTCTCGGCACTTCTCAATCATTCTGTGACATCAGTCGATGTAGATGCTTTGTTGATTTTGTCAGGCAATTCAAAGATGAATAGTAATGGAAGCTTAGATCATGTACCCCGACCCAATATCAAAGACAGTCCTAGTACCAAAGAAGCTTGGAAAGTTGCATGTAGAACCCTGAAACCAGTCTGTAGAGAAGGGTCAAGGGATTACCCACTTCTAACTACGAATGTCAGGAAGAAGGTTGATGTGGGTCATCTTAAGACCTTCAATGATGTTGGCAGTAGACTCAAAAACCGAAACCAAGGTGCAGATGTTTCAGGAGCGACCTCAACAAAGGATGCAACTAGCACTAGAACTCCATCGGCAGAGAGATTGAGGGAACCCATGCCATGTAAAGGTAGAACGGCGCTGATCAATCTGGTTCAAGAGGCACTGCAAGGTCCAAATCATGAGGCAGTTCGTGCTCCTGTTTCTCAGAGGAAGAGGGTGGCGGCTCCTTTGGGAAAATTGGATAGGAGACTACTTTATCTTTCTCCTATGCCTCTCTGTTCCAGTGGAGCTGCTGTTGCTGGTGCTGGGTTGTTAAAGAGCACAGGTACATCATGCATATTTGTAATCCGAAAGGTCTGCTTCATTATTTTTATCAAGGAAATATACTGCCTTCAGTCAAGAGTTTTCTATTCACCCAGAAAATTAAACACATGGATCATTAATCATGATTCCAGACTGCTCATCCATTGAATCCCATTATTAATGGCATGGTAACAAATCTCCCTTCTGTCAACATCCTGGTCATACTTGATTGGATCGTGGATAATTGAGATGAACTGTCTGTTTTTGAGGCCCACCCATTGGACAGTTCAAATTGGATGTTAAATGGAAGTGTCTATTTTGTGGAATTACCATCAAGCAAAATGAACCTTCTGGATCGCCAATAGGGGGCTACTAGTTGAGCTTTTGGGTTGAAGACTTTATTTTTGAAAAGATGCCTTTCTTTCAATCAAGCATCTTACATTCCTCATTATTTATCCCCCCACATCAACATCTTTCTGTCATTCTAGGAGATCGAAAGCATAGGAAAGAAGGTCCTTGCGTTGGAACTAAGGGGTTCCGAGCTCCAGAGGTACAGATGTTCATCCTCATTTTTCACACCTAAAACTGTACTGGAACTATATTGTGCTATCCAATTAGATCTTTAGCTAACACATGTAGTGATGAAAGTGATTCTAGCAATTAGTTTTGTGCAGGTCCTCTTTAAATCTGCACACCAGGGCCCCAAGGTTGATGTCTGGTCTGCTGGGGTCACCTTATTGTATCTGATGATAGGAAGAACACCATTTGTTGGAGATCCTGAACAGTAATAGCCTCTCTTTGTTGAACTTCAGTCAGGTTATTTTCTTCTTCTTATAGTTCTTGCTAATGGAATTAGTCTTATTGGCAGAAATATAAAAGATATTGCAAAGTTGAGGGGAAGTGAAGATCTATGGGAAGTGGCGAAGCTGCACAACCGTGAATCCTCATTTCCTGTGGTATGATTAATTACTATTACATCTCATTTGTAATGACCTAACTACTACTATATTTTATCTATAGCGTCTGTTCGTTGCAGGATCTACTGGATAACAAATCATTGCCATCCATTGGCCTAACTGCTACTTTATTTTGTAGTGAGATGTGATATAGTGCCTGTTCGTTGCAGGATCTACTTGATATCCAATCATTGCCATCCATTGACCTACGAGTGTGGTGTGAGTCGAACACTCGGAGACCAGACTTTCATGAGATGGCTCCATGGTCGCTCTTTGATCTTGTGGACAAGTGTTTGACAGTGAACCCAAGGCTTAGGATCAGTGCAGAGGAAGCTCTAAGACATGAATTCTTTACTCCGTGCCATGAGGCTCTAAGGAAGAACAGGCTGCTCAGACAATCTCTCAGCTCAGAGTCCGGAAGCCAATCTCAGTGAGGCAAGTGAGGGAGCTGAGACTCTGAAAGATTTCAGCTTGCTTTTCACCAACTGTACAACTGACTAATAGGTACTCTCCCTTCATTTTTTTTTCTTCAATTGATGTAAATCCTCTTGTCTCATATACTGCCGTGTTTGTTCTATTGAATTCCCAGCCTTTGTTACCAACTTCCCTTTATTATGGGAAGGTTTCATGTACTGTAATGCATTTAATTCTAATTAACATAAGAAAAGAAGTTTCATTGATGATGAGACGCATTTTATGTTTATCTGAAGACAGTGAAACTGTATGGGTCAATCTTGGGTATGGATGGATATCTGGTCTTCAGTATAGAAGTTGTGTTGCAGATCTAGGAAATATATTGAAATTGATGTCTTCTTTGCCTCCCAACTATTTTTTTTTTTACTTTTTTAATGAAGATCGTTTGAGAACATTTAATGGTAGCTTCAATGGGTGATAAAAATAAGAGAAATCCATTTGAGATGGTTTACATGTCCAATGCAGGCTAGCAATGTTGTGTGTGAAGAAAAGTTTTTCTATGTAGGTTGATTGCCCACAAATGGATAGGGTAGGCCGAAGAAGACGTGGATAAAAATAGTAACAATAGATCTGAATAAGTGTAGCCTGCATGAGGATTTGACTTAGGAGAGATGGCAACGGAGTAGCAAAATTAATGTAGCGGACTCCAACAGAGTTTGAGAGGGCTTTGATAATTATGATCTACAAAATCCCCCTAATTGAAGCTCCAACCTATCGCCTTTTTCTACTGAATGTGGGTGATTTCTTTATATGGAAAATATAACCACAGAACTCACTATGCATACACAAATCCTCACGGGGAACATGTGATGAGTTTGGCAGACCAGCCGAGTCCCACCACCACGTGAAAGAAGATTTGTCAAGTATCAAGCATCAGTTCCATTTAATTTTTTGCTAATAAAGACAATCAGTTCTCTGCTTCTTTTTTTTTTTTTTTTAACTAATTTATTTATTTGCTAGGTATAACTATGAGGCTGACCCTCATTTTTTTTTCTCCAAAATTACAAACAAATCCCTTTCTTTCCTTTTTTTTTTTTTTTTTAATCATTTATGTGACAAATTATATTACCGGTGACACCTCGCTAATAACATTGCTGGTCCTGGCGGGGCCTTAAATTACATAATGGGGTTTACTGTAATCCCAACCATTCAATCCAGCACTACCTCAAATGGCATTCAGATGCGTCACAATTAAATCCCATAAAACTCAGGGGCCACACATGAAATTAAAAAAAAAAAAAAAAAAACTCATCATGAATTATATATACATATTCTTTGAATATTAACTAATTTTATTTAAAGAAGCTGATCAATATGAGAAGCTATCGATGTCCAAAGACAAACCCTAAGATCTCAATAACCAATATCTTCAAGACCAAAGTGGCCACCCTGAGCAACAACCAGACTGACTAGAAATTCCCACTTTAGCCACCTGATCTGCCAGAGAGTGTGCACTTCGTTTTACATCCACAAAGGATGCCCCCGAATGATGCATTTCCCAAATCCATCACTTCCTCCACTGCATTTGCCATATTCCAAGGCGCCTCGCATTGACCTTCCCGGATTTCCAATTGCACTACCATCATTGCAAATCCGCTAAGGCAGTGAGCACCAACCTGGGAAGGCAACTTGGCTTATACACCAAAGAAAACAACAGATGCAATTAACTTTGAAATCTAATTAAAATTATTTTAACACTTGGTCCATCCAATGAGCGAAATTTTATCCCTTAGCCGACTTAAATGTGTTGCAGTTGATTCAACTGTAGGATTCTGAAAGGTCGGCCTCATCAAGTAATTAGGCACTGTTAAACTGGTTGCGAACCACCATATCACCTCTCCAATTGTGGAAAGTGAATTGTCTAATGCTGTTGCTTGGGTATCTTCTTTGTGTGTAGCCCTCTGAAAGTTACATTTCCTTCCCAGTGAAATTAAGATATTGTCTTCTTCGTACCGAGCGGAGTTTAGACATATTTTGTGGTCGGCCAATGAGATGGCAGATTCCTTGGCTATAGGCAAAGGGTGGATAGATCTTCTACTTTCTTCACGTCGATTTTGTTGCAATCGTTGGTTTTTTATTTTTTGGCTTCTTATAATGCTTTTATACCATGATAATACAAGAAATTTGGAACATGAAGCATTGACTAACCTTCACAGAGCTGTGGCAATCCTCCAGAGCCTTCACTGAAGCTTAAGAAAACATTGGTAACTGAGATATTCAAACGCCAGAATACAAATATAAGAAAGTGAGCAGAAGTAAAGGGCAGATTCACCATCATCACTATTTTGTATTCTACTTCTCCAATCATCCATTCTTTGAGCTAAGTTCAGCTCTTTACGTAATTCAGAATATACATATCATCAAATTGGACCACAATCAGATTCTGAACAATTTTAACTGAACTATCAGACATTTAACATTTGTCAATTGTCACTCCGCTTCCTATTCCATGTTTCCCCATCTTTTAATATAAATTTAAAATGTCTGCTTTGTAGGGCAAAATATAAACAGGCAAAATATGAACAAAAAAAAAAAAAAAAAAAAAAAAATGGAGAAATTTTACTCATGGAGTGGATGATCAGAATCATCTGACCACCTTCTCTTGATCTCCGTTTTCGATCGCACCTCCTTGAGCTTACCATCAGTCCCATAATCTCTCTCCATCACAAGGTTGATTCCTTCATCCGAGTACCACCCCACCCCAATGCAAAGGATGCCATCCTTCTTCACATCAACATATCCGGTGACACCGCCTGGCAGCCAAAGGACAGCCACGTCTTGCATATCCAGCATTTCTTCCTCCCCAAAGTAAACAGGATTCCCTGGCAAACTCCTTTTCTTCAAGGTCTCCATGCAGAAGTACACATAAGGCAGTTTGCCTTCCTCTAATGTTGTCTCCTCACCAAAGATTGGGGTTGCACTTACTTCAAACACCTTCCAAGACCCAGTCAGCTCCGAAAGTTGAGTTCGCTTCCGCTGTGAAAGTGGCTTCAAATCAAACTTCAGATCACTGTTCAAGGACACCACAAAGATGGCATTACTAGCTTCCAGCACAAGAAACTCAAAATTTAGGATAGCTTCCGAGATTAAAATCTTTAAGAAAAAAGGTTGCACGGAAAACTTAACCTTCAGATACTCTTTTCGCTCAAATATATATGTGTGGCATCCTAGTTCTTTTGTGATATTGACAAACAGAAAATGGTCAATTACATTATTAGAGTCAAGAGAGTCACAACACAACTGTGAGCTATGGAAAAAAAAAAAAGGACCCCAAATGCTACCCATCAAAACTGGGTATCCATTTTCAATTTTAGACTGGATTTAAGTCCCCTGAGATGTACCTGTATAAAATTCAGATCCAGGTCACTGGGATTCATACCTACAGCAGAACTGAATACCCAAATAGCGCAAATGCATTGCATTTATACATTAATATATATATATATATTTTGACTTGTTCCCTCCCTCCCCAAATAACTCATTTTTTCTGGCCTTAAAATTAGAATGGGCATGATCTTTCTTCCAAGAAATGTACAATCCTGACAAAGTGGCACTGATCTTGCACATCTGTGTGACATGGATATGAGTCCTCCCAAGAAGCTCTTGGGAAGAAATTAGCTTCACATTTCTGCAGTGTAATCAATGATATGGGAACGATGAGCTCTTCTTTCTTTTTTCTTTAAAATCCAGAAGTTGTTTTAAATGCTCATGTCTAGTTGACAATGAAGAAAGGAAAGAGTTCTTCTATCTGGTAGTCTCCCCCTGATGGCTGTCAGTATCATATCCAATGCAATCTTCTCATACATTATGTAAGGAACAAGTATGGAACACATGTCTAAGGGAATATGCACACATAAATTTGTATGAATGACATAAGAACGGTATGTTGTGGGTATCATATACTGTACACCCATTCAAATATGGTAAACATAGGTACGAGTCTGTGATGGACACACCTCGCGGACTCACCCCAACCCATCCCATTGTCATCTCTACAGTAAGCATGAGCGACACATTACTGGTACAGTAAATATGTAATACCGTAAGGCAAGAGAGGATGCATCAATGTCCTAAGTAGCCGTGTTAGAAAATACCCAACGTTTTTCTTTTTATAAAAGGTAACATTTATAATATATAACTACTTCATTTTCATGATGAAAAGAATGACAGATTAAACCAAAAGATATTAGAAAGGAATCATAAAAAAGATGATAAAAGACAAAACAGGCAAGCAACTAGTGCAGGATGATGAGTCAACCTGAGCACTGCCAGCAAGAAGCAGATGGGTTTATGAAGTCTTTATAATGAAATAAGAATCAATGGGGGTAGATGGGAGAAGATATCATGATGTGAGAATCTATGGAAGCAGATGCTTACTTTTTGTCATAGAGATTAGCTGGGCTGACCCACTGTTCTTCATACACGACAACTCTGGTTATCTCTATGTTTGTACCCCCTTCATTGAACTCTATAGTATGTACAATTCGCAGCCTTTTGTGACAGCCCTTCACTAAACACTGAGCCATGAAATTACATATGGAACCAATTGTCAATCTATGTCACATACTTTGTGAATTTATGATATTTATGAAGAAAAAATTAATAATGTAACTTCAAATTTCAATACAATCAACATCACCCAACCATGAGAAATAATTGGCAAGTTAGAGGCAATTTGAGATTCTAATCAATAAAAAAAGTAGGAGAAACTCATAGTTTTTTTTTTTTTTAAAGCATCCATCAAAGGTGTTTTCATAAATAACTTTAAAGTTAAGTAGGTTCTTGGAATTCTTTAAAGACCAGGGTGTTCCTAGAATTAATGCAAAACTCAAGGAGGTCTTTAGTAAAATCCAATATACATAAATACATATATATATATATATATTTTTTTTTTGTGGTTTCCATTTACAGAGAAATACCTCTCATTGGTTGCATGAGAGGCAAGGCATAAAAAATAGACTCGGAAGCTCAAGTCTAGTCAACTTGGAGGAGTCGCATGGGACTCGGCCAGCTTGGACCGAGTTGCACAGCCTAGGCACAATACATTTGAAAAATACGAAACAAAAAATAATCTAAAAATTTGGAAAATATAGTTTTGTGAATCTAGAATTTTAAGATTTGTAGCATTTCACAGAATTTAAAGGTGTTATATCTTATATGTACCCAAATTTATACTTCAGTCAGTCAGATGAATAGTACCACAGATCTTCAAATGCTTGTATCTTAAAAAAAAAAGTGATCTTAAGAGCCTCCCACAACTTTTTTCTAATAATAATAATTAAAAAAAAAACAAAAAAAACATGTCCATTTAGGGTCCAAAAACCATAAGACTCGACCAAGTAGGTGACTTAGACTCAGCCAGTTTTTTAAAGCTAAGGTGATATAAACAAATCTAAGCTGCCTTCTAGGACCCTCTCGGATGCATGCCAATCATGGGAGCATAGTGTGATGGAAAGGTATCATTGTGGATACGATTTCAGGCAAAAAATCATCTCAATCAAATCATCACAACCATTTATTTTGGGGCCTTACCGTCTAACGATTTCCTAAGTTTCATTTTTTTTTATTCAGGAATAGAACAGAAAGTATAATTCAAATTAATCTTAAATTATCGAGGGTTAGTGAGTAAGGGGTTGAATTGATGATTTGTGTGGTGCTAAAACTGTTAACTTTCACACAAGCCATGAAAGGTACCCGCCTCTCAGCAAAAGGAAACCATTTATACTGAAACAATACTACTTCCCTTCTAAAATTACATTCCTTTTTATTGATTGATAGCAAATTAACAGTTAAATTGCATTCCGTGACAAGAACTTCCATAAAAAAAACTATATAGTATTAAAAGATTGCAAGGACTATATTGCAAACATACATAAGGAGAAAAACTTGGTACAAAAAGCAGACAAATGTTCAAAATAAACTTGTCCAAAAGAACTAGTATAGAATAACACTTACCAAATGAGCATGACATCTCTATTTAACCCTTGGTTTGCTAATGACTCAGCAACTTCAATCAGTGGCGGACCCAAGATTTTCGTTTGGGCGGTGCGGAACTTTTGCTAGACATTTTTCACCTAATTTATCTTTCTTGCATATATAAATTTATTAATTTGAACTAATTATCATGAATGCAAGTAAATAAATGTATATTTATATTTTATAAATAATAGATTTATTTTTAAATATTTTTAAATTATTTATGAAAAACTTGACTCTCCTGAGTCTCCGCTTTGACTCTACCCGAGTTTTTTTTTAACAAGTTGAGTCCGAGTCCTGGACCACATGTCCAACAACTTTATTATATCTGGACCATGAAGGAATCAAGAGGCGAAACTCAAACACATAATTCACAATAAAAACTCACGGCACATCTCATGTGGTAATCACAGCAAAAATTCACAATAAAAACTCATGGCACATCTCATGTAGTAATTACAGCAAAAACTCAGAGAGAGAGAGAGAGAGAGAGAGAGAGAGAGAGAGAGAGAGAGAGAGAGAGAGAGAGAGAGAGAGAGAGAGAGATTTGTACGTTGTAGGATGTAGATTTGGGGATTTCTATTGCACACAGAGAGAGATGAGAGAGATAGCTGGATAGAAAGAGGGAGTTGACGACATTGTTGCTGCCATTATCGGAAACGAAGCCTTAGTGTGCCTTTAGTATGGAGTGCTTTTGCTGATTTGAGATGGGGGTTTGAATGAAATCAAATGGAGTTCTCAATAATAGGTTGGGGCGACACAGGTCATGGGGTGGTGCGGACTTGGGTTTCATCAGGTGCATAGCCAATACAAACCATGGCCCTTTAAGAAAGTTCAACAAGTTACCTGGGGCGGCCGCACCCACATCGTATAATGTGGGTACGCCCCTGACTTCAATGGCACTTGTATGAATGTGTTTGAAAGTAACAAATGAAGGAGAACGTTCTCAAGTCACCATAGAATGGAAGCCATCCTTCATGGAACACCACTTCTCACCCAAATTATTGTGTTTTCGGAATCTCCTTAAATAACTAATGGTCACTAAAACACCTCTTTGAATACCACTGAAATTCCATGAATGGCCAACACTTGACTCATTAGATTCCTTGATTTCCACTGTCCCAGAAAACGAAAGCAGTACTTCTCTTGCTTCTGTTCTCCATACACAAGAAGTCCCCGCGGGCCCTCTTTTTTATTTCCACCCACCCCACCAGTATTGAACTTGAGGCTCCATGGATTGGAATTTGGAAGGGCTCGATCATTCCTTTTTCTTCTTTTTATAGCCTCCACCTCTAATACCTAGCTACTTAAAAATGGATGAGATATCCATATCGCATCGTATATGATACATCAATTTTACCAATTTCTTCTTATGAGTGCTTGTGTGTGATACCAACTACTAAATAGGAATCCAGTGAGGGATTCGGCCAACCCTATGAGCAGTTTGGTCTATTTTGTCTCGGATCTGGGTTGCATCAAAGTTTCTCTCAATTTATCACCTATCGATACTACCCCCTAAATGCTCCCAAATTCACTCATTTTTTTTATTCCATCTTTCATAGTTTCATCACTGTTAGTTAGTATGAACTTTGCCAGTTTTTACAGCCGGACCCAAGCCTAGAGACAGGAGGAGGGTTGCAATAGGTAGGTTGACAGCCAACGTAAAACTTTTGTCACAACACAAACATGAAGTTTGAGAGGACAATATTACATGATCATGCTAAGACATTCCCGTTACTAGTGACGGACTACTATAAAAGCAAACAATTAAAAAAACCTACAATTCTAGGCAATTCTCTTTTGGGTTGAATGGTCAATCATGGGTTGATATTCTTTTGTCTCACATCAAGAGATCATAGATTCAATCAACTTTTTTCCAGTGCAGAAAAACTAGTTCACCCCAACAGCATAATTCAATTCCATTAGTGGCACAGAGTAATAACTAATTAGCTATTCTTCAATGATAATTACACAGAAATAACTCCTCAAGAATTATAATAGTTCAGACAGACAGAAACTAAGATATTTTAAATCCAGTCCAGGTGTAAATTGAGATGTTGTGAAAGAATAAATGCAGCAAAAAGACTTACTTGTTCAAACTTAAAAGTTGGAGAAAGGAAATACTTAGACTCGTCATATTCCCCTACTGGTATCTCCACCGGTCCTCTAGAATACGATCCATCCTGCAAAGACCCAGCATGCTTACTGTAACAGTGTAAATTAAGCAATAAATGTGAAGGCAATGATTGTTTAGACAATGACTCTCTAAGGTGGAAGCTTAATATTGACTTTCTTGTTTTTGGTTTACCTTTCTTTCTCATGAGTCATGATGAGAACAAGCAATTAATTTTTACTACTAGTTTCATCACCTTGAAATCTATATGGTGTGATTAGGCATTGTGGAACCCCTCCTCCCACACACAGAGGTGGAACCCACAAATAGAAATAAATTGGGACTTACTACAACTTCTAGTATGAGACCCTATGTGTAACTGAAGCACACCCTCCCCCCACCCCCCACACCCACCAAACCAACACACACACAAACACACACAGTGTTCCTACCCCACTTGATGGCTCCTGCCAGCAAAAATCATACTAGCTTGAAGTAGGTCATAATAAAGTTCAAAACTTAAATCCCTAACCTCAGAATTCCTACCTCACCTGATGGCTCCTGGGGTTCTAGGGAGAGAGAGTAAGTGCCATTCACATTGAACACATGCCTATAAATTATAAAAACGATGCATCCATTCCATCTTTCAGTTACTGTGTCTGATCAAAGTTTAGTGAAGTCCGAGGACTAATCACAGCTACAAAACATCAAAAACACAAAAGGTTTTAACGAATCATGCCTAAGCTACTGCATTATAAAATATATCAGAAAATGTTCACTTTACTATTGCAACTGAAATAGAAGAGGAAGCGTCCTACCTCAAAGAACACAAGACCTGGCTCCATACCCATCAAATCTTCTTCCAACACATCACTAGTACTGAAATCAAATGATTCAAAACTAGGCAAAGTCCGCCCTGTATCGATCACATAAGTTGATTCTTTCTCTGTTAAAGATCCATCTCCAACTTTGCCAGCTTCATTATTTCTTTCACTGCCCTTACTTGGTTGCTTCATCTCGCCATATGGATTTAAGAAAACCCAATTTATCTTCCTTTGAATTTGAGAGATAAGCCCTCTGGAAAGAGGAGGAACCTGTTCAATGTGGGAAAGTGTGAAGCAATCATAAAGGTTCTCATCTTGGCTACCAAGTCCAATTGGCTCCATCTTTGCTGTGATTGGAGAAAAAATTGCTCCAACTCCCTTCCATATGCCACTGACACTACTCGCGAATGTACTCCATGAGGGCTTTATAACTGGCTCCTGAAAAATCATATTCCCAAGGTAGAATTTGTAAAAATTACAGAAGCCTGGAAGAAATTTCTCATTTTTTAGCTGGAATCAAAATGATAAGATTGTCACAAAAATTATATTCTGAGCTTTTATAAGCTTCACATCTATAATGGACAGAAAACATTGTTTGGATTATTAACTTGTTAAACATGGAGAGACAGAAGACTCTGCAGCGCAGGCCAGAATGCAATGTTTGCTAGCAACGCCCATAAGCCTCATAGCCCCCTATCCCTATGTCTAGCATATCCAGTGTACCAACAGAGAATATCTAGCATGGGAGGGAGCTGGGACTGCAGATTGGTGGCCACCACCTGTCTGCTAAAACACATGCTAGCATGCTATTCTAGCTTAAGCAATAGCATCAATGGCATGAAAGGAAAAAAAATTTTTCAAAACTGAAAATTGAGAATAAATATTAAATAAAATAGCAACAAACTACATATAACAGGAGATATATTCTACAACATAACTAGGTTTGACAAGCAGTGTCTAAGTGGTATGAACCATTTTTTTTTTTAACTGATCAGCTATTGAATTGGGACAACTGACTTTTGTTTCAAACCATCCAATTGACGGCCACCACACACCACGCATTCTCAAGATCAGAAATCCAGTAATTTGTAAATGAATTGGCGACACTCCTTCTGTAGTAAACTCAAGTACTCAACAAAATCTAACTTGCAAAAACTTAACCTTCAAGCATTAGGATGTCAGTAACCTGTAGTCAATTACACTCTAATTCAAGAGAGACAACTTTCATCATCATGTAGACATATCTATGCTCATATGGAAAAACATTAATCATCATCATCATCATCAACTTAACCTCATCACATTGATTTTGAGTCTATTTCTTAAAGAGTTCTATAATTAGATAGCTCTCTTTCTGTCATACACACAATACCTTTTACACAGTTTGGCAGTTTTTTGTTATTTGCCCCCCTCTTTCCGCTTGAAATTTACTTGCAAGGCTTCTACTCTTGGTTAAAGAGTTCAACCCATCTCACTGAGCCCTCCGAGCAGGGTCAGAGGAGATTAACATTGAAGACAGCCATTAGAATTTCTGCCCTAAAAAAGATTCAAACAATACTAGCCACGGCTTTAAAGTAAAAACATAAATCTACCATAAATGAAAACCCTAGCTTTCAAGATAGAAGACGAGGAGACAAATCATCATCTACCTGTGTCTGAAGGACTGTATCGACCTCCATCAACATAGCTGGGGAGATCATCATCCCAGATTTCCGGCTCCTCTTCCGGAGATTCTTCATCCTCTTCCCTACCCTTCTCCTCCGCTTGGATTCCTCCGCCGCCGCTTCGGCGTTCGCAAGCTCATTATCGACGCTCCAGACATTCTCCTTCTCCTTAACCTTCACCCGCCCTCCTCCGCCGCTCTTCCCTCTCTGCCTCTCTCCATTCCTCGGCTTCCGCCTCTCGGAGCTGCAACAAATGCTAGAAACCCTTCCATTTGAGGAAAAACCAAGAGAATTCGAGGTAGGAGATGGATTGCGATGGGAAAACCCTAGAAATGGACGGAAAGATCTGAGATTTTGGCAGAGGTCGATGCACTGGGGCTGCATAGTGAGAAATTACAGACTGAAAACTTCAATGGATTGGTTGAAGTTCTTTGATTTCTGGGTTTTGGGGTTTGATTTTGGGGTTTTAGGGTTTTAGTTCAGATGGGAGATTCTCCGCGCCGCGCAGCGGGAGCTGAGGAGGAAGAGTGGTGGTGCCGAGCCCATTTTGCGCGGTAGATACAGTCAACGGTCTATCCTCAATTTCAAATCCAGCCCTCCCTAGTGCCACCTATAAATCGATCAGTGGGGCCCAGTTCTAAGATTTGACCGTTCAAATTTAATGGTCTACCGTATATTAGCATTGGGTCAATTTTTTCCCCTACTTGCAAGGGGTGCTCTTGAGCTAGGCCAGCCCGAGTTCGATTGGGGCATGACCTGCTTTGGGATGGGCTTGAATATAAAAATCGAATAGATAATATATGGATCGGGTTTGGATTTAGCCGTGGAAAGGCCAAAGCTAGACTTGATTTGCCTGATTAATGAGTGTTTTAGAGTTTGGAAAAATATGTCTAGATAATCATCGGAAAGCATTTACAATTGATAAGAGATTCATTTTAGCCCCGACCCAATTAACTAAATGGGCGTGCTTGGGCCTAATATTTATCGCCCGTGATTATGTCAAATATGGGCCTCTGTTCTAAACTTCGGACGGGCCTGAATACACCTAACCCCAGTTCGACCTAGCCCATGAACACCTTTATAATTTTTTTTCTTTTTCGATGATGTGAGTATCTTGAGCTAGTTTTGCCCCATGGGATTATTCCCTAGGCACATTTATGACCCCGCAACACACCCATGAATACTCCTACTACTTGCATTATATATTTCTCAACATTTATATAGCTCCGTTCTTTTATTAGAATTCCTGACAGGAATTCAGGTTGTCTGGAAATTCAGAATTCCTGTCAGGAATTCTGTATTTCATTACCAGAATTTCTGGGCATTTGAAATTTCAGGCATTTGAAATCCCAAAAAACTCAGCATTTGAAAAACCACTTTAACAAAGAGGATTTGGAAATCTCACTTGGCACAGGAATTCCGGAAGAGAGACGACGGCATTCCGGGAGCTCAAGCAAGAATTCAGGCCATGAATGAACAACGAATTTAGAATTCTAGAATTTGGCAGCATTTCAAATACTAGCATTTTGAAATTCCCAGACAACAACCAGACATGAATTCTATAAATTCTAGTAAAAGAACGGGGCTAAGGACATGTCATATACCAAGGGAAACACCAAAGGAGCCACATGAACCACACGTATAGGTTTATTTTATAGGGATAGTGCTCGTACAATTGTCCTTAGATTTGACATTCGCCTTTGAACAGTCAAAATTTAAGCGTTTCTCGCAGAGCTATTCATGCAATATCTTACGGTTGTATGATATCGCATGTATCGCCCTTAGTGATATCTTAAGGCCGTGCAATATTATTATATAAATAACTCTGTAAAAAGTATTTAAACTTTAATTATTCTATGACTGATATTAAATATAATAACACTACTAACTCCTACGAGCTAAATCCCTTATTTATAATACAGCCATGCTACCTGTCCCGAATTCGGGACAGGGTTTTGGACAAACAGCCCCTCAAGGGCTGTTGGATCCCACGGGCAGGTAGACTTTTTGTTTATAATAGGGAAAAAAGCACTATACCTACCTAGACTTTGGGCGTTTTGCAGAGTGCCCCCTGAACTTTGGTATTTTGGACTAAACCTACCTGTAGTTTTAGTTGACATGCAAAATGGACGGATTCTGTTAGTATTAACAGTGTAGGTCGTATAAAATGTGTTTGGTGGATACTGGCGCCAAATAACTCCCTCTAAAAGACCTATTTGCCCCTGAGCCAGCCTATAAAACACTTGAAATGCACCAGACACATTCCTAGTCAATTTTTTTCCTTTCCAGCCATGGCTTCCTCTCAAAACTCTCAAAAATCCTGTGCCCATTGTTCTCATGGCCAATACTCTCAACTTGACGGTGAAATTCGTTATTGTCACTGCGGGCATAGGGCTGCTTTGAGAACTTCTCGAACACAGCGCAACATGGGGAGAAGGTTTCTTGGCTGTGCTCTATATGGGGTTATGCTGTCAACAATCTGATTATTCTTCTTGATGTATGGTCAACCATGCTAGTATTAATGTTATTTTGTTTCAAAATTTTTTCAGATCCAGCCAGCGTGTGGATTTTTTGAATGGGTTGATGCAGAAACTGATCAAGTACAGAAGCTATTGGATAAGATTGATGTGTTGGAGAGGGAACTGAAGACAGCTTGTCGAAGGGAAAAATGTTATCTACGTGTATTGCTGTGGACTTGGGCTGGAATTGTGTTTTTTTTGTTCATGTGCTACCTAGTTGTGGCTTGGTTCCCTGTAGATGGGTTGGAATTACCCTGATCATATGTATCAGTTGGAATATTTTAATGAAAAGGAGTTGGTGAAATTTGCTTGTCCATGCATGCTTTGTTCACTATTTATCTTGCTCTGAATTTAATCAACCTGCAATAACAAAATCATCCTTATCCAAACACTCAATCCAAACAATATAAAAGGGTCATCTATGCTGCTCCAATCCATCATCATCATCATTACAGTCAATCCAAACAGTCATCTATACCGTTCCATAATCAAATTTACAACATCATTATGACAAAAGTTTTTTAAAACAGATCAACATAAAATCTCACAACATCATTCAGACAAAGTTTTAAAAAAGAATCAACATAACATCATCAAATTGTTCTGCCTTTTCCTGCTCCAATCCTCCCTCTACCTCTGGGTGTTGATGCAGACCTCACTGCTTGTAACTTTCCTCCACCGGTATTACTTGCTGACGAAAGTGGTTGTGAAGCTGGCAACGGCTGAGAAGAAGATTGTCTAACTCTCCCCTGATCAATCAAAATTTTCAATACAGTAGTGAGTAAATGCATGCATATAATCTAGTTGGAAGAAAAAGTATAAAACATGGGTGAAAATACTGTACCCTATGTGCTGGCATGGGCTGTGATGCTGGCTGAGAAGGTGGCATGGGCTGAGAACCTGGCTGAGAAGGTGGCATGGGCTGTGATGCTGGCTGGGAAGCTGCCATGGGCTGTGATGCAGAATGAAATAGTCTTGAATTTTGGATGCACTGGTCCCTTGCAAGACCTGGCATTATGGCTGTTTTCAAGCATCTAGCACAAGTCATTGTTCTATTTCTTCTGGAAACTCTACTGGAACTATGTACCTCATCTGCTTCCCTCCTCCTCAACTTCTTTGGCCTACCTGCAGGTCTTCTATACAATGGAGGAGCAACTGGTTCCATTCCACTTTCTATCCAATCATGCATGCCAGGTACCGCGTGTATCATACTACTATATGCCTTCAAATACATCTCTTTGCTATAGCATTCATGAATATAATCTTCAGGCCTTCCTGATTCATGTATATACATGCTATGGCATGCTTACAAGGTATCCCAGTCAGATCCCACATTCTGCATAAACATGTTCTACTCTCAATGTTTCACAACATAAGTTTTGGTAAAAACAGTCCACCTCAAACTCACCTCTGCCTGACCAATTGGGAAAAACAATGTCTGCTGTCATTCTTGTTTTTTTCTAACTTCTCCAATATCGCAGGACAGACTGTCCCATCATATTTGGTCATTCCTTTCAACTTCACTTGAGTTCTGGTCATAAGTTTTCTCCTGACACACTCAAGCAAACCAAACAATTGGTTTCTCCCTAGCTTCAAGTATGTAACTATTGAAAGACTCACAGAGGTTGTTTGTTAATGCATCACATTTGGCCCTTGTAGAAAAATGAGATCTGGCCCACCTGTTTGGATTAGCAGATATCAGCCAATTATATGCAGCCTGGTCCATCTCTTTCACCCTCTGCATATGACTATCAAACTCTCTGGGTGATCCACATGATGCTGCAGCCCACATAGCATCTTTCAATAATTTGCCTTTAAACAATTTTTGAAGTTATCATACATATGTCTCAAACAGTGCCTGATTTCAGCAGTAGGAACTACTATCTCAAATGCTGCGTCAAGCCCTTTCTGTCTATCAGACAAAAAAAATCCAGCCCATGTCACCCCCATTTCCAATGTCATCAATTAATGATTTCAAAAACCAAGTCCATGAATCCAAATTTTCAGCTTCTACAACAGCCATTGCAATTGGGAACATATTATCATTCCCATCTCTACCCACTGCAGCCAACACTTGTCCGCCATAACTACCTTTGAGGAAGCACCCGTCTAGACCAATTATGGGTCTACATCCACCAAGGAACCCTACCTTTTGTGCCTCATAGCCAGACGTACAATCTCTGAAAATTTGGAATTCTATCTATGTGAGGTCTCTGTGTCACCACAAATATACTTGTGTTGGATTGTAACTTTTGGACAGTGACACAATAGTCCCTCAATCTAGTGTATTGGATTCTGATATCTCCAGAGATGTTATCCGATGCCTTCCTCTTGGCTCTATACAACTTATCATTCGACAAATTCACCTTTAATTCTCTTCTCAGCTCTTTTTGCATTGCAGGAATTGACCATTTCGGATTGTCACTCATCCTCTGCTGGTATTTAGCAGCTATATAGCTGGAAGTTACCAAGTGATTCTCAAACCTCATACCACATGCATGTTTGGGCTTGAATGTCTTAATCTGAAATGTCTTCTCACACCCTGCATAGGTGATGCATGAATCCTAAACCCACAATCATATTTACAAACAGCCGTGATTCTCTTATTCTCATTTTTCAGATATTTAATGTCATAGCCTTGCCTTACAGTCCATTCAACAAGTGCTTGTCTGAACACTTGTGGACTTGAAAATACCATACCCCAACTTCAGTTCAGGATTCTCCATATCAGTCAGTTCATTAAACTCAGGCCATTTAGACCTGTTGTTTCTCATCAGATGAGCTGCACAATGAGTGAAGATCATCCCCATGCTCATCATCTGTTATCCAATTCTCATCAATTGGTACTTGTTGTTTTCCTTTATGCACCTCTTCCACATTTTCAGAAGATCCTCTGAAGATATTCTCATCTTCTGGCTTCTCAATATCCTCATGTAACTCTGGTGGCTCCTCAGGATCTATAGGATTCTCTTCACTTTCAACCTCACTATCATCATGACCAGCACTTGTCTGATTTTGGCCATCATCATCATTGCTTTTATCAGGATGCTGATGAATTAACTGGGAGTCATGGAGGATGTTGATGAACATTAAGGTGATCATCACTGACTTCATCACCAGAAGTTTCATCCTCAACAATCAGCCAGCATAGTCCTCCTCATAGTGAAGTTTCCTACTGGCTGATGCTTGCTTCTGCTGCAGGTAACTGTTTCAAGGACCTTCGGTGTGAATATTTTGCATCAAGATCTTCCCCTTAGGTGACACACCACATCAAAGGTTCATGTCCCCTCTCAATATAAATAGACAAGACCTGACTGTCCTTATAATGATTCTAATAGAATAAATACATCCCTGTCTGATTCAATCCGCCTCAGACCTTCATCAAATATCTCCAATCCTGGCACTCTTAAAATACATGAACTGTTCCCCAAAAGGGTACCCTAATTCTATCATATAACTCCCTGAACTCAAAAAAATGATGCTTTGTCAAATCAAATTCTCTGACTTCATGTACCACACCCCCAATGTATACACTGTTTGTGGTCTCTGTAAAATAAACCACCGTGGTGGAATTCAATTGTAACTTCATCAAACATCTGCATGTAAAACCTATATACCAGTTAAGAAAAAACACATCTGCATGTCAAAGCAAATATTGGCTTTTTAATCCCTCAAAAGGCAACACATTGGGACATATTTTAGAAGGAAAAAAAAAAAAAAAAAACAATACCTACCCTGTACTTTGGACATTTTGCAGAGTGCCCCATGTACTTTTGGTATTTTTGGACTAAAACGTACATTTTTGGACATATTTAGAACAAAGGGGGCATGTATATATTGTGGAAAATAGACTGGCTTGAGCTGATTGATCAGGCTATTAGGCTTAGTAAACTAAAAAGATATGGGATTTACAAGCCAAACCTGCCCATTTGCACTATTTGCACATACATTTCAGTTTGAAGAAGCATTTTCAAGTTTGTTTTGCACCATTGATCTTATATGTTATGGAAATGTTCCTCATCAAGTGTTAACAATTCCACTAATGGGACAATTAATGCCAAAAAAAAAAACATATTAGACAGCATTGTTGGTGTCCATTTCCAGATTTTATTTGGGAGCCCCAACTGGCACCATTTCCCTTGGTGACTGACTGGGAATCCCTGCATAATCTATGTTACTAATACACATGGTGGGCCCCCAAGAAGATTAGCAATCAAAAACACTCACATAGATCAATAGCTCAAGGCATTTTTTGTTCCTATTGATTCACTCTTAACAACTGAACAGCCATTGTCAATTGAGGTGAGTGCCAAATCACCTTGTGACTAGATTAAACTGATACAGGTAAGCCCCTGCATACGCAGATCCACATAAATGGTGCATTGAAGTGTGTGGGTTTGCACTCGTGATCCAGGGGAGCATCCCTTTTGTTCAGCAGGATACGGTCCGTCGCTGTCGTCACGGTGTGTGTAAATTTTTTTTTAATCCAAAAAAATTCACAAAAAATATCCAAAAAATCCAGAATATTAGAAAATACTGAAAAACAATATTTTTTCAATTAGTAACAACAATAAGTTAAAATCTTAGTCACCTTAAGTTATGAGTCATGTTTGCGTCGCAATTTGCTACCTTCTCCAGTATTTCATATAATGCAATCATTATTGATGCTCATGATCAATTTATTAGTGTAAAATATAAGAAAATAAAGATAACATAATCATTATCTATACATTATTAATAAGCTATTAGTATTTACTATTTAGTATCATAAATACTCCAACAATTTTTTTTTAAAGTAAAAGATTTAAAAAAAAAAAAAACCAATTTTCTACACCCAAAATCATGTTTATAAGTAGATCTAGCATTGAAGTGCGTAGATCTAAGTGAATAACACAACACAAACCCAAAATGACATGCCAATGATCGTTTCATTCATTTTTATGCTTTATCAAAAAATAAAAAATAAAAAAACACATAATAGTAAAAATAAGGGAGTTAATTTTAATTTCTCTTACTAAATAAAATGATTTCTTCAAAAAATAGTGTTGGAAGTTGGAAATATATAAGAGAATGAGTTATAGAGACATGGTTGCTCTAAAGAGATTAGGGAAGAGGAGAAGAAAATAGAAAAATAGGAAAAAAGTTACAAAAAAAACAAGGTTTTTGAACATTACTCCATCTCGCCCGATATTCGATATTTTGAAAATATCTGCCGAGATATCGGTAAAACCGATATTTTGACTATATCGGCCGATATTGGCTGATATTTTATCTGACTCGGTATCGCGGCAAAATATCATTGCGGTATAGGCCGATACCAGTTCATATTGGCCAATATGAAACGGTATCGGCTGAGATTTTAAATCATGATGAAGATGACGCCCCAAATAGAACACATTCCAACTTTGGAGGAAAAATCAGTTTAATGTTCAGTAGGATATGAAGTTAATTCCGGTAAAAGTGAGATTTATGTGGAATTTGAATAGATAGAATTTATGCCATAATTAGTTAAAAATGAAAAACGAAATGTGAATTTAAAAAATAAACATCAAATAACCTTTATTTTATAGGAAAGAAGAATTTAAAAAGTGAGAAATGAATCATTTTGTATTAAAAACAAATCATGAGGTTGCTAGAGTATATGTTAAGTACTCAGAAACCATACATAACAAATAATAGTCGAATGAGCTCCACAAAAGAATAAAGCATTAATGATATTCCATCGTCCTCTTACTCACTTTTCACCATGGTAGGAGACTTAGAGTTTATTTGAGGATCATTTTTATACATTCACATTGGATCT